>CP139505.1:105907606-106350106 GCA_021014915.2 Artemisia tridentata subsp. tridentata
AAACACTTGAAGATACCAAACAAACCCATGGCCCAATCCACCTTCCATAAGTTTGGTTCTTTTTTTTTATACACCGAAGTTCCTTTTTTTTTCAAGCCCTAAAAACCCTAAAAACAAAAGATCGGCCCCTCTTTTGCTGCTGCCATTCGATCCTTTTGCTGCAGCCAAGGAAGTTTTGGTTGTGTTCTTGTTCATTCGTGTCAAAGGTAATCTCATCTCCTTCATGTTTGATCCATTCGTGTGTTCTTGGAACAAAACCCTAATCTATTATTTTGCCTCTTTTGTGTTTTCTGCCATAGAAACCAAGGAAGAAGAAAGTAGACTTCATGGTGATTTGATTCTTGTGGTGTCCGTGTTCTTCGTTTAGTATTCAAGGGTATTGAATCATTCTTGTTAGTTTCATTCTTATTCTTGTCCTTATCAAATTATATGAAAAGATTCACATTGAATGATACATAAGATGTTGATCATAGAAACCCTAAAATTTAACGTATATAAATCGATCCAGGTGTGTACGATGGTGTTAAATCATTTTGAATATGTTATGACCTGTTATTAATCGACCTAAACATGTTACGAACTCATCTATAATCGTTTTGTGTCATGAATTAAAGATTAGAACGACAAAACCCTAAAGGTATGCATGAAACTGTGAAACTGCTACTGGTCTGGAACTTTATACGACTTTAATCGGCTGTAATTAAATGATGTGAACGTGTATTTTAGTGTTTCTAGAGTCTAGAACTAAATTCAATGAAATATTTATCTGGGAAAATTTATCTTGTAATTTTTAGAGGCCTGGAAGGTTACTTTTTGATTTTTAGAAAACTAAGTGTCCAATCGAATTCGTATGTCTGGAAAATCAGTCTGGGTTTTTGAATTTTAGTTTACAAACCGTGTCGAATTAGAAGGTTTCCTTTGACCTGGATAATATTTAGGATGTCTATTAGTTACTGGAATTTTTGTAGATTTTTATGAATTTTTCTTAAACGGTTTCTAATTACTAACTTTTCGTACAGTAAAATTTATCAGAAATCTGGCCAAGTTGGTTTAAGTGAATTTTAATCCATAGTTGTGCTACCTAATAAAATCTAGAAAAATTAGGTAAAATAATAAAGACATTTATGCATCTCTGGGAATCTTTGGGAATTTTATTACTGAGTTCTCATATGGTTTACAATTTATAGAAAACCTAACAAATTCGTATATATATTGAACTGTTAGAAATTATAAAAAGGTTAAAAAGGAAAGTGAAAGGTGTTTTGTGTTTATTTTATAAACTAAAGGGTTTAAATTGTTATTTGCTAAAACTAAAGGACTTAACTTGTGTAAACCTGTAACTTTAGAATATTTACATTATTTACCCTAATCTTATCTTAATGACATTATGAACCCTAAACTTGTGATAATTGCATAATGAACCCTAAAATTATGAAAAACTACATTATGAACCTTGAACTTATGTAAAGGGCATTATGAACCTTAACCTACTAACATGGTCATCTTTAATACTTTAAGTTGATAAACGGGAATGATAATAACTAAAGTTACTGAATATGTAAAGTTACCTAAGATGGAGAGAAACTAAAATGAAACCTTATGATTTAGAAACGATGAAACTATGAAATCATAAAGCTATGAAACTTATAAGTACACTTATAATTCGTGTAGATTCGCTGAGGCGGGAGTAATCTGGTGTCCTGTGATCTGTCTTTGGTTTGTTTTGCTATCAAATAAGGTACAAATATTCTGCCCTTTTACAGTAAGGGTTTTTCATTCCCTTTTCTTTCAGTTTTTCATTTTCCTTATTAGGATTCCCTATACCATTGCTATGTTCCTTCCTGATTGTGAACCTTTCATGTGATCCCTTTGTTTGGTGAGCCTTCTAGGGTCTCTTTCATGTCCTGACCTATTTAACTTCTGAGTTGATGTCCTTGTTATAATTCTCTTTGCTTCGAACCTTTTTCATGATTCCCTTTTGTTACGACCTCTGATATAAAAATCTGTTATGTGAAAACCTTTTTAATTATGACCTGAAAATGTTGTGAGAAAAATCAGTTATTTTCAAAGAATGATTATGAATAGTGATATGATACTATTTTTATATGACAGTTGTTAACTTTTGTGAATATTAGTTTTAAAGAATGTTTTTATGAAAAACCGTTTTGAAAAACTATTTTATGAAAACTATTCTGAAAGATCATTTTATTGAAAATCCGTTATTAAAAGAATGCTTTAAGTGAACTTTTGACAAGAATCTCTAAAATGAACTTTTGCTAAGAACTTTAATTATGAACCTGTGAAATTCTTTTCTGAACCATTTGATATAGTCTATAAAATCTGAACTTAACTTTGATATAAAACCTAATTTGATAAGCTTTGATTTGAACCTTGACTTTTATTTCTGAACTATTTGACATGAACCTTTTTGCCATGTACCCTTAAGATATGACTTTTGATTATTTTGATAGTACGCCTGACCTTTGACCTACAATTTGATATCCGAGCCAATCACTAGGCATGAGGGTTTCATGTCCATGTCATTGACGCGCCTTTGACATGACTCTAGGGCAGGAGAGTGATGACCTGTTCCGTCCCTTATTCATTATCTGTTATGGCCATTATGATTATTATTATTGATTTGTCTGCGAGGGCGTATGGGTGCATCCTAGATTTGATCTGTTTATGTTTAATAGTTATTTGTTAATTGTTATATTTATCTGGTGACTGGTGGTGTGTGCGATACAAGTCTCTCACATATCTGGGAGCTAGCTACTCCATTTGGTTATATTTGACATGATATTATTTGGTTTGTTTCTGGGCTCGTGGTGGATTACTGACTTATCCTTTTCTTTTCTTACTTTGTACCTTTATCTATACCTTATGTTATTCCATTGCACTATATCATACATGTTCGTTTTCTTTTGCTTTCGTTTTCGTTTATATATATCTGTTCACTGGGCTTTTTAAGCTCAGCTGCATTTCTTTTCCTGCGGCAGGTTTTAGTTGGAAGATGGGTATGAGTGAAGAGACTTTTGGACTTAGAAGACTTGATAGTTATTTTGGCCTAGAGATGATTAGAAGTTATTATATTGTTAGAAATTGTATTCGCATTTGTAACCTTGTAATTTCAGTATTTCATTTGTAACCTTTGAGATTCCTTGTATTACTGTAATGTATGCTTTGTTTTGTTCTGATATGAAACCATTAGTGTGACATCTTTACCCTTTTCGGGTTTGGGTGTTACAATTATGGTATCAGAGAGACAGGCTGCGATTCGTAATACATTTACCCTTGACCTGTGTAAGTTAGGACCACTAAGTTTTTCCCTGTAGGCGCTCGCAAGACAACCTTTGAAAATTTGCTTTAGGATTTCCCCATAGGAACCTAAGTTTTGACCGGTGAGGAATGGGTAGACTATAAGGCATTTGCTTAAATATCTTTGCTTCCGCATCACTCTGATTCGTGCCTTGCTTTTGGTTAGATCCTGTTGATACCACTTTTGGAAAGTGAAAGCTTATGCTTTGCACCACCTAAGTTTTGAACCTGATTAAATCTTGAAGGCATTGATAATTTCATAATTATGGTCTGACTCTAATTGATCCTTATCTTCAGATCCCTTTTGATAATCATTTTGATAAAGACCCGCATTTCACCCTGATTCTTTTGTTAATCACTTTGACGCCTCTTCAGGCATTCCGAGAACCTCCATGGCGATGACGTACTGGATATGTTTTGTTATTTGTCTCTTGCTTTTGATAAGTATCTATGAATCTTCCGACACTAATTGATTTCGTTTCACCCATCTCTGTCCTTATAAGAAGCCTTGTGGTGTGTAACCACGAGTATAAGAATGTTTTTCCCCCTCACTTTTGAATGAGAAAGCATTGATTTGCGAACCATCTTTCTTTAGATAGTTAACTTCGATTCTTTTCTGACAAGGAATTTGTTGAGTGATCAGTCATATATTGACAACTACCCTTCTATGTCTCACCTTTGACGTTTGTAATAATTTTGAACTCCTTACCATGATTACCGATTGTTGAACGTTTGCTATTACCCTGGAGAGTCGTGTGTTACTTTCGCGGTATGAAGTTTTCCTATAACCCATTTCGTACACCAATGAATGAACCTCATTTTTGAGAGCTCTTTGGCACCTTGAGTCTTCTAAACATGAAACGACTATGTGGTTGTTTAAATTCAGAGCGCGAAGTTTCCTTCTGATGAATTGAGTTTATTCTTGGAATCGACCCCCATATTCGTAAACGACTACTATGACGGTTAGTGACGCTAATGGTATTAGCTAAAGCTCTGACTGTTTCATGAATTTGATAAATGATGTTTTCTCGTAAGTACTTGGGCAAATGGTCATTGTATGACTTAAAAGTACATTCGGAGACGAGGAAGAGCATGAAAATCATTTTGGCACCTTGTTAGAAATTTGGCGATCATTTATGCATTCTGGGAGATGGATAATTGTTGAGACAACGGTGTTCTTTGCCGGACATGGAGTTAACAACAGCGGAGGCTACCCTGAAGAGTGAAGACACTCCTTTCAATGCAGAAGTGTGGGCGGTGCAGAAGATCTAGTCAAGATGGCGAACCTGGAGCTGATGAAGACATGCAGTCTCACTTCCCTATTCATCTTGGTTGTACTAAGATGAATTGAGAGCGGAAGCAGACTGGATGATGAAGAGATTTAAAGATCGTGCCAGAAATCCACATTACTCCATCTCATTCCAAGAGGAACTGCAGGAGGCTCGACAAACCAGACACAAGTTCTCGATGTTGGACAGACGAAGACAGATTAATCGGACTTGAGGAGATTGGATGTGTTGAATGAACGGATCTTTGTAACAGACCGTGTATGTTTGGAAGAATCGATTTTATGAAGGCCGTAGTTCTTGGCGACTAAATTTCATTTCCGTTGAATCTCTTAAGTTTCGTGATGAAGTAATAAGACCCTCTAATGATTTGAGTTCCCTAGAAGCATTTCAGTTCGTGTTTATTTTTTTCGTATGTTCGGTGATGGCTTTGTTTTGAGAGATTTTGACAAATTGTGGAAGATATGATGCTTGTGACGGCGTACCTCACTTCAGTTTGTCAATCTGGGATTTTGATACTCGTGCGAATAGTTCTGTTTTCCCTCTTGACTTTGGCATTTGATTTTGTTGACCTCTGGGACTATAGAAGTACTAGGTGGATTAAGATAGGTGGTTTTGATTACGACAAGAGATAAAGTATGATCATCATGAGGGCATAGTTATGTGGTGCTAGTATTATGACGCCTGATCAACGTGATAATACTTACACCATATAACGTGCACTTATTGTGGCCATAGGATATCTTGGGGAGTACCTAAGAAGTTTAGAATTTGATCCCTGTTAGACTATCCGTGAATAGTGAGCCTTTAGGTTCATCCTATCTATGCGTATACTCTGTTTTCGTTCATTAGATATCTGATTGAGTTTAAACTCTCGTTTTGCATTTTGTCGACCTCAGTCATAAATCTTAAACTCTTTGTAGAGCTCTCTACTGTGAAACAGTTAATTCGATTTGAAATCTTGTTCGTATTCCATATGAGCTTTCTAGAAGATTCGCCTATTGTCTATTTTGTGTTGCATGGACCTTTTGATCAAAATCAACTCATTTTGTCTCATTCTGAGAAATTTGAACCCACCGCATTGCGATTAGAGTCATGAAAAAAAAAACTATTTGGTCTGAAGATCTTTTGAAGAACCTCCTCGGGCGTGAGAATGTTTGGGATTATCTTTTGCGACTTGCTACGACTTCGTTTAACTTTGCGACTTCAATTTTCGAGGACGAAAATTTCTTTTTAAGAGGGGAAGAGTTGTAAAACCCCAAAATTAACATAATCCGAAATGACAAAAATACCCTCTGAATTTGAACTTTTAAGAACTTATAAAATACGCTATAAATTAAAACTTGAGTTATATAACATGTTATGACTCCAAACTACATGATACGAACATATAACCTAAATTAAATATGAAATGATACAAGGACCGTATGATATGAAGTATGGCATGTTTAAGAAGTTCTATAGTCCGAAAATAATAAACTTGCACACGTTTTTCTTTTTGTGTTTCCTTGGGCCGAAATTCTTTTGTCATACTAGCACTAAACCTTTGGGCCTAAACACTTGAAGATACCAAACAAACCCATGGCCCAATCCACCTTCCATAAGTTCGGTTCTTTTTTTTTTATACACCGAAGTTCCTTTTTTTTTCAAGCCCTAAAAACCCTAAAAACAAAAGATCGGCCTCTCTTTTGCTGCTACCATTCGATCCTTTTGCTGCAGCCAAGGAAGTTTTGGTTGTGTTCTTGTTCATTCGTGTCAAAGGTAATCTCATCTCCTTCATGTTTGATCCATTCGTGTGTTCTTGGAACAAAACCCTAATCTATTATTTTGCCTCTTTTGTGTTTTCTGCCATACGAACCAAGGAAGAAGAAAGGAGACTTCGTGGTGATTTGATTCTTGTGGTGTCCATGTTCTTCGTTTAGTATTCAAGGGTATTGAATCATTCTTGTTAGTTTCATTCTTATTCTTGTCTTTATCAAATTATATGAAAAGATTCACATTGAATGATACATAAGATGTTGATCATAGAAACCCTAAAATTTAACGTATATAAATCGATCCAGGTGTGTACGATGGTGTTAAATCATTTTGAATATGTTATGACCTGTTATTAATCGACCTAAACATGTTACGAACTCATCTATAATCGTTTTGTGTCATGAATTAAAGATTAGAACGACAAAACCCTAAAGGTATGCATGAAACTGTGAAACTGCTACTGGTCTGGAACTTTATACGATTTTAATCAGCTGTAATTAAATGATGTGGACGTGTATTTTAGTGTTTCTGGAGTCTAGAACTAAATTCAATGAAATATCTAATTGGGAAAATTTATCTTGTAATTTTTGGAGGCCTGGAAGGTTACTTTTTGATTTCTAGAAAACTAAGTGTCCAATCGAATTCGTATGTCTGGAAAATCAGTCTGGGTTTTTGAATTTTAATTTACAAACCGTGCCTAATTAGAAGGTTTCCTTTGAACTGGGTAATATTGTGGATGTCTATTAGTTACTAGAATTTTTGTAGATTTTTATTAATTTTTATTAAAGGGTTTCTAATTACTAACTTTTCGTAAATCTGGACAAGTTGGTTTAAGTGAATTTTAATCCATAGTTTTGCTACCTAATAAAATCTAGAAAAATTAGGTAAAATAATAAAGACATTTATACATCTCTGGGAATTTTTGGGGATTTTATTACTGAGTTCTGATATAGTTTACAATTTATAGAAAACCTAACAAATTCGTATATGTATAGAACTGTTAGAAATTATAAAAAGGTTAAAAAGGAAAGTGAAAGGTGTTTTGTGTTTATTTTATAAACTAAAGGGTTTAAATTGTGTAAACCTGTAACTTTAGAATATTTACATTATTTACCCTAATCTTATCTTAATGACATTATGAACCCTAAACTAGTGATAATTGCATAATGAACCCTAAAATTATGAAAAACTACATTATGAACCATGAACTTATGTAAAGGGCATTATGAACCTTAACCTACTAACATGGTCATCTTTAATACTTTAAGTTGATAAACGGGAATGATAATAACTAAAGTTACGGAATATGTAAAGTTACCTAAGAAGGAGAGAAACTAAAATGAAACCTTATGATTTAGAAACGATGAAACTATGAAATCATAAAGCTATGAAACTTATAAGTACACTTATAATTCGTGTAGATTCGCTGAGGCGGGAGTAATCCGGTGTCCTGTGATCTGTCTTTGGTTTATTTTGCTATCAAATAAGGTACAGATATTCTGCCCTTTTTCAGTAAGGGTTTTTCATTCCCTTTTCTTTCAGTTTTTCATTTTCCTTATTAGGATTCCCTATACCATTGCTATGTTCCTTCCTGATTGTGAACCTTTCATGTGATCCCTTTGTTTGGTGAGCCTTCTAGGGTCTCTTTCATATCCTGACCTGTTTAACTTCTGAGTTGATGTCCTTGTTATAATTCTCTTTGCTTCGAACCTTTTTCATGATTCCCTTTTGTTACGACCTCTGAAATAAAAATCTGTTATGTGAAAACCTTTTTAATTATGACGTGAAAATGTTGTGAGAAAAATCAGTTATTTTAAAAGAATGATTATGAATGGTGATATGATACTAATTTTATATGACAGTTGTTAACTTTTGTGAATATTAGTTTTAAAGAATGTTTTTATGAAAAACCGTTTTGAAAGACTATTTTATGAAAACTATTCTGAAAGATCATTTTATTGAAAATCCGTTATTAAAGGAATGCTTTAAGTGAACTTTTGACAAGAATCTCTAAAATGAACTTTTGCTAAGAACTTTAATTATGAACCTGTGAAATTCTTTTCTGAACCATTTGATATAGTCTTTAAAATCTGAACTTAACTTTGATATAAAACCTAATTTGATAAGCTTTGATTTGAACCTTGACTTCTATTTCTGAACTATTTGACATGAACCTTTTTGCCATGTACCCTTAAGATATGACTTTTGATTATTTTGATAGTACGCCTGACCTTTGACCTACAGTTTGATATCCGAGCCAATCACTAGGCATGAGGGTTTCATGTCCATGTCATTGACGCACCTTTGACATGACTCTAGGGCAGGAGAGTGATGACCTGTTCCATCCCTTATTTATTATCTGCTATGGCCATTATGATTATTATTATTGATTTGTCTGCGGGGGCGTATGGGTGCATCCTAGATTTGATCTGTTTATGTTTAATAGTTATTTGTTAATTGTTATATTTATCTGGTGACTGGTGGTGTGTGCGATACACGTCTTTCACATATCTGGGAGGTAGCTACTCCATTTGGTTATATTTGACTTGATATGATTTGGTTTGTTTCTGGGCTCGTGGTGGATTACTGACTTATCCTTTTCTTTTCTTACTTTGTACCTTTATCTATACCTTATGTTATTCCATTGCACTATATCGTACATGTTCGTTTTCTTTTGCTTTCGTTTTCGTTTATATATATCTGTTCACTGGGCTTTTTAAGCTCAGCCACATTTCTTTTCCTGCGGCAGGTTTTAGTTGGAAGATGGGTATGAGTGAAGAGACTTTTGGACTTATAAGACTTGATAGTTATTTTGGCCTAGAGATGATTAGAAGTTATTATATTGTTAGAAATTGTATTCGCATTTGTAACCTTGTAATTTCAGTATTTCATTTGTAACCTTTGAGATTCCTTGTATTACTGTAATGTATGCTTTGTTTTGATCTGATATGAAACCACTAGTGTGACATCTTTACCCTTGTCGGGTTGGGGTGTTACAGTACCCAACTACTTCCAAGCTCCCCCTAGCTCATTGCATCCCCATTGAATTTAGCGTATGCATGAATCAAATATGTTGCAAATGCTTAACCTACATCAAGGGTTAGTTTCAAGCAACAAAGTATGTAAAAGAATATGAGTAGCATTATAGAGGTGGACTACGCATAGCAAGGAATGTGTAGATGCGTCAACAATTTGCAATCGAGTTTGACATTTGCAAATGCTCCCCCTTGGTGTATGCTCCCCCTTGTTTGGGCTACCAAAGAATCGAGCGATGAAGGAATGCTACAAAACAGAGTTAGTAGACAAGTGCACATATATATAATAATGATGATATATATATATATATAGCAAGACATTATCGGAGATAAATACATGCATGACTTAAATATAAGTATTCTAAAGTATGGCACGAAAGGAATTGAAACTAAACATATATAATTATTGATTATATATTAACACACCATTCTCTAACTTCTTCCAAGATAAGTGTCTAATGTCTAGGTGATATAGAGTGAAGGTGATATGCTCCTAGATTTGAATGAAAATGACTCTTTAAAGTGGAGAAGTAGGAGAGGATGAACGAAAATGAAGAAAGAGGGTTTTAAGCCAAGGTTGACAAGGATGATGTAAAGATGATAAGGAAGATAGGAGACTCCATATTTAAAGATATTGGTTTAATTTAGGCTTATGTTGAAGAGGATAAGAAGAGATATGTGTGGGGAAACAATGAAAAGATCATTTGCACTTACAATGAGTGAGGATGAAAAGAGGTAAGGAAGATGGGAGACTTTAAAGAAGGTACATACTATCCTAGTTTTGTTGGGTGCTTTATCAAGAAGAGGTAAATGTGAGAAAGGAAGAGGTATGGTACAATGGACTATGAATACGGTCTAGAGAGTGAGGAAGAAAAAGAAGTTTTTGAAGGAATTCTCATCGGTGGTACCAATTGTATGAATAAGTCCAAGAAAGAAGAGAATTAAGGAGATGATGAAGGAGAGTGAAGAGGTAAGTGTTAAGATAATCAAAATGGTTGTTATTTTGGACAAGGCATGGTGTAGGATGGTTCAAAGTATTGTTTAAACAGAACGAAACTGGTCTAGAGAGTGGTGAGTCAAAGATGCAGAAAAATAGTAAACCAGTTCGTGACACTTCTACTGGGGACGGTCCTGTAAATAAGGGACGGTCCCATAAATATAAAGGACCGCCCATATGTTTTGGGACCGTCACTAGTGAGGTGCAGAGTCTTTCTAGTTTTCTCTGTTTTTCCCAAATTTAGTAAAAGGATTGAAATAATCAAAGGATTTATTATGTGAGAATCATATTGCCATTAAGAAAGAAAAGAATTTGACAAAAATGATGAAGATGATAAGAGTAATCAAAGGATTGATTATGAGAAAATCATATTGCCATTAAGAAAGAAAATAATTGGGCAATAATGATTAAGGAACGATTTAAGGATTTGGTAAAGAATGTTTATAGGAATGTTGGGATTATATGGAAAAGTGTATATAATTATTTGTTGGTGTCACACCCCCAAATTTCGTGACTTGCAGCGGAATAAGTCATTCAGGGGCACGACTGGTCATAACACCAAAGTTATAGTTATATTGAACGACCTAAAGTGTTGTTTATAAAATACATCGTTTGATTATTTAAAAACATTCAGAGTTATAAAGCTAGGTCCCAAAAGGTGAAACAAGTTTTCAGAAAACAAGTTCATACAATTTAAACGATGGATAAGTGCATAAAATATAAAGTGAGACGCGTCGACTCCGCGACTCCATGATGTCCATATGCAAGCCAACATGCGATACCTTAATTACCTGAAAATACATTGCTAAAAATGGTCAACAAAAATGTTGGTGAGATCATAGGTTTATGTAAATGAATGATTGTACAGAAACCACAAGTATAAAGTGTATGACAAATCCATGCCACATAAAAATGATACATTAGCTCTAAGCTCATGACCCCGAAGCTAGACTGAATGAAATGCCCCAACCGAGTGTTTGCCAATCACTCAAATTTGACAGAAATGAAATGCGTTTGTTTGACCAGTTGGTGCTACCAACCCGAACGGAGGAGTCACCCTCAATAGATCTATCCAATCACTCTCGCTTACTAACAATTAACGGTTCATGATAATATAAGGGGACTTTAATCTGGGCAATGATGTAACTTAAGCAATGTAATGAGTTTGTATACTTTGGTCCGCATATAAAAATGATGCAATGTATTCTCCCCCGAGAGTTTAGGAATCAATAAACAATTTAAAACGGGGATATGAAAACACACCTGATATGATATAGCAACAATGATCACAATGGATATGATGAGATGAGGCTCGGTTCCTAACCGCGACCTATCATGAATGATATGATCTAAGGTAAGCTAATGAAATGATGTTACTCATGCAAACACGTATGTTATCGATACCACTCGAAAGTTTTGAAAACAATGTTTAACGTCGAAAAATACATTTTGACGTCTTGTTAAGTTATAAACCACATTTCGCGTAAATATGTTAAAACTACACTCCATGATCCTTGTTTGGTGTTCTATTGGCAAATATAATGTTTTCGTCACAAAACATTACTTTTCATACTTGTGAAAATATATCCAAAACGGCCACGCAAAACTAGTCGCGAATTAGTGCACGTTAAGTGTTGTGAATGAATTTGACGTCCTCGAAAATAAAACGTTTTTACAAGTTTTTATTGTCGTGCTATTGGACTTTTGATCATACGCGTCTTGAATAGATAGAAAACCGGCTATCAATGTAATGGCTTGTAAAAATGTTAACGTATATACTTAGAAAAATACTTTCTATTAGGGCTAACAAAATAGAATAGAGTTCGTCGGCTTCGAACGTGTATAACTCGGCCGTTACAAGCTCGTTTTCTACGTTCTTTATATCCACGGATTCGTCATAACATGAACTAACATAATTTCAGTAGCTCGGCTCTCCTAGATCACGTCTAATGCCTCGTTTGGTCCTTTAAAGTTCGGCTAACAGCACGCTTATTTTCAGAAAATTAGTTTTCATCGTCTAACTTCGAACGATCATATCTCCTTCGTTATAAGTCGGTTTTTAGTGATTCTCACGGCCACGGTTTCGTTTTTGAAATAACTTTCTGAATATGAAGGCCAAAATATGCCAAAAATTACTGAGTTTTCCAGTTTACATGATTTTGGACAGTAGGTATATATATGTTTTAAAAACTCATTTCTATGGTTTTAATCTTGATCATACAACCTCAAATCAACTCCACAAGTTCGCAAATCCTACCATACACCTTCTTAGGGTGTCATGGAGTCCTAAACATCACCAACCTTGGCGGATCTCATGTGGTTATTAGTGAAACTTATAGATCTAGTGTTTGTGATAGTTTATAAACAAAATGGTATCAAAACATAAGTAACTTGCAAAAGTAACTAGTATAATCTTGAAAATACATGATCATATGAAGTAAATGAAAGAATGAAAAGATCAAAATGATGTTCTTGAAGTTTACTTACAATCTTGGAGTGATTTGATGAGAAAGGTGCAATAACTTGAGGTTTTGATCACAAGACCTTAACTAGGATAGTAAATGGAGTATGTTTATGACTTGTTCTTGAAAAATCTATGGATTTCTCCTCTTGTTCTTGATGTGGCCGAACCTAGGAGATGAATATGGAGAGGTTTGATCTTTCTTGGTTAGCTAGTTGTTTATAATATGTGTTAAGTTAGTGGAGGATGGAAATAAAATGCAAGCAAATTCATTTAATGCATATTGGAAGTATTAAGCTAATTTGGGGGTGGGTGGCACACATGGGTATTTAGGAAGGATATGATGAAACTTTGCCAAGTGTCCCATTAGTGTAAGTGTTTAGTTGATTTATGTATACATTGAGTGTTATCGGGTACCGAGTTAACTAGAAATAACTCGTGACGAGGTGAAATGAGATACGACGAAGTTGTAAAAATTGTAAAATCATGTTCCTTGCAAGAATCGGGTGTTAGAATGATAATCGGATTGAAATTTCGTAAATCGATGGAGTTATAAGCGTCAAATGAAAAATGTAACGATTGGTTTAAAAACACCGGGTAAAGTAATAATATAATCTCTATATCATTATAATTAGCTTGAAAGTGTATTAGGATCATTGTCTGGAGTATTTGGTTTACTGTTGGTAGAAATGATTGAGTGGTAACGTTAATTAAAGAATTATGCATACGTTAATGAAAATCACACAGACACATGCATGAACTGATATGGTACTGATATTACTGATGATATGCAGACTACTCTAGTCTGTATGATGTGTCCTTACTGATGATTCATGAATACGCAGCTAAACCTAACTGGTTACGCGCATTTGAATACTCGTAAACCTAGTTTACAACATGATGAATGATGCCCATGAATAGTGATTTTCCTCCGGGAATGAATAGTGTCATGTGAATAGTAAAAATTTTGATGACTTCTCAAAGTCTCAAACTGGCTTCAAAAACGATGAATAGTGAAATGATAAATAGTGATCGGTGAATAGTGATTTATGAATAGTAACTCATGAATAGTAAATTGTCGGGGTTTGGAAAATGACCTTAAATTACGAGTTGGGACAGTCGACCACCCTAAAAGGAATTCAGTCCATGAATTCAGCTGATGTTGTTCTCTGGAGTGATGTCGGTGAAAAGATGTGGGTATTTGAGTCGCATCTGGTCTTCCCGTTCCCAAGTAAACTCAGGACCTCTGCGAGAATTCCAGCGAACTTTGACGATCAGAATTCGGCTTTGCTTCAACTGTTTGACCTCCCGGTCCATGATTTCTGCTGGTTCTTTTACAAAGTTAAGCTTATCATCGATCTGAATTTCTTCCAATGGAATTACGAGTGTTTCATCTGAAAGACATTTCTTGAGGTTTGAGACATGAAACGTGCTATGTACATTGTTGAGCTCGGACGGAAGCTCCAGCCTGTATGCTACCGGACCAACTTTTTCCAGAATCTCGAATGGTCCTATGTATCTCGGGTTCAACTTACCGCGCTTCCCGAATCGTATCACGCCCTTCCAAGGTGAGACTTTCAACATGACTTTGTCTCCAACTTGAAATTCTAATGGTTTACGTCGAACATTGGCGTAACTTTTCTGTCGACTTCTAGCTGTTTGGAGTCTTTCTCGAATCTGAATTATCTTTTCGGTTGTCTCTCTGACCAACTCTGGACCTGTTAGCTGTACATCACCAACTTCGGCCCAACAAACAGGGGACCTACACTTACGACCGTAGAGTGCCTCGAATGGTGCAGCTTTTATGCTCGTATGATAATTGTTATTGTAAGAGAACTCGATCAATGGCAAATGGATTGGGCCCATCACATCCAATTCCAAGTTCAATGACACATCCGCATGGAGGCATGTCTCTTCAAAGTCACTTGAATCGTTCTACTCTTCTAGTCTGACCATCTCTGAGATGTAGGCGACAGTTATACTTTGTCCATAATGCGTTGCCAATTCCAAAAATTTGAAGTTAAAGGAATCTATCTTCTGTCGAATTTAATTGGAAATTGTGCAGTGCTTAGACATATTTCCTTGATTAAATCTGGCGACTATCCAATATGTAAGTTCTTTGAATGGAATGAAATGTAGTCTGAATTGTGTAGACGATACTTACCTATATGTTGATTTTGGAATTATGACAAATCCATTGTATGGTCACTTCCATGGAATCTTTGGTTTTGAAGTAATGATACTTCTGGTACTCACTTACTTAACACGTTTAATTTACTTGCATCTGTAAGTGCTTTCACTTGGTACGATAATTTCTTCCTTGAGTCTTCTTACCTGACTCTAGGACTTGATGGATATGGAGTACTTGACTTATGTGATTCTGCATGATTAACTTGTATTCCACCTAGAGAGGTATCCAACTTCTATCTTGAAGATAATGTTCCATCTATCTCCTTACTAACCGTTTACTTTATCTTGCATTCCTTTAAGTGTTTCACTAGTAGTTTTCTCCTTGATGCTCTACCTGAGCCTCTAGGATCTTTGATGGTAGTGGTGAAATAATTGTCATTCCCAATGATCTGACTCTCAAAGGCTTGAGTCTCTCTTTCCGACTGAGTGCATCTGCCACAACGTTGGCTTTTCCTGGGTGATATCTGATTTCACAGTCGTAATCACTAAGTAGTTCCAACCAACGACGTTGCCTCATGTTAAGTTCCTTCTGATCAAGAATGTACTGTAAGCTTTTGTGGTCTGTAAATACTACACACTTTGTTCCATAAAGATAATGCCTCCAAATCTTGAGTGCGAAAACCACGGCACCCAACTCTAAGTCGTGAGTAGTGTAGTTCTTCTCATGCTTCTTAAGCTGACGAGATGCATAAGCTATCACCTTCTCGTTTTGTGTGAAGCATCGCAATATACCACGAAGTTTTCAATCCCTTCTGGCAATGACAAAATTGGCGTGCTACAAAGTTTCTGTTTCAACAACTGAAAAGCGGTCTCTTGCTTTTCTCCCCAATCGTACTTCTGGTTCTTTTGTGTCAACTTGGTCAGTGGCTTAGCTATTTTGGAAAACCCTTCAATGAACCTTCTGTAATATCCGGCAAGTCCTAAGAATTGACGAATTTCTGTGGGAGTTTTTGGCGTTGCCCAATCTTTAACTGCCTCAATCTTTGCTGGATCAACCTGTAGTCCTTGACTATCAATGACGTGACCAAGAAATTGTACTCTTCTGATCCAAAAATCACACTTTGAAAATTTGGCTTACAGTTTCTCTTTCTTGAGCAGTTCTAAGATTGTTCTGAGGTGTTCTCGATGCTCTTCTTCACTCTTTGAGTAGATCAAGATATCGTCAATGAATAAGATCACAAACTTGTCTAGATACGGCTTGCACACCCTGTTCATGAGATCCATGAACACAGCTGGTGCGTTGGTTAATCCGAACGAAATTACCTGAAATTCATAATGACCATAGCGTGTTCTGAATGCTATCTTCGGGATATCCTCCTCCTAAACCTTAAGCTGATGGTAACCCGATCTCAAGTCGATCTTGGAGTAATAACTGGAACCTTGCAATTGATCAAACAAATCATCGATCCTGGGAAGTGGATAACGATTCTTCACCGTTAATTTGTTTAGCTCTCGATAATCAATGCACATTCTGAAAGATCCATCTTGATTCTTTACAAAAAAAACTGGTGCTCTCCAAGGCGATGAACTCGGCCTAATGAATCCTTTATCCAAGAGCTCTTGCAATTGGTTCGACAACTCTTGCATTTCTGAAGGTGAAAGTCGATAAGGTGCTCGCGCAATCGGTGCGGCTCCCGATACTAATTCAATCTGAAATTCGACTTGGCGAGTAGGTGGCAGTCCTGGTAAGTCTTATGGAAAAACTTCTGGAAAATCTTTAACTGTTGGCACATCCTCAAGTCGCTTCTCTTCCGACTTCTTTTCTGTGATATGAGCCAAGAATCCATAACAACCCTTCTTTATGTATTTCTCTGTTTTAATGCACGAGATTATGCTGAGTCTAGTCCCACTGCGTTCCCCGCGAACGACCAATGTTTCGCCATCATAAGGAAGATGAACAACTTTTTCATCACAGATGATTCTGGCATGATGTTGAGATAACCAATCCATACCGATGACAATGTCGAAACTTTCAAGTTCTACTGGCATGAGGTCTATATTGAATGGGTGATTGAGAAAATTAAGAGTTCAACCACGAATAATCGTTTCGGTTCCAACTAAACTACCGTTAGCTAGTTCAATGTGATATGGAGTGTCTAATGCGGTTGGTTCAATGTTGAGTAATGGTTCAAATGCAGTAGAAACAAAACTTCTATCGGCTCCTGAATCAAATAGTATGGATGCATAACGATTATTAATGAGGAACGTACCCGTAACGACACTCGGGTCCTCCCTGACATCTTCTCCTCCAAGGACATAAGCTCTTCCCCTAGCTGTTCCACCTTGGCAATTGTTTCCCTGATTCTTTCCCTTCGTACATTCCTTCTTGAAGTGTCCAACTTCTCCACATCCAAAGCATGTTACTGGGGGCTTCTGATTATCAACCACAATCGGAGCTTTGCAATCCCTGGTCGAATGACCAACTTTCTTACAGTTTCCACACGGATTCGGACAATTTCCAGGATTATGATGGGTTTGGCATTTGTTGCACTTAGGTAAAGTACCACTGTAACCTCTTTTCTCAGTTTGACCTGCAACATAAGCTTTTGCAGTTTCCTGTCTCTTGGGTGGTGGTTGAGTAACATTGTTGCTCTGGTTGTTGTCCCGATTTCTCTTGTTATTGTTGTTATTGGAATTGTTTCGGTTGCTGTTATAGTTGTTGTTTCGGTAGTTGTTGGAGTTACGGTTGTTGTAGTTACGGTTACTGTTGGTGGTGTTGTTGTCTGAAGCAGTTCCTTTCTTCACTATCTGAGCCAAGAGTTTCTGAGACATTCTGATTGCTTCATCCAATGTTTGTGGGTCAAAAGAAATCACATCACCACGGATGTTGTTAGGTAATCCTCCAATGAAATTATCCAATAGCTTCTCAGTATCCGGAACCATTGTCGGACATAATGCTGCCAATTCCTGGAATCTTCTGATATAAGCCTCAATATCATTACCTGCTGTCACTAGTTCATAAAACTCTGTTTCCATCTTTTTCACTTCTGTTCGTGGACAAAACTTCTTTGTCAGCAACTTCTTGAATTCATCCCATGTAAGCTTGTGAGCATTCTCCATTCCCATGGGCTTTGCATACGAATTCCACCATGACATAGCTTCCTCAACGAGTGTACTAGTAGCAAACTTAACCTTGCTGTCTTCCGGACAGTTGCATAGAAGGAATACTGATTCTGTCTTTTCAAACCATCGGATCATGGCAGTGGCTCCTTCAGTGCCTTTGAATTTTTCTGGATCACCACTCTTGAAATCTTTGTACGTACATTTACGGCCATTTGTTCCATTAGTATCTGTTCCTGCAGCTTCCGCGATTTCTGCCCGTGAAGCGGCTTCAGCAGCAGCTGCAGCTACGGCAGCTCTTTCAGTTACCAATGCTGCCTCAATACTGTCGGCAACAAGTCTCTCGATCTGGGCGGGTGTCATAGCAGGAGTAGCTCTTTGGGTGACATGATTCTTCACAATCACAAAGGAATACAACAATGAGAACTCACAATGGAAACGATCATCATACACAATATACACAACAACAACATGTATATACATCCACAATACGTATAAATACAACCACAGCATGTATAAATACAATGAAACCACAACGAAACATCATAAGTATAATCACATCGCACATGAATATAATACATGAAAATTTCGGTTACGCAGACCGATATCATAAAATAGCACAACGAAAATCCTGCATAGTAGAGTCACACTTGATATATTTTTTTGTACTACAAGCAAAGGACAACAAGTACTAACTACGTCCCACACCCCGGGACTAGGATAATAATGTACAAGCTATATGATAACAGTCTAACACTAGGCACCTCCTCCGGGTGCTCCATCTAACCTGCGGGAAATCCTCTGAATATCCCTAGACATCGCAACAATGATCTCCTCTAGGTGCTGAACTCGAATCTGAAGGTCGGTCTCTCTAATCTCTGATGCAGACAATCTAGCCTGAACTGAAGATAACTCACTGACCAGGCCGTGATGCTCATCCTGGAACCTCTGTGCTCTGTTAACTAACCCCGGCACCTCCTGCCTAAGCTGAGTGATATGCTCTGAACTCTCCAACTGACGAGCCTCTAAACCCTGGTGTGAAACATCAATGGCGACCCTGCCTTGGATCAATCCCTCGACCTCCTCCTCAATGGCCTCAATACGGCTCACTAGAGTCTCGTCTAGATGAGATAATACTCTCTCAATCTCTGCCTGAAGCTGATCTAGTCGTGAGTCAAATGTAGCAGCAGTAGTCAATCTGTCAGCAGCAACCCTCGAGCTCTCACCAACCTCGAATCTGCTGGGTGGTGCTGTCTCTGTGGCATCTGAAGTATCTGGAGATGAGATATCAAGACGAGCCCGCTTCTTGAGCGGTAGGTCTGACATAGGAGTAGGATCTCTGATGTGAGCTGGTGCTGATGGCATCTATGGTGCTGATAGGGATGGCAATGGTGGAGACAATGATGATAAGGATGGTAAAGGTGATAATGGTGGTGGTGTACTGAATGTCACACTCCTCCTCGCTGTCAAGCGGCGACGGAGTGGCTGAGATGAAGTAAGTGATGATGGTGGTGGTAAAGATACAAATGCAGCTGGTGATCTGACTGTGAGGCGATGAACCCGCTTAGCAACAGTACGCTTCATGCGCGGCCCACCTGGATATGTACGGTAAACTCGACCATAGGGTATCTGCTGCCCCGGCTGAATGACCGGAACAACTCTGGGACCACGACGGATCACAGGTGAAACTGGTGGTGTAGGCACAACTTTCCCCTCCTCAAAGGGTTCTATCTCGGCCTCTGACATAACTGGTGAAGACTGTGAAGTAGGCTCCACTGATGATAAAATGATAGTGGGTAGTGATGGTGATGAAACTGACTCTAGTATGATAGAGGGTAGTGAAGAAGTATCGTCCGCTGACTTAGAGTCAGACGAGATAACAATAGGGTGTGAATCCGAAGACATCACTGAAACAACAGATGTGAAATAAAAGTAAATAAACATTTACACAATGCGGGTTATGATGAAATGATATATATATGAAATCGCAATCACTACATGTGATATAATGAATATGCACTTATGCCACAATGATGAGATGCTATGATGGTGCAGCTATAGTCTAGGGTATAACGAATAACCTAGTTCGCTATAACCTTTGCTCTGGTACCAATCTGTCACACCCCCAAATTTCGTGACTTGCAGTGGAATAAGTCATTCAGGGGCACGACTGGTCATAGCACCAAAGTTATAGTTATATTGAACGACCTAAAGTGTCGTTTATAAAATACATCGTTTGATTATTTAAAAACATTCAGAGTTATAAAGCTAGGTCCCAAAAGGTGAAACAAGTTTTCAGAAAACAAGTTCATACAATTCAAACGATGGATAAGTGCATAAAATATAAAGTGAGACGCGTCGACTCCGCGACTCCATGATGTCCATATGCAAGCCAACATGCGATACCTTAATTACCTGAAAATACATTGCTAAAAATGGTCAACAAAAATGTTGGTGAGATCATAGGTTTATGTAAATGAATGATTGTACGGAAACCACAAGTATAAAGTGTACGACAAATCCATGCCACATAAAAATAAAACATTAGCTCTAAGCTCATGACCCCGAAGCTAGACTGAATGAAATGCCCCAACCGAGTGTTTGCCAATCACTCAAATATGACAGAAATGAAATGCGTTCGTTTGACCAGTTGGTGCTACCAACCCGAACGGAGGAGACACCCTCAATAGATCTATCCACTCACTCTCGCTTACTAACAATTAACGGTTCATGATAATATAAGGGGACTTTAATCTGGGCAATGATGTAACTTAAGCAATGTAATGAGTTTGTATACTTTGGTACGCATATAAAAATGGTGCAATGTATTCTCCCCCGAGAGTTTAGAAATCAATAAACAATTTAAAACGGGGCTATGAAAACTCACCTGATATGATATAGCAACAATGATCACAATGGATATGATGAGATGAGGCTCGGTTCCTAACCGCGACCTATCATGAATGATATGATCTAAGGTAAGCAAATGAAATGATGTTACTTACTCATGCAAACACGTATGTTATCGATACCACTCGAAAGTTTTGAAAACAATGTTTAACGTCGAAAAATACATTTTGACGTCTTGTTAAGTTATAAACCACATTTCGCGTAAATATGTTAAAACCACACTCCATGATCCTTGTTTGGTGTTCTATTGGCAAATATAATGTTTTCGTCGCCAAACATTACTTTTCACACTTGTGAAAATATATCCAAAATGGCCTCGCAAAACTAGTCGCGAATTTGTGCACGTTAAGTGTTGTGAATGAATTTGACGTCCTTGAAAATAAAATGTTGTTACAAGTTTTTCGTGTCGTGCTATTGGACTTTTGATCATACGCGTCTTGAATAGATAGAAAACCGGCTATCAATGTAATGGCTTGTAAAAATGTTAACGTATATACTTAGAAAAATACTTTCTATTAGGGCTAACAAAATAGAATAGAGTTCGTCGGCTTCGAACGTGTATATCTCGGCCGTTATAAGCTCGTTTTCTAGATATAAGTCATAACATGAACTAACATAATTTCAGTAGCTCGGCTCTCCTAGATCACGTCTAATGCCTCTTTTGGTCCTTTAAAGTTCGGCTAACAGCACGCTTATTTACAGAAAATTAGTTTTCGTCGTCTAACTTCGAACGATCATATCTCCTTCGTTATAAGTCGGTTTTTAGTGATTCTTGCGGCCACGGTTTCGTTTTTGAAAGAAATTTCTGAATATGAAGGCCAAAATATGCCAAAAATTACTGAGTTTTCCAGTTTACACGATTTTGGACAGTAGGTATATATACGTTTTAAAAACTCATTTCTATGGTTTTAATCTTGATCATACAACCTCAAATCAACTCCACAAGTTCGCAAATCCTTCCATACACCTTCTTAGGGTGTCATGGAGTCCTAAACATCACAAACTTTGGTGGATCTCATGTGGTTATTAGTGAAACTTATAGATCTAGTGTTTGTGATAATTTATAAACAAAATGGTATCAAAACATAAGTAACTTGCAAAATTAACTAGTATAATCTTGAAAATACATGATCATATGAAGTAAATGAAAGAATGAAAAGATCAAAATGATGTTCTTGAAGTTTACTTACAATCTTGGAGTGATTTGATGAGAAAGGTGCAATAACTTGAGGTTTTGATCACAAGACCTTAACTAGGATTGTAAATGGGGTATGTTTATGACTTGTTCTTGAAAAATCTATGGATTTCTCCTCTTGTTCTTGATGTGGCCAAACCTAGGAGATGAATATGGAGAGGTTTGATCTTTCTTGGTTAGCTAGTTGTTTATAATATGTGTTAAGTTAGTGGAGGATGGAAATAAAATGCAAGCAAATTCATTTAATGCATATTGGAAGTATTAAGCTAATTTAGGGGGTAGGGGGGGCGGCACACATGGATATTTAGGAAGGATATGATGAAACTTTGCCAAGTGTCCCATTAGTGTAAGTGTTTAGTTGATTTATGTATACATTGAGTGTTATCGGGTACCGAGTTAACTAGAAATAACTCGTGACGAGGTGAAATGAGATACGACGAAGTTGTAAAAATTGTAAAATCATGTTCCTTGCAAGAATCGGATGTTAGAATGAGAATCGGATTGAAATTTTGTAAATCGACGGAGTTATAAGCGTCAAACGAAAAATGTAACGATTGGTTTAAAAACACCGGGTAAAGTAATAATATAATCTCTATATCATTATAATTAGCTTGAAAATGTATTAGGATCATTGTCTGGAGTATTTGGTTAACTGTTGGTAGAAATGATTGAGTGGTAACGTTAATTAAACAATTATGCATACGTTAATGAAAATCACACAGACACATGCATGAACTGATATGGTACTGATATTACTAATGATATGCAGACTACTCTAGTCTGTATGATGTGTCCTTACTGATGATGCATGAATACGCAGCTAAACCTAACTGGTTACGCGCATTTGAATACTCGTAAACCTAGTTTACGACATGATGAATGATTCCCATGAATAGTGTCATGTGAATAGTAAAATTTTTGACGACTTCTCAAAGTCTCAAACTGGCTTCAAAAATGATGAATAGTGAAATGATGAATAGTGATCAGTGAATAGTGATTTATGAATAGTAACTCATGAATAGTAAATTGTCAGGGTTTGGAAAATGACCTGAAATTACGAGTTGTGACAGTTGGGTATGAAGAGAATTTAAAAATGATTAGAGAATGTTTGGAAATAGGGGAGGTGTAGGTTATAAGTGAAGAATGTTGAGAAGTGTGGGTGCAATCTTTCCTAGACAAAAGAGTGGGTTATTTGAAAGAGAGAGAGATGGTGATTAAGGAAATGTAAGTCATTTAAGCAGGCATCACATAATAATCAAAGATATTAACGTGTAAGGCTATATGACATCTAAGAAGTTATCAAGATAGGCATTCCTAGTCCGTTATTTATTAAATTGACATAGTGTGGGTGCACAAACAACACGTAAGTCATGTAGAGAGATACATACAAAGCATGTAAACATTAGGTAAAACATGTTAACATTGAGCACATAAGAGCATGCAGCATGAATATCAAGAACATAGCATTAGAAAAGCTAATCAAAAGCAAGACATTTCTAATGAACATACATTCAATAATTAAACAAGTAATCATCTAGCATTTAAGAAAGCATGAAGATATATAATCATATCTTACAAGAGCAAATAGTCATTTTGAAACATCAAAAACACATATGTGAGATGCAAGTAATCTAGGTTCGCTAAGAGGAATCCTAATTACTACTTGTTCAAGGTGCAATCCTAACGGGAGACAAAGATCATTGATGTAAAACATCTTTAGTCAAATGTAGGAATGGAATTTTTTCAAGTTAGAGAATGGATATGAGACTATTACTAGCGGTGCTCAACTAAGGCTAAACACGACCATTTTTACGGGTTTACCACAAACCCAACTGCTCTCCTGGAAGTAATTCAACCGTTAGGTCAAATTGAATTTCTAGTACAATGGGTTCTCTAGTAGCCATTCTCATATTAGAAAAATTGGAATTCATATATTTTTCCATCGAAGTTTGCCAAAGATAATATTGGCCGAATCCGCTAGAACATGTCCTAACTCAACTAACAATATTTTAAAAGCCGGTTAATGAAAACGACATGTCTTACACAGGATCCTAACAAAGGTAAGTGCGGTATTTTAATCATGCGTTTGAGATTTAGTGGTTGTTTGATTTAGATGATGCATTACATGATCTCATTGATGACATCTTTGTTTGTTGAGTTATTATTTTATCACGTTTTAGTTTTCTAGAGGAAAGAAAGAGTTTCAAGAATACTCTTAGTATATCTTGAGAAAAAAAGTATAATTAAGGTTACTTACCTTAATTGATCTTGTTAGTGTTTTACGATGTGTCATTGAGACAAGACATATTGTATTTTTCAACAATTGTGATTATCTAAAAGAACAAAGTTATTACTTTTAGGAAAACAAGTATTTTAGTGTAGATATGATGAATGAATTTTACTTGTTTATGAAATGACACACATTGTATTAGGTTACTTTGAAAATCTAATTAATACCTTATATTTTTAGCCAAGATATAATGTATTTTCTTGTAACATAACCATTCATGTTACAACGAGAATGAAATGCATAGGATATAAATTATCCTTTTTGTCAACCTTTTGATATGAGAAATACATGTAATTTTGAGTGTTGAGTCGTTCATGAGCAAAGTTTACATATGTTGTTTGTTTGCTCGTTTTTGGTTTTTCGGAAATGACACATTTGAAAATTGCATTGCAAAGTAAATTACTTAAATATTTCGGATGAAACATCCAAGTTCTCAATCATACTTCGTTGTGTATTTTATTCATCTTTTAAACATATTAGTTTAATATTTGGAACACAACCATTGGACAAGAAGACTCAATATAGCATCATCAACACAAGTGTGAGTTATGATCCGATGCATATTCTTTTCGTCTTGAGAAGGACGTCATTATTTTCATAACAATCGAGTGTGATTGAGTATGTAGGTTCAAGATAATATATTTTCTTATATTTTGATTTTATCTTGGAGCTAGACAAATAATGACTCCAATTTCATGTCCACACTCGAAAACATGTCAATTAGATTTGATAATGATATCAATCATAATTT
Organism: Artemisia tridentata subsp. tridentata; assembly: GCA_021014915.2. Taxonomy (NCBI): domain Eukaryota; kingdom Viridiplantae; phylum Streptophyta; class Magnoliopsida; order Asterales; family Asteraceae; genus Artemisia; species Artemisia tridentata. Next base: position 105,932,858 of record CP139505.1, read on the forward strand.
GAATAATGAATTGATATATACTCGAAATCTTTCTTTACCCTCACGACTACTCTTTTTATTAAAGAAAATAAGTAAGGATTTATGGAATGTGTTTCATCAAATTTAATACTAGTTGTATGTGTGAGGTTAATAATAATGACATGTTAACTTAATAATTCAAGATTGTCATTTATTTTTGTGTGCGAAAAACTATTTAATATTACGTATAATATGCATAGTTTTTGACACTTCATGAGTATAAAAATAATTATCCTAACCATTTTTATACAATACACAACTTATGTAAAAATAGTTTATAACTACATGTTTGAAACAATTAGTGTGAGTTCAAAAACATGCAAGGTTCAAAAATACATTCTCTTTTACTTAAATACTAATGTATTATTATAAACATTTCTCTTGATTAGACAACCAATGGCCAACCAAGACAAATGCATGTAATGTTTCAGAAATCATGTTGAAATTTTGATTAAGTGTTAAATATTTTGAAGTGACATATTTTAACACTTGAACCTTTGGAAAGATAATTGTGTAAGACAATTGTTTATGTCATTCATGATTAATTGATGAACTCAAATAAGTACATTTTATTATCATCATTTATCCTATTTATTTGACTTGTTTTATTATATTATCTGTGAGAATTGATACGTTAATGTTTACTTTTGTAATTCTCAGGTAAAAACAAGTACTATGTGAAACTTGGCGATTTTGGACTAATTATGGAGCAAAACAAGCAAGAAGTTAAGAGTCTACTGAAATGTAGAAGATCAAAACCATTCTGCTCCAGATACGCCGCATCCTACTTCTTACATACGGCGCATCACTATCAAGATTTCACAAGTTATGATCCAAGACGGCAAAGGACATGCGCCGCATACAAGAATGGAGTTACGCCGCATCTTCTGGCGGTGTACGAATATTCCTGAATATATTAATCTTGGACCCCACGCGAAGTTAAGTCAATGCGCCGCATCTACTTATTCTATGCGCCGCATATAACCCTCAGACAGAAACTATAAATACCCCAAAGTCAGACGAATTTCGTGGTTCGTGCAATATACCAAGTACGAGACAGAAGAAACCCTATGACGAAGTCAGACGCATTAGCAGCACAAGACACACCTTGAACGAAGATACAAGAGCTGTAAGAAGGTCCTGCATGTATTCAATTCATTAAGTAGTTTTGTTTTATTGTATTAGTACACTTTTATTCATCAGGATTGATGGACCGATTCCATGTGACTACGGAAAACCATGGGCACCCCTTAAAATTGCTTTCCCATTATATGTTGATGTCTTTGGTGACTTTTATTAGTGCATTGATAACCTCTGTGTCTAGCTGAGCATTGCTTGGGTCGCCATGCCCCTTCCTCGCCTATTTATTCTATTTTCTAGGATAGTGGGATAGACATAAGTAATCATTAAGGGTTTACTCGCCGATAAGATTAGAGCCAACGAGAAAGGTTTAACTCTCGGTGCGTCGCATCGAACTATACACTTCATATAAAACTAGCAATAAAACAAGTGACAAGCTACTTAATTATAAGGACAGGTCTTCTTATTGTCTCAAGTATTTATCTGTGTACGTGTGTGCTAATCGCTGATTCGTGCTTAATAGTTTAGTTTATTATTTAATCATAACCAAACCGTGCCAGTCTCTCAGGCTGAATCCCCTTTGCGTTAGATTAGGTTGTATAGCTAACTTAAGATATTAAAATACTGATTAGAATAACTAGATAATGCATTCCACTCTTAGTGATCGACACTCTACTTACCATTATATTCATACTGATCGGGTACACTGCTTGTTAAAGTGTGTGTTATTGATAAGTCGGCTAAATATAAATTTAAAACTTGAATACTGCTAAAACCACAACGACATACCGTGGGTATAAAAATTAGAGCAATACATGCACACATCATTAATCAACTTAGTCTACATATCTAAGTGAGTTACTAAAACATTATAATATAAGCAAGCTATCAAAAACACATAATCATTTAGCATACCACACATAAAGATATTCGTTATCGTTTTGTGCGTTAGATACACAAATGTATACTTGCTTGATTTTGTTTCGAAAAGAATTTTCCTCCCAATTTCAAACATTAATTAAGATCGATATTTTGAAAACACAAGGACACCATTTTTCAAAAATTCACTTACTAGAAATGTCCGACTCGAGAGAAAGAGCAAAAAGCTAGTTTTACGTTAAAACGTGACACACGGTTTTGACCACTATGTAGCTATTTTCATTTATGACTTAATTAAATTTACAATCAATACTTAGAAGTATTTTTAAATGAAAGTGGACTCAATTACCTTTAAAATGATGGGTGGCACGACTCCTACGGACTTACGGATGATTTTATATGAATTTTCAAAATTTACACTATTCTGGTGAAGGTCCCTTAAATACTAACGGTCCCATAAATATTTAAGGGACCGTCGCCAGTAGTCAAAAACACGTTTTTCATGTATAAAGTCATTTCCTTCAAGCTAGTATACGAAGTGCATTTAACCAACAAAACTATTATGTATTAAGCAACAAAGCATTTTAGCACAAATTTAGCAACTAAACACTTTTCATATTTAATCCCTCTTAATAAGAAATTTAATACGTGGATCGTACTCTATTTTAAAAACCATTTGTTTTGAAAACTTGAGCGACGTGGCTTTGATACCAATTGTAGAAACGTAGAGGGTGGTGAATACGTTCCTAATTAAAATCTTAAATGTTTCGTATCAAATTCCCGATCAAGTGTGACTAAATATGAATAGTGGTTATGTCACTCATAACATATATATATATATATATATACTATATATATATATATATATATATATATATATATATATATATATATATATATATATATATATATATATATATATATATATACTAGCTTCATGACCCGCCCGATGGGCGGGCTAGTTTCTTAATTTTCAGATCTGAATATCTATCATGTACAATTGGGGAGGCTCATTCTTAAAAAAAGGCGAACATTTTATAAAAATTAAAGCTTAAAGATTGTTGTTGTATAGCTGCATAACCCGCTCAAAATGTCGCATCTTTAAGTACCATAATGTATCCAAATACATGAGATTACACTATATAAAATAGAAAAATTCATTTTTTGTAAACTTCCCATATGCCCTTCATGATATGAGTCGAAAATGATTACACGCTATATTATAGAAAAATGCATTTTTTGTAGACTTCTCGCATGCCTAGATGGTTTACACTAGGGTCAAGTTGAATTGACCTCCCCCCAAATTTGTGTTCCTGTGTTGCTATATCCTTAAAGCTTTCACCATTCACCTCCATAGTGAGAAACTATTAACCTGTCAATTTAATTGGGCAAGGTCATTGTTTGAGCTTTTGAACACCCGATATTACTTTCGGGTTAATAATCTCAAATAAAATGTGTAATGTCTGTCTTTGTATTCTTGCTTTTAAAATTCTTTTCGCAAAGGTGCACTTCGTACATGTTTTCTACCATATTTTTGTGTCAAAAAATTAAGCATGATCTCATATCGTACCTTTCTATAGCAGTGCCATCTTGGATCCATGTTAGATTGTTAAGAATGTGTTACAAAATCTGCAAAGATTATGAAAAAATATGTTACAAAATTTACAAAGATAAACACTCTTGTACATTCAAGCATTGATTAATGAATTCATATCAATCACTTCTAGAACATGGATTTGTAATGTAATTCAAGATATGGCTAAAGATATTAAATTCTCGAGAACTTCATTGGTTACTTAGTGATTTAAATTGATCAAATGCTGACAAACACATATATAATCTCCTCAAATCTAACATTCTAAACTGAGAATTATATAAAGTACCTTATTGAAAATATAGCCATAACCGAATCTATGCCATTAGCTGCTAATGTTCCGCGGTCAAATGGAATCGTAAAGTACTGCAGTATTTTTCCATTATTTAACAACTTCATAACTGACTAAAACTTCATAATTCAAACCAATTAATCACTCAAAAAAATCACGTATGTGTTCATTACGTATAACCTCATTATACTAAATAATTCATACTTCTAATGTAAGTATGTTTGTGCTTATCATTGAATAAATTACCTAGAAATCAACTTGTTGATAAGGGTTAACTCAAAGGTCAAATGGGTAAATAAGAAAAATGTAGCCAAAATGGAACTGGTCAAACGAGTCAAAAATCACCCAAAGCTTAGTTTTGATGCTTGCTATTAAATTGTTATATTTATAATCAAGATTGTTTTACCTTGTATACTGCACTAAAACCTCCTTGCCCGAGCTTATTATCGGTTGAAAACTTTCTAGTTTCCTTAACTACTTCATTGAGGCTGAAGAAAGGTAGGTCCGAATCTTGCATTTGGTCCTTGTTTACTTGAGCTGCTAAAATGTGAAAACACGGACGGTACAACTTACTTCATCATTAACTGTGTTCCATTGATTGCAGAAGCCGACTTCTTGCTTTCCTGTTGCAATCGGTTGATAATCTTTAAACCACTCACATACGTTCAGTGGCACCTTAAAAAAGTCTAAAATCTTAGACTAAAATATGCAGATACTTTACGACATTAGTTATAAAGTTCAAAACTACCACTTACTTTTGAAACCTTTCGCTCAAATATGTCAAACTTGTTTAGATGCATGAAGGATGTTTTCTGCATAGGCTAAAAAACACAAGCAGTCTTCATCAGGTAAGAACATCATATAGACATTTATGATTTAAATTCATGAATATTATTAACACAAAACATTATATAAATTATTCTGAAAGAAAAAAAGTGTCGAAGAACCATATGATCCTAACCTCGAAACATTTTTGGTTTAGGACCCATTTAAAAAGTTCTTTCATCTCCATCATTCGGTTCTGGTTTTCATTTTCAAATAAGGTTTGATTATACCTGGAGATGGTTAAAATATTTCAATCACGTTAGGTTTGGAGGTATCAATATATACTCTAAAAATGTCTGGAAAATAATATTACTTGCTAATAGCCGCACAAAATATCACAGCTGTTACACCCTCAAATAAATGAATCAAGTTCGAGTATGGATGAATGAAATTAAGAACTTGACAAGAGGCAGTTAATGGGTCAACCAACTCATTCCAGCCCTTCTCGACCAGTACTTAGAAATACATACTTCAACTCAAACCGTTTGACCCCTTACCCAACTCGTCCACCCCTCTATGCAAGAAGCATTGTAATCTACTGTAATTCAAAAACTATGAAATTACTTATGTAGAAAAAGTATCTTGACTCAGTAATAAGTTTATTAAATTAAATGATTAGTAGACTTGACTTACCATAAGTACAATTTGGGTAACTTCAACCCGCTTGTTTTGGTTCCTTTCGACAATGCTCATGTAAGAGGCATTCCAAGGTCGAACGATGTTAACCGACACCTATAAGAAACATTTAAATGATCAGTCCAACTTTTCACTCCGGGCCCAATCTTATGACCATTCTTAAAAATATTTTCACCCTCAAGTTGAAAGGTTAGACTATATTAGTACTCTCGTATTCAATGACAACATTCATTATCTCTGTGAATCTTTTATTATCCATAATGGTGAGATCAAGTTCTATGATTATATCTACAAATGAAGGTCTATTGTGAGTGTCAGCATCCAAACATTTATCTATCAGAGACAGTAGTCTTGCTGGACCACCTGACTCGGTTTTTGCAAAAGCTTGTCTGAGTCCATTAGAGACAACAGCTGCTGTCAATTGCTGCTCAGTGTAGTTCATTTCCAGCACGGTGTGAGCCTGCCAATAGGGGATATTTGTATGCACAGATTTAAAGAGGCAAAGCAAACCACAACAGGGGCATCAATTGCTATTACTTGAGATCCCTTCAAGGCAATGTATGTGTATGATATAGGCAAGATAAGAGATGAACCCCATGGGGATGCAGAAATGGTACCAAGTGGCTGACCTTGATCAGGGGCCGGTATAACTCCTGTCGCCACCTTTAAATCAAGATGCACAACTAAATAGAGAGTAGGCACATTACCATTAAACTAATAAATTACCACAAAGTCCATTCTTTTCAACATTTCAATTCTATTTATATGAAATTTATTGATTCTGATACTTATTATATATACATAGACCGGTAATAATTGAGAATGTTGAGGTTTGGATTTTGGTGCTTATCACTGGGTGTGAAGGAAAGTATGGTGCAATGTGTTTCTTCACACCAATTGGACCCATTCCTGGACCACCTCCACCGTGTTGGTTTCGGTAGCATACATGTGCACTGGTGTTCACTTGATGGAAGTCCCAGATAACACTAAACTTGCCTACTGTTGCAATGACGTTCTTGCTTCCCGCGCTAAATACCCTGAAACACAATTGATAGGTTTAATCAATAGATTATGTAACCTTGCAGTGAATTCTGCATGTTATTTAGCGGGTGTTTAGCTAAGATTCTTTTGAGAGCAGCTTATGCATTTTAAGTACATAGTATCAACCCTTTAAAAAGCTAATAAACATTTAATCAATAAGCTTGTTGTGTTTTTATAACATAATAAGCCCGATGCTATTGCATATCTAGAATGATGTCGTGTATGTGTTTCTTTAATACATATGGACAGTTTTTGGGTGTTCTGATGGTTAGTGTAGATAAGGGGGTGTTTGGATAGCTAATTATAGGTTTCTTGTCTATTTCAAAATAGCCGGACAAGCACTTAAATAACCAATGCCAAACAGCCTCTTCCATTAAATAATCAATCCGAAATCGTTTATACATATCTATACCTATATATCTAAAAAAATTGAGTTTTTATTCTGTTTAATCTTTTTTTTTTCTTGCAATGCATTCTAACGTGTATCAACCTCATAAGACCCCTGGTTCAAAGGCTCTAAATTTGCAAAACAGAAGATTATGGCTTACCTCTTGTTTAGGTGAGATGTCAACAATAGTTGATTTGTTTGTTGACTATTATACCTGCACCGGTGAGTTACTTTCCCCCTTTTTAAGATATCGCCCCAACACCGATGCTTGTTTTCGCAAATCAAGTTGCTTTTTTTCTTTAGCTTATTCCTTCTCGCGATGCCGCCATTCTATCTCCTCTTTCTATGCTTCCTGTTGCTTTCTTAGCTATTTTTTCATTGCAATCTCATGACGACTTTCCTCTTTTCTGCCACTTCTTGCAACCATTTCTACATTTTTTCCTGCAATGGAGTTTACATACTAGAAACAAAAATCAAACTGAATAGCAAATAGTGATTTGCCACTGAGAAAGGGAAAATTCCTTAATCTATTTTTAAATGAAATATATATTTTTTTTGCGCAGGGTATTTGAATGTATGTTTAATGGGTATTTGAATGTGGGCCTAAACTGAGTATTGTAATACAAGGCTTGAAAAAAAATGAGTATTGCACTCTAAGGCTTGAATAATTAATTAAAACTTTACAAACGCACAATCTAGCAAACACTTCCAAGTTCAAGAGAACCTTGTCATTTGGTTATGCAGAGAAGTTTGTGAGTCCACCTGAATGCAACAGCCCTCTAACTGAACAATTTTCTTAATTGTTTGACTTCAACCTTCGACCAAGTTCTCTAATCGCTGCAAAACAAAATTTCAGATTTATTTCAAGTTTGCGTCCTCAATCCTCTTATGCTTTAACTATAGTACTACACATATTAACAACATGTTCACAAATAAATTACACTTTCATGTTACCTACATTGAAAGTAAATACATGGTCAATGTTAAATTTAAGCAAATTCCTATACCTTCATTTGTGGTAGCTTTTTAAAAATCCCAGTTTAAGTAAAAATCAAATGAAGAGTTTTTTTTTTTTAATTAAAACTTTCTTAGGCATTTCATCAAACACTTCGTGTTCATACACTCTAATCTGTCAATTACTGAAACATGTAAAAGCTTATTATTATTTGATGTGCTGAAACTCCTCTACTTCTTCCCTAATTCTCCATAACTAATACATCATAAGCAAACTTCTTTTGTTTTCATCCGAAACCAAACTTTTCTTGCATTGGTTCATTTCCCAAATTCATATTACGCGAATTAATCTCGCAAAGTATTTGCTTGATAATATTTAACACATTCAACCGATATACAATTGATAATTACTCTAAATAAATAACATAACATTGCAACTAATAACCAATTTGAGTTTTTAAACATTTCATCAAACATTGATTATGAGTCAAACTCACCAGAGTATTGAAGCTGTGAGTCAGACATTCTAATGTTTTTTCCTTACTCAGAAACTTTGATGGCTTGATGGTTTAAAGATTGCAAATCATTCCGTTTATAAAGATAAAGATTAGGTTAAAGATTGATTTGAATTAGGGTAATCAAATCAAATTGAGTTTTATCACAAAATGTTTGGCATAAATTATGGCAAAACCGTGTGATTTGATAAGGATGTGGTTTTTTTTTTTTTTGAATAATTAACAAAAATAACTTGATTTTGTGAGTGATTTTAGTGAGGGTTTGAATATGATGGAGAAAAAATCGGTTGTTGTTGAATGGGGATTGAACAAAAAAGCCTAAAGTGTGCAAGGAGGGTGTTTTGGTTACCTAAAGTGCCAGGTGGCTTTAACGTGGCATTTATTTCTGCCTAGTGGCATTCTTTTATGCCAAGTGACTTTCTTTTTGGCCAAGTGGCATTATCTACTTGGCAGGTATTGCTAATATATATATGGGGATATATATATATATATATATATATCACGTAATTACAAGTATGTTTACCAAATCAAGACTCACGTATCGTAAGCACAACACAAGTTAGACTCTGTGGACGGTCCATTATATATACGGACGGTCCCATAAATATTTGGGACCGTCTGTCTATTTAAAGGACCGCCGACAGTGGCGTGTTTTAGACAGGTGATGAATTACTATTTTTGCGTATTTTAAGTTATCTCAGGTTAATTCACACTCATATTCACAATCTAAGCAACAAGCCACACAAACACAGCCTAAATGCACAGAGATAAATGCAAGAGTAAAATGCAAAGAGATAAGGTAAAAGAAAGCGCAAACCAAACACGGTGATTTATAATGGTTCAGCACGAAGCACATCTTCGCCCAACTCTACTCCCCGAGTACCCAACTCGACAGTTACTTCACTAGTCAACACACTCCCTTTAGGCGGAACAAACCGTACACCTAAGCTTACACCATTTTAACGACGCTAAGCGAAATTTCTAGTCTTAATCCTAGCTAGAACCAAACTACACAAAAGCCCACGTGGCTACACAAACAAGCACTCTTGTCCACTTGGATTTACACACAATCCAAGTCTTCACACGGACGATCACCCCGTCCTAATCTTAACACGGATGATCACCCCGTCCACTTAAATCATCACCTAATCCAAGTCTTCACGGACCTTCACCCGGTCCTAGTCTTCACAAGGACAATCAACCCGTCCTAATCTTCACACGGACGATCACCCCGTCCTAATCTACACAAGGACGGTCACCCCATCCTAATCAACAAACTATTACAAGGACTACACACTTTGTCCTAATCTAAACTAACACAACTAGTCATGACTCACACACAAGTCGGATATACTAATATACAAATGAGAGAATTTGGAGGAAGAAGAGAATCGTAACACAAGTTACGTGTGTGTGTGGACTACATAATAACACTTCGATTCTTGACGACTTCGAGTGTTCTTCTCTTGCACTTGAGATAAAGGATGACGGGATCATTTATAAACACATACCAATGAGTTATAGTGATCAAAGAAGGAAGAAGAAAGAACATAATATTTTTGTGCAAAGAGGTCTTGTTTTTCTGAAAAAACAATGCAGTATTTATAGGCACCAGGAGGAGCGGGGGACGGTCCTTAAAGTTGGACAGTCCTTTATATATAAGGGACCGTCTGCACATTTACGAGACCGTCACCTAAGACGCTCCTATTTTTGTCCTGATGTGGTGAAAGTTTATCTGGTGAAAAACTTATCTGGTTTAGGCGGGAAAAATAGCTATTGGAAGATTTGAAATTCAAATTTATTTTCTTTAATAAAACATTTCTTTTTAATTACAAAAATACTTTTGTAAAAATGTTTTGTCACATAAAAATGTGAAGTTTAGAAAAATTAAATTCTTTGATCACTTAACTAAGTTGGTATAGTGTTTGTTCATACCTGAAGTGATGTACACTAGAGCCGTCAAGAGATGTTGATGCGTTCTGGCATTGATGATTTGTGTAAACGAGTAACTTGTGCACTTTACGTTATGTATTACAAGTTACATGTTTTTCATCATTAAAATATGAAGACAATGTATAGATTAAACGTCGTAACATTTGCACTAACACTATAGACAATGTAGTAACGATGGTCAAGACAAGGCATTCATCGGAGGCGCTAGGAACGATAGTGAAGATGGAGATCAACCGGATGAAAAGGCTACTTGTCTCACAGAAATTGGAACACATGATGTATCATCTAACCCTTCCTCTTTTGATAATAATTTAGATATTTATAAATTGCAAAAGGAGTATGAGGAATTAATAGAACTTAATGAAAATATTTTGAGAAATATTGGAAAACTTGCAAAGGAAAAACATCAACTTGAGAAAGAGACTCATGAACTTGAACAAAAAATTAAGCTACTTAAATTTAAGAAAAGTAGTAATGATTTAGACATAATGTTAAGTCAACAAAAGCCCTTCCATGACAAAGACGATCTCGGTTTTTCTAAAAATAATAAAATCACAACCACAAGTCTAAACAAACCCATAGTGTTTATAAAAGAAGGTCAATGTGAAGAATCGAATTTTACGAGCCTGATGCGCTGGCTGACGCGTCAACGCGCCACCAGCACGCCAGGAGTCTTAGTAAAATTAGTTCATCATTAAATGCTTTTGCAAAACCATTTTTCCCTCAAGCTCCTTTTGCAAGTAATCGAAACAACACCCTTCATGACTCTATAGAAATTACCAATGTTGAGCGTGTTAGTAATTTAAATTCTAAGTTGATTAGTATGAGTAAATTAAGTGATGATAATTGTATTATTGTTTTTAACAATGTGGATTGTACTATTAGTAGAAACGGAAACATATTAGCTAAAGGTCATAGGAGAAACAACTTGTATACTTGTTAGTTGGAGATAACTCCAAACAACACATATGTCTTTCGTCCATGGTGGATAACTCATCACTTTAACATAGGAGGTTAGATCACCCCAATATGATGTTAATCCAAAGCCTAGCATCCAACGAGCTAGTAAGGAATTTACCAAAGTTGAGCTTTGAAAGACATTATTGTGATACTTGTAGTCTAGGAAGTCAAGGACATGCAAACAATAGGGATAGGAATGAAGTTTCAACTAATAGGGTTTTAGAGTTGTTACACTTAGATTTGTATGGTCCATCTCCAATCAAAAGCTATGGAGGAAACTTCTACACTTTGATGATTGTCGATGACTATTCAAGTTACACTTAGGTATTACTTTTAGCATCTAAGGATGGAGTCTTAGGAAAATTTGATATATTAAGGAAAAAGTTTGAAACCTACTTGATTGTTCTATTGCTTCAATAAAAACAAATCATAGTTGTGAATTTGTTAAATAACAATTTGGTAGCTTTTGTGAACAACATGGAATATCTTATAACTTATCGGGCTCGTTCACTTCTCAATTGCTCGAGATTGTTGAAAGAACACATCGTAAGTTACGAAAGATGAGTCGTGCAATGCTTGATGAGCAATCCATTCGACAAAAGTTTTGGTGTCATGTCCTAGATACCGCGTGTTACATCTTTAATAGAGTATACATTAGAAAAGTCATTAATAAAACACCTTATGAGATACTTAGAAATAGGAAGCCTTCCCTAGAATACTTTAGGGTATTTGGTTGTAAAGTATTTATGCTTAACACCAAAGAATATCTCACCAAATTCGACCCAAAGTCGTATGAAGGTGTATTCTTAGGATACTCTCAAACTAGTAAAGCATACATATTCCTTAATAAGGAAAAAATGAGGATTGTGACCTTTGATGAGAGCATGCCCGAGCCTAAATCATCTTCTTCGGTAAAGGATGATGTGATCGATGAACAAATAGTTCAAGATCAACAAAGGTCGCCGTCATTGCAAGTTAATGTTTCGGATGAAGGCAATCCTAAGAAAGTTAAAGAAGCAAAGGGTCATCCTATAGAATAAGTCATTGGTGACTTGAATAAAAGAACACTTAGGTCACAAACTAAACAAGACTAGGTTTTGGCATGACATTTTTCAAAAATCCAAATTGTTTTCGGGATAGGTTTAGGTGTTCATAGTTGACATGCATCTTAGGAGAAAAATATTATAGGATAAGTTAGATGTCTATATAGTCGTTTGCAAAGTCCTTTAGGTGCTCTTAGAGCGTATGTGCTTATTTGACTAGTACTTTTGTGAAGGCATGCAAGGAAATTCAAATAAATAGTTTTCGAGAGGAAAGATATCTATCAATGCATTATTCAAACGATGATTGATAATATCCTAGATTCTACATGTCTATACTATGTGTGATGAACAAGAAAATTTGACACAAAGTATTCTACTACATTTGCTAGAATTGAAAGTCATTTGTGTCAAATTTCCAAGACTAGATAAATTTTTTGATCACAACTTACACTTATGTTGAAGATTTTATATCTATCTCTACTTGTTCAATTTATGTGAAAATCGCATGCTATTTGTTTAGGGTAGAAAATAAAAGAAAAGACTCTATGCAAGCATACAAACTAGTCACCTAGTTTATGAGAAATTTCCTAAATTCGGTATGGTATTGCATAACAAACTAAAATACCCAATTAATAGATTGATAAACTAAGGTTTCATCTGAAAACTTAGAAACTGATTTTGTCAATGCAAGTGACAGTCTAGGATTATCAATTTCAACATACTACACAACAAACTATAGACCGAAGATATCTTGCATTGTATATTGACTTTCTATACAATGTGTGATGGTTTATAGGATCTAGTTTTTGTACTCAATTAAAATGCACTTGATCTTAACACACAACCAACTACATTCTGGAGATGACTTACATGAAATACTTGCACTTGGTTCATGTATGATGAGATGTAGGTTCTAAATTTTGTTTGATGGATTCACTTTATCTCCAAAAATTGATGATCAAGGGCCTTTACTCATCAACTATGATGAATCCGTGTATGGCTTTCATGACGCATGCATGCAACAATCATAGGAACTAATATGAGTAACTTGATCATCCAAATCCAACAAAACCTAAATCTAATCCAATCTAAATCACTCATATCAATAAGGCATAATTATCTTTCCCATGCACCACTTTTTTTCTTTTCATCTCATCTAGTACTACCTAAAGGGAATCTAAGTACTAATTAGTATTGCTCATTGGTCAATAGATCCTCATTATCCATACCTAACCCATGTTAATCCTTTATAAGAAGATAGTTAGTGACTAACATTTTCATCACCTTTCTTGCATTTTAAATCTTCTACCTTCAAAAATGGAAACCAAATATTTCATGAAGCGGGTGAATGAATCCTCTAACACCAATGCTTATGATCCTTTTGAAAACCGTGAATATCGTGAAGGTCACCATTGTGACAAAAACTTCATGTGTGCTACTAACATAAAACAACCTTTCATACAATCAAAATGCTTTGCCTTCATCAATAACCTTCCACTTACTATCTACCCAAGGCACCTTCAAGAATTCCATGCTAGATACTACTTTGACAAACCTTCCGTAACTCTCAACTTTTGCATGTATGGCCACGGTTATCCTTGGAATCTAAGAAAGTTTGGAAGGGTGTTTAATGTATCTTCCAAGGGTTCTTTGTTTTATACTAGATCAACCAAAACTAAGGCTTTCATGCAAATTAAGCATTATCATCCATGTTCCTATGCATGTGAACCCCCTATCGGTGGTGTACTAATACAAAACACCATTTTGTGTCCTGAGTTTCACTGTAAGGGGGTGCCATTTGGGTCATGGAACAAATCTCAACTTCATCACAACTTGATGGCATGGGCGGAAGTTTTGTTGAGCAATGTGTTTGTAGAGATTGGAGCACTAGAGAAATTTCCTATCATTATTAGGTACATGCTTTATTGCATTAAGACCAATACCTCATTCAACTTTGCCTACTTCATAGCTAAACGAATAGATGGATTGGACTACAACAATGAGGCAATTCCATATGCTAGGATCATGTCAACACTATTTGAGTACCTCAAGAACAAACATCCAAGTAGCATTTAACGGATGCTTGAAGTGGAGGAAGTGACTCCAATGGAAGAACCTTTCACAATGGACTCTCATGACCTAGAAGTCTAAGAATGTGTTGTAATAGAATCTATGCGACCTTAGCTTATGTTGTTAACAATCTATGCTTGTATGACCTATGACTTTCATGAAATAAATTGTCTTGGAATGAAGTATCTTATGTGTCTATGTGTGTACACGCAAATCATTTTTCTCCATATGTGTACATGTAAATCATTTTTTTCCATGCTCAACATATGGTCTATTGAAGTCATAAGGGTCTAATAATAATAATATAAATATATGTGGACTAACCCATGTCGCAAGTATCCAAATGGTCACCTAACCCATTTTAGACTTCCACATGTGAGGATTGTTTGTGTGTTGGTTGTTGGTTACTTTTTGTGTAGCTAGGACACCGCAAAGGTGTGGCTCTTGACCCATGGATCCCCGCCTTAGAAAAAGGGGGAGCAACAATCTAGGAGTAGCTTTGTTTAAGGGGGAGCATGCTATCGAGGAAATAAAGCTCAAGTTATAGTTAAAGATAAGGTCCAAGTGATTCCCGCCTTTTTTATTCGACAAAAGGGGGAGAAAGAAAGAAAAGAGCACAAGCTCGTGTGAAGACCAATTCAAGATAAAGATCAAGGCTTCACCAAATTACAAGGCAAGGTCAAGACGCAAGATACACCAAAGGCATTCTTAATCTTCGCTACGATTTGTAATTTTATATGCTTTCGGAATTTATCTGTCATCATCAAAAAGGGGGAGATTGTTGGCACAACATTAGTTAGATCTCCTTATTTTTTAATGATGATAAATAAACCTTCGAAATACATAAAATCACAAACGTTAGCCAAATTTCTCCCATACCCATAACTGGGCCTGGCGCGCTGCCAGCGCTCCGACGCGCCAACCTTCTGTTAAGGATTGGGACGAAATTTAAAAATCGGATTTCCCCTTACCCGACAAATGTGGATCTTTCAATAAAGGTATGAATATGTTATGTACTTCATTGGGAACACTCAAAACGAGCTTTAGAATTAGAGGGATCCAAATTTGCAACCTCCCATTTTTGGGAAAATGCCAACTCAAGTATTTTGATAAATGCCTCTAGCCAAGGCTTTTCTAAACCTACGGAACTTATATATTTCACGTAACATCAAGTGAAAGTATTCATATGGCCATAATCCGTGTTTACGTCTTCTCTAATCACGTAACGGGTTTACTCCCTTATTGGTCAAACTAAGTCAAAGGTCCCTTTGCGTAAATGCATCCTTTCCTATTATGGGATATGCTTTACAATGATGCAAAGCACTTAGCTTGTTTACATCAAGATGATTATTGATTACGTCGAGTCATGGAAATTCACGTATTATGAGATTATGAATACTCGACGTTAAGTTACTTAAGATTATGAGTAACCTTTGATTTTCTCAACCCATAATCATCTTTGTCAATTCCTTTCTTCCTTAATGACAAAATGATTAAACCTTAGTCACTCCTTTGATTAATCTCCTCACCAAACTAATCCTCCTACCATTTCAAATTCCTATGAAATCTTATCCCCAGCATTCCCTAATATTCCTTGTACTTGCTTGTACTTCTTGTCCCCTACATTCACACACCAAATCTTTCAAACATTCCCTTCTCTACATTCCAATCCAACCACTAAGATTTCACAACCTTATCATCTTCCTCATCCAACCCTTCATTTCAAACATAAATAAACGTTCAACACAAGCCACCTCCTACTCTCCAACATTCAAATTTCAAAATTTTAAGCCAAAGGCTCCCCATCACTTCAACATCACCTCATTACAACTCACTCTCCTACACTCTCATCCTCACTTTCAAATTCCAAATACACACATTTCCCTCACAACCATTTCCTTCCCTCACACACTAGCCAACTCATTTCATCACATGCTTATTTCAAATTTGAATCTAGGTTCCCCATCATGTCATTCTTACACAATCCAACTCACCACCTTATCTCTTCACTCTCTCACACTACAACAACTAGAATTTAAATTTGAATCTCAAACTTAGGCTCCTCCCCATCACATCAAGCAAACTCACCCAAACTCATCTCCCTTTTGCCTCCAAGCAAAGCATATTCCCTTGGATATTCTTCTTAACTCAACCATGCTCTCTCTTCTTACCCAACCATGGTTACTCATCCAACTCAACCATGGTTTGTTCTCAACCCAACCTCACTCTCTCACTTCCCTCTCACACATTTGAATTTCAAATTCAAATTCCTCCCTCTCTCTATCTCTAACATACACATTTCCTTTCCAAGCAAAGGAATATACCATGGCATATTCTTTCTCTCTTTTCTATGCCATGTGAGGAATACCCAAACTACCCTTAATCCAAGTATCCCTTCTACTCTTCTCTCTTTGATAATTGGTTTCACTTAAACACTTCACAAAACAATTTTACAAATTGGCTATTTGAGTTGGTAGACCTTGAGGATGAATAATGTAAAGGTCTAAATGTGTGAAGTACAATTGGGGGTTTAGCAAGGTTGGGTATTTAAAAGACCAAAACCCAAAAGAGAAAACACCAGACATCCTGGCACGTCGCTGGCACTCCGACACGCCAGCAGCGCGCCAGACTCTGATGTTGTTTTCTCATTTTGGGTCTTGGCCTATAAATACCCACCCTTGCCTCTTGTATTCCTCACCCCTTGCCATTATTTCTTTCTCTCTTATTTCTCTTTTCTCAATCCTCTAATTCTATCTTGTGTTCTTAATCTTTCACATAACATCTTTGAAAGAACACATCTCCTTGCAAGGGAAGAATCACAAGAACCTATTTCACTCTTGTGATTGTGTCGAGGGTCTTCTTCTCTATACCCTTTCTATTACAATCGAGTCTCTAGGTTAGGTTAGGACTTGATTAAATAATCAAACATTCTTATTCGATTTGGTTGTAAGGGAAGTCTTGTGTCGAGGTGACCAAGCCTAGATCATTGGGGATCTAGTAGGGGTTTGATACTCCCGGTGGGAAGTCTTTGTGGTCTTTGTGGTTAAGTCGAATCATGAGTCCTTGAGGGTGGTTTATGAGGGCGGAATACCGTTGGTGAGTAGCTCTTCTTAGTGAGCGCCGATCTTAGTGCATATCGGTGGAGGGAAGTTGTAACGGTTTGTAGTCCACCAAAAGGATTATACTTAGTGAATAGTATAGTGTCGTGGATTTGCAACTGGACGTACGGATGGTATAAACCCCCCATCCCGAACCAGTATATGTTGTGGTGCCACTTACTTGCTTTCTATACTTTGGATTATGATTGTGTTAGTGGTTGTTGTTGTGTAAACCACTTGGTGCTCTTTGAGGCTTAAAGTTTTTAAACATCTAAAAAGCCAAAGAGACCGTATTTACCCCCCCCCCTCTATGGTTCTACAGTGTGGTTTATATTGTGTGAATTCAATTTGTGTGGTTCTTACTGTAGGATTGTAAGAGGTTTGGATTGTATTGATAGTACCATTTGGGAAGTAGCACTCGGTGCTATTTGGGTTGACACCCACACCCCCATGAAAGGGTAAATACACTCCGCGCAAATTACGTGGTTAGGATGTACTGATAGTATCATTTGGGAGGTAGCGTCCGGTACTATTTAGGTTGATACCCACACCCTTAACCTTCTGTGTGCAACCTAAACGAAGGGTGAATACTATCCGCGCGAGCTATACGTATATCCCATCTTGAGATTTAGTTGTTGCCGGTTTGTGTATTGATTGTGATTGGATAGGTTCAGTTGGCGCGACACTATTACTATTTTAGTGCTTGTAATTGGTGTTCATACTCACTATTGTCCTACGCTATATTATTCACAGCTTTGTGGTTTAACTATCAAAACTACGAGCTCACCAACATTATGTTGACGTTTACTAGTACCATTTTCTGGTGGATCATTATTAAGGTATTTGATGGCACGTTTATTGTAGTCCGACTATTTGACACTTGCTACTATGTTTTCAAGACAATAAGATTTCAAAAGAGACATGTTTTCTTTCATATTCGAGACAAGGTTGTTTTGTAAAAATTGTAAACTGTTGTTGTAATGATTATAAGGTATGAATCTATGATGTTACGCAATGTGCCTTTCTCAGTTACATCTCGTGTTTCCGCTGTTGACGGGGTGTGACACATATATTTTTTTAAATAAATTATACTATATAACATTCATTGAGGTGGTTGGGGGAGCCAAAACTGTTCCGAAGCCACCGAATTTGAGGTCGGCTTGAGGGAGTGGAGCGGCTTGGGTGCATTGTGGAGTCGCGGCTTGTGCCGACACTTTTAACACGCCAAGCCAAGTCGTCGGCTTAGAGGGATTAAAATATGTGCTTAATTGGTTTGTTAGTGGCTTCTCCACTAAGTTTCCACAGCTAATTAGTTAGGCTAATTTCATGTGTTACACTTGGTCTTCATTATCAGAGAGTGTGATTATTCGTTGCATGTTGCATACATGTTTTTAATTATCGGCTCTAGAACCGTTGACATGAGGGATTGACGTTTTATTTTATGTAGTTTTTTATTGGAAAAAAACACGCACACATAGAGAATGGTCGCGGGAAAGAAAACTTGGGCGGCTAAAATTTATTTTGCCTGAAATGATCAGTAGATCACATCCTTTTGTATGCTTTATCATTACAGTTTGAGCCACGGTTGTAATGTTCAGTTTTCTTGGTTTTGGTGTTTAGGACTCCAATTTTTTTCATAGTTTTGGTTTTTTTGTATAAACTTTGATTAATATGTTGTGAGTTTGCAGGACTCATGTGATGCGTGCGATGTGTCGTTGCGGTTTAGCAGTATTAATGCCTACTCAAGTTTTAAATTTATATTTAGCTGACTTATCAATAACACACACACTTAACGAGCAGTGTACCCGGTCAGTATGAATATATTGGTAAGTAGAGTGTCGATCACTAAGAGTGGAACGTATTATCTAGTTATTCTAATCAGTATTTTAATATTCTAAGTTAGCTATACAACCTAATCTAACGCAAGGGGGTTCAGCCTGAGAGACTGGCACGATTTGGTTGCAATTAAATAATAAACTAAACTAATGAGCACGAATCAGCGATAGACATGCACGTACATAGATAAATACTCGAGACAATAAGAAGACCTGTCATGATGATTAAGTAGATTGTCACTTGTTTTATTGATAGTTTTATATGAAGTGTATATAGTTAACCCTTTTTCGTTGGTCCTAATCTTATCGGCGAGAAATCCCTTAATGATTACTTATGTCTAAAAGTCATTCCTAAGTGATCAATTTAGTAACAACCGTGGGTGCCACATTCTCTTCCGTAGTCAAATGCGCAGGCCACTAATAAACACAGAGGTTATCAATGCACTAATAAGTAGTAACCAAAGACATCAACATATAAACTTTAATTGATGGGAAAGCAGTTTTAAGGGAGTGCAATCTTTCTCCTCACATTACACAAGCCACCAATCCTGATGAATTAAAGTTTACTAACACAATAAAACAAAACTACTTAATGAATTAAATACATGCAGGACTGATGGAGCATGATGTGTCGTTGCGGTTTAGCAGTTTTAATGCCTACTCAAGTTTTAAATTTATATTTAGCCGACTTATCAATAACACACACACTTAACGAGCAGTGTACCCGGTCAGTATGAATATAATGGTAAGTAGAGTGTCGATCACTAAGAGTGGAACGTATTATCTCGTTATTCTAATCAGTATTTTAATATCCTAACGCAAGGGGGTTTCAGCCTGAGAGACTGGCACGATTTGTTTGCAATTAAATAATAAAATAAACCAATAGGCACGAATCAGCAAGTAGCACACACGTACACAGATAGATACTTGAGACAATAAGAGGGCTGTCCTTATGATTAAGTAGATTGTCACTTGTTTTATTGATAGCTTTATATGAAGTGTATGTAATTAACCCTTTCTCGTTGGTCCTAATCTTATCGGCGAGTAAACCCTTAATGATTACTTATGTCTAAAAGTTATTCCTAAGTGATCAATTTAGTAATAACCGTGGGAGCCACATTATGTCCCGCAGTCAAATGCCCGCAAGCCACTAATAAACACAGAGGTTATCAATGCACTAATAAGTAGTAACCAAAGACATCAACATATAAACTTTAATTGATGGGAAAGCAAGTATTAAAGGGAGTGCAATCTTTCGTTGTCACATTACACAAGCCACCAATCCTGATGAATTAAAGTTTGCTAACACAATAAAACAAAACTACTTAATGAATTAAACACATGCAGCACCTTCTTACAGCTCTTGTATCTTTGATTTGGGTGTGTCTTGTGCTGCCTCCTTGACTGAATTCGTCCTTGGTTTCTCCTGTTCGGTCTTAGGTTATAATATAATGCGTACGAAATTCGTCTGGTCTTGGGGTATTTATAGTTTCTGTCTGAGGGAAGATGCGGCGCATCTAAGGAGTAGATGCGGCGCATGTACTTAACTTCGCGTGGGGTCCAAGATTATAATATTCAGGAATATTCGTACACCGCCAGAAGATGCGGCGTAACTCCATTATTAGATGCGGCGCATGTCCTCTTGTATCTTGGATCGTATCTGGTGATATCTTGATATAGATGCGGCGCATGTCATGAGTGAGATGCGGCGCATCTGGAGCAGATTAGTCTTGATCTTCTTCATTTCAGTAGACTCTTTACTTTATGCATGTTTTGCTCCATTATTAGTCCAAAATCGCTAAGTTTCACCAAATGCTTGTTTTTACCTGAGAATTACAAAAGTAAACGATTAAGTATCAATCCTCATACATAATATAGTAAAACAAGTCAATTTAATAGGATAAATGATAGTAATAAAATGTACTTATTTGAGTTCATCAAATATCCCCCCACTTGAACTTTACTTGTCCCCAAGTAAACCTTAGAATTTCTTTTATGAAAATGTATCCTAAAAGATGTTAGGATTTATTTTTATATTTAAGCATGTATTCGTTTATTTCATAATCACACAACTAAACACTTAACGAATTAGAAGTAAAATAAAATAAGTCGATAAAAGCAAATCTAATCGTTTAACTGTCCAGTCGCGACGAATATTCTATCATAAGCTTGGCAAGTATACACATCTCCACCACTAAAGCCAAGGAATAACATGTCTAAAGCGGTAAAAAGGGTTTTTAGGCTTAAGGGTTAATTATTCTCTTTTCACTATCGATCTCAAATTCCAGAAAAGGCGACAAAATCACAAATACATGATCGAATCCACGAACACGATACTTGCAATTGCTCAAATCCTTAACTCGAATAGGCTAAAGATAGGTCCAAACTTCACCAATAATAATATATCAAAAAGGGCGACAAAATCATAAATACATAGCCGAATCCACGACTACGATACTTAAGATTGCTCAAATCTCTAATCTCAATAAATCAAAGGTTTGGTTGGATAAAGAACAATATAGGGTATGGATAACATTTGGGATATAAATTGGTGTAAAATGAAAAATGAACAAAACAAATAAATTAAAATCCTAAGTGTGGTTAATCACTATCCCAACCATCCCATGAATAAGACTCATATCATCGAATAACTCACGCTTTAACACTTGAAACACACGCTTTAGGTAGACACGAATTATACTCAACAAGATCTTAATCAAAGAATAAACCTTAATTGGCGTTCCCATAACTGCCAATTCCCATTCAATCCATAGATATAGTACAACAAATAGTGGTGATATCGACCACTTACATAACTTTACATAAGTTGGTTAAAACTAACTTCCAACTCTTTTTCTTTCTTTTTTTTTTCTTTTCTTTTTATTTTTTTTTTTTTTTTTCGTTTTTTTTTTTTTTTTTTTTTTTTTTTTTTTTTTTTTTTTTTTTTTTTTTTTTTAAAACATAAAAATAGATGTGTAAAATTTCACCACATCACTATAATGATAATTCTGGATAATTTTTCCATACTTTTCATACTTCAGAAATAACGGTAATAGTGAAAGTAGTAAACACACGAAAAATAAACTCAAATATATACGATATTTACTTTCACTCCAATTGCATTGTGCAATTTCCCGACCTAACCATAGATAATGAATTACGCACGCGAACACAGGTAATGTAAGGAAACACACTTTGCCTATAGCAATTAACCAACCACGGATTCTAATCTACAGGGGTAGGCTAAGGTGTAAGGTGTAACGAAACATTTTAAACATAGGTGTAAGAAACGAAAGGAATGGCTCTGAGGGTTTTTCTAGGGGTATCTTACTCTAAAAATGAGAGTAACAAAAGGGTTATACGGGGGTTAACTAACCAGTGTAGTTAGCTAATAACACGTAACATATAAAGGCCATTTGGGTGTAATCCTAGAAATTTACCAATTTAGACAAGTCATTCCAATTATATAAATAATACTCATTATGGTGGTCTCGAATAGTATACAAGCCAAGTTCTAAAGTATACAAGTCACCGGCACACTCATAGATTTGTGAATTTTGGAAAATCACAATTTTTGAAAATAACGTCATGTGTGCAGTTATGCAACTTAGATCTTAAACAAAAACATGCTAAAAAATTTTTAAGTTTGATATATTAAGCACATTTTAAGCATAATTTTTGAAAAAGTTTAGGACAAGTAAGTGTTAAGTGTTCTAATTCTCCAATCCCCCCACTTAAGTTAAACAACGTCCTCGTTGTTTGTATAAAAGGTTAAAAACTGGAAAATAAAAGAATTAGAACAGAAAAACTCCCCTGAGATTTGCTCGGTATGATCCTCCATTAGTATAAGAGCAAAAATCAACTTCTTGTGGATTAGAACGTTAAAGCTTCATACTTGATGTATCCACAGGAAATCCAGGAAACTATAATACCACCAACACTTTAAGACACACCTAAGATAAGAAAGGTTCAAACTTGCGTAATACATTAGTAGTTAGATAAAAATAAAACTTAAAAATTAAAACTGAAAATCATCAGGTCAGTCGATGCGCCGTATCTTATGGAAGAAGATACGCCGTATCGAGCCTGGAATAAATACGGATCAGAATAAAGATGCGCCGCATCCTTAACCAGGGATGCGCCGCATTAAAAATAAACTGATAAAGAGTTTTAAAGTCAAAAACAAAAATGCAGTAAAATTAAAATAAGATATGACCATTGCAGGAGATGCGTCGCATCTCAGAATTGAGATGCGCCGTATCTTCATACGGGCCTGACTGACTCGACACAGAAAACATAACAATAAAAGATAAATCCGGGTTGTCTCCCGGTAAGCACTTGTCTTTATTCCAGAGTCTTCAAGTTAGACTCACGTTCAGCTCATTAATATCGATCATTGAAGGAGTCGGAAACATCGCGCCCCCTCATCGCCAATTCAGTAATATTGAACACTCCTTGCTCGTCCTTAATTTCCACGCCGTTCTTCTTCAATATCTGTATGAACAAAGTCCTGTCCCTTTCGGGCAGAGATGACAAAATGATAGACGGGAAATTCTTATTATCATATAGGCATAAATAAGCAAGGTGGGGTGGTAGTTCAATAAACACATCATTGTTCAAATTCGTTTTCTCAACTACTCTCCTACGTTTATTAATTACCACACAATCATACCACTCATCATCAGAATCATTAACAACATTGTGTCTAAGTTCGGTAGGTACATTAAGGTCAATGAATTCCTCAAAGTTCTCATGATTAGGATTAATTGAGTTGTTTTGAATCAATGTTTCTCCCATAAGTCTAGCTTCAAGATCGAGGTCCATACGCTCTCTTAATCCTAGCACATAAACACCTCTAATTATGCTTTTAACCGGATCTTGGCACTTATAGACAAGTTTATTATTCCCTACCCTTAATGAGATTTTTCTCTTAAACACATCAATCTTAGCATGGGCAGTAGACAAGAAAGGTCTTCCGAGGATTAAAGGAATCTTAACATCCTCGGGCATGTCTAGTATAACAAAGTCTACGGGAAAAATAAACTGCTCAATCTTAACTAGCACATTATTAGCAATCCCTTCAGGTCGTTTTACCGTTTTATCAGCCAATTCAATAAGTAATTTAGTTGGTGCTAATTTTCCTAGTCCTAGGGTAGCGAATGTCTTAAGAGGCATAACACTAACACTAGCTCCTAAGTCAGCTAACACATTATTGAAAGATATATTATTAATAGAACAAGGTAGAGTAAAACTTCCTGGGTCTCTTTCTTTATGAGGCAAGGCATTTGAGTCGGTTGCAGGGCTCTCTTCTTTCATTGTTGCCTTGATCTCCTCTTCAATCTTTGTCTTTTCTTTTAGTAGTCTCCTTAAGCTGATTGAAGAATTAAAGAAAAATTTGGGTCTTGCACCATCATCACCATTCATCGATCTTCTAGGTATATTAGGAGTGACTTCTTCAGTGGTGCTTATGGCCTTGACATGATCTCTTGGGTTGGTTTCAGTTGAGCTCGGTAAACTTCCATATCCCCTTTCTTGAAGAACCTTGCTCATTTGACCAATTTGTTGTTCCAATGCTTTGATCGAAGCTCCTTGATTTCTTGTAGTAGTGTCCGTTGAAGCTCGGATTTCTTTGATCATAGCAGTATTTTCTTCATGTCTTTTAGCAGCATCGGCCATAATTTGCTTTAAAGTATCGTCTAAAGTCTGCCTCCTCTCTTGATAAGCGGGATTGAAGTTGTTCTTTTGATAGAATCCCGGACTAGCTTCCCTAAATCTTCCTGAAGGTCGGAATGGTTGTCCAAATTGGGTGTAATATGCTTCTTCAAATGTCTCACTTTCATTCTTGTTCGGGCAATCTTTAGTGTAGTGAGGTCCTTCGCACTTTTCACATCCAACTTGGGCAGCATATGCTCTTTCATCTCGCTTCTTCATCTCTCTACTAATTTTATCCAATTGAGCTTGAATAGCAGCAATCCCGTCAAAATTAGTGCTGCTCTTAGATCTAGTAGAGGTCCCATCGTTCCATTTCTGAGAATGATCAGCAGCTTCTTGGATCGCTTTCCTAGCATTAGTTGCACTCATCTGAGGTACAGCTCCCTTAGCATCCAAAATCTGTCTTGTAGGCACGTCCAGTCCTTGATAAAACAATATTATCTCCTGCATAGGGGTTAGATAGTGTTGAGGACATTTTATCAATAAATCTTTAAACCGTTCCCAAGCTTGATAAAGGGTTTCATCAGGATCTTGCTTGAAACTATTGATAGCCTCCATCTTTTTAGCAGTCTTAGCAGGTGGACAATATCTCTTCAGGAATTTGCTCTTCAAATCTCCCCATGTAGTGATTGAACTAGCAAGTTCATTCTTTAGCCACTTGTTAGCAGCTCCTTTTAGCGAGATTGGAAAGATTCTTAGCATGATCTGATCGTCAGTGACTCCTTCTGAAGTAAACAAATCTTTAATCTCCAGGACCTTTTCAACATGCTCATTAGCATCCTCATGTTCCGTCCCACTGAAAGCATTCTCTCTTAGCTCTTTGAGAAACTGACCCTTCAACTCAAATTTTGACTTATCATCAAACTTAGGTCTAGCAACTCCTGAAGTGTAATCAGCACGGGTGCTGTTCATGTATTCCTCCATAGTAGTGTTTTCGCCCATTGTTTCTGTTTCAACTTCCTCTTTTTCTTCAGAAAAGTAATCAAGCTCGAGTGAACTTGAAAGATCAAAGCTTCTTGTGTTGAAAAGCCTTTTAAGCGAATGTAGGGCTCGTTCAGGATCTTCGAAAGGTTGAATCAAGTTCTTCGTAGAACTCCTGGTCATGCACTTCCTGAAATCAACACAAAAAATATCAGTAGGGTATGCTCGAGAAAGTAATATATCAGGTAATTAATAACGAAAACGGAATACGAAAAATTAAGACGATGCGCCGTATCCAAAGAGTTGGATACGCCGTATCTTAATACGTTAAAATTTAATCAGACTTTATTCAGAAAATAGATACGCCGCTTTAGAATTTTGAATGCGCCGTATCGAATTAAATAATCAAAAATCAACTTATCTAATTAAAATTAAATGCGTCGTATTAACGAAAGTTAATGCGCCGTATTTTCGTTATGTTTAAAAATAAAAGATTTTTGATTCAGTAAGATGCGCCGTATCGATATAGATCGATGCGTCGTATCTGTTTAATAATTCGCAAACTGTTTTTAATTAAAATAATAGATACGCCGTATCTGCGAAAGCAGATGCGTCGTATGGCGTTAACGTTCAGAAAAATTTTTTTATCAAAAACAGATACGTCGTATTACTTTATCGCTTAGAAAAATTTTCTTATTAAAAACAGATACGCCGTATCTTGGGGAAAAGATGCGTCGTATCGAATTAATTAAACGCGTTGTATTTTTTTAAAAATTAAACGCAATACGCCGTATCTGAGAGGTCAGATGCGCCGTATCGTTTGATTTAGCACAGTACAACGATAGCAGAACAGAAAACACGAAAAATAAAAACAAATAAAAACACGCAACGAAAATAAAACACACAAAAATAAAAGAAAACAATTAACACACAATACAACAAATATGCAAAATAGTACAATGATGCAATTAATCTAATAAAAAGAAAAACCTAATTAAAATACTAATCAAATTAACAGATAATAACAATTCACTCCCCGGCAGCGGCGCCAAAAACTTGATGGGCGTGCGTTGGAGTAAAGTTTTGGCAGTTTTAATGCCTACTCAAGTTATAAATTTATATTTAGCCGACTTATCAATAACACACACACTTAACGAGCAGTGTACCCGGTCAGTATGAATATAATGGTAAGTAGAGTGTCGATCACTAAGAGTGGAACGTATTATCTCGTTATTCTAATCAGTATTTTAATATCCTAACGCAAGGGGGTTTCAGCCTAAGAGACTGGCACGATTTGTTTGCAATTAAATAATAAAATAAACCAATAGGCACGAATCAGCAAGTAGCACACACGTACACAGATAGATACTTGAGACAATAAGAGGGCTGTCCTTATGATTAAGTAGATTGTCACTTGTTTTATTGATAGCTTTATATGAAGTGTATGTAATTAACCCTTTCTCGTTGGTCCTAATCTTATCGGCGAGTAAACCCTTAATGATTACTTATGTCTAAAAGTTATTCCTAAGTGATCAATTTAGTAATAACCGTGGGAGCC
The DNA here is from genome assembly GCA_021014915.2 of Artemisia tridentata subsp. tridentata. Classification (NCBI taxonomy): domain Eukaryota; kingdom Viridiplantae; phylum Streptophyta; class Magnoliopsida; order Asterales; family Asteraceae; genus Artemisia; species Artemisia tridentata. The sequence continues at coordinate 105,960,230 of CP139505.1, forward strand.
ACATTATGTCCCGCAGTCAAATGCCCGCAAGCCACTAATAAACACAGAGGTTATCAATGCACTAATAAGTAGTAACCAAAGACATCAACATATAAACTTTAATTGATGGGAAAGCAAGTATTAAAGGGAGTGCAATCTTTCGTTGTCACATTACACAAGCCACCAATCCTGATGAATTAAAGTTTGCTAACACAATAAAACAAAACTACTTAATGAATTAAACACATGCAGCACCTTCTTACAGCTCTTGTATCTTTGATTTGGGTGTGTCTTGTGCTGCCTCCTTGACTGAATTCGTCCTTGGTTTCTCCTGTTCGGTCTTAGGTTATAATATAATGCGTACGAAATTCGTCTGGTCTTGGGGTATTTATAGTTTCTGTCTGAGGGAAGATGCGGCGCATCTAAGGAGTAGATGCGGCGCATGTACTTAACTTCGCGTGGGGTCCAAGATTATAATATTCAGGAATATTCGTACACCGCCAGAAGATGCGGCGTAACTCCATTATTAGATGCGGCGCATGTCCTCTTGTATCTTGGATCGTATCTGGTGATATCTTGATATAGATGCGGCGCATGTCATGAGTGAGATGCGGCGCATCTGGAGCAGATTAGTCTTGATCTTCTTCATTTCAGTAGACTCTTTACTTTATGCATGTTTTGCTCCATTATTAGTCCAAAATCGCTAAGTTTCACCAAATGCTTGTTTTTACCTGAGAATTACAAAAGTAAACGATTAAGTATCAATCCTCATACATAATATAGTAAAACAAGTCAATTTAATAGGATAAATGATAGTAATAAAATGTACTTATTTGAGTTCATCAAGGACCTTCTTACCGCTCTTGTATCTTCGTTCGGGTGTGTCTTGTGCTGCCTAATCGTCTGAATTCGGCCTTAGGTTTCTGTGGTCTTCGGTCTTCTAAAACTGTCGAACTCGGGAACTCTTTAATTCGTCTGGTCTTTGGGGTATTTATAGTTTCTGTCTGAGGGTAAGATGCGGCGCATCTAATAAGTAGATGCGGCGCATTGACTTAACTTCGCGTGGGGTCCAAGATTAATATATTCAGGAATATTCGAACACCGCCAGAAGATGCGGCGTATCTTCATTCTTGGATGCGGCGCATGTCCTTTGCCGTCTTGGATAATATCTTGTGAAATCTTGATAGCGATGCGCCGTATGTAAGAAGTATAATGCGGCGCATCTGGAGCACAATAGTCTTGATCTTGTACATTTCAGTAGACTCTTAACTTCTTGCTTGTTTTGCTCCATAATTAGTCAAAAATCGCCAAGTTTCACCAAATGCTTGTTTTTAACTGAGAATTACAAAAGTAAACGATTAAGTATTAATTCTCATACATAATATAATAAAACAAGTCAAATTAATAGGATAAATGATAGTAATAAAATGTACTTATTTGAGTTCATCAAATATCCCCCCACTTGAACTTTACTTGTCCCCAAGTAAACCTTAGAATTAATCTTATGAAAATGTATCCTAAAAGATATTAGGATTTATTTTTATATTTAAGCATGTATTCGTTTTTGTCATAATCACACAACCAAACACTTAACGAATTAGAAGTAAAATAAAATAATTTGATAAAAGCAAATCTAATCGTTTAACTGTCCAGTCGTGACGAATATTCTATCATAAGCTTGGCAGGTATACACATCTCCCCCACTAAAGCCAAGGAATAACAAGTCTAAAGAGGTAAAAAGGGTTTTAAGGTTTAAGGGTTAATCATTCTCCTTAATCTCTATCGATCTCAAATTCCAGAAAAGGCGACAAAATCACAAATACATGATCGAATCCACGAACACGATACTTGCAATTGCTCAAATCCTTAACTCGAACAGGCTAAAGATAGGATCAAGTAATCTTCACCAATAATATTATATCAAAAAGGGCGACAAAATCATAAATACATAGCCGAATCCACGACTACGATACTTAAGATTGCTCAAATCCCTAATCTCAACAAATCAAAGGTTTGGATAAAGAATAATATAGGGTATGGATAATATTTGGGATATAAATTGGTGTAAAATGAAAAATAAACAAAACAAATAAATTAAAATCCTAACTGTGGTTAATCACTATCCCAACCATCCCATGAATAAGACTCATATCATAGAATAACTCACGCTTTAACACTTGAAACACACGCTTTAGGTAGACACGAATTATACTCAACAAGATCTCAATCAAAGAATAAACCTTAGTTGGTGTTCCCATAACTGCCAACTCCTATTCAATCCATAGATATAATATACAACAAATAGTGGTGATATCGATCACTTCATACAAAACTTTACATAAGTTGGTTAAAACAAACATCCAACTTTTTTTTTTTTTTTTTTTTTTTTTTTTTTTTTTTTTTTTTTAGTAACCAAAGATAAACAAAGATGTGTAAAATTTCACCACATCACTATAATGATAATTCTGGATAATTTTTCCATACTTTTCATGATTTCAGAAATAACGGTAATAGTGAAAGTAGTAAACACACGAAAAAAAAATAATAAACTCAAAGATATACAATATTTACTTTCACTCCAATTGCATTGTGCAATTTCCCGACCTAACCATAGATAATGAATTACGCACGCGAACACAGGTAATGTAAGGAAACACACTTTGCCTAAAGCAATTAACCAACCACGGATTTTAATCTACAGGGTAGGCTAAGGTGTAAGGGTGTAACGAAACATTTTAAACATTGGTGTAAGAAACGAAAGGAATGGCTCTGAGTGTTTTTCTAGGGGTATCTTACTCTAAAAGTGAGAGTAACAAAAGGTTTATACGGGGGTTAACTAACCAGTGTAGTTAGCTAATAACACATAACATATAATAGGCTTTTTGGGTGTAATCCTAGAAATTTACCAATTTAGACAAGTCATTCCAATTATATAAATAATACTTATTATGGTGGTCTCGAATAGTATACAAGCCAAGTTCTAAAGTTTACAAGTCACCGGCACACTCATAGATTTGTGAATTTTGAAAAATCACAATTTTTGAAAATAACGTCATGTGTGCAGCTATGCAACTTAGATCTTAAACAAAAACATGCGAATTTTTTTTTTTAATTTTGATATATTAAGCACATTTTAAGCATATTTTGAAAAGTTTAGGACAAGTAAGGGTTAAGTGTTCTAATTCTCCAATCCCCCCACTTAAGTTAAACAACGTCCTCGTTGTTTGTATAAAAGGTTAAAAACTGGAAAATAAAAGAATTAGAACAGAAAAACTCCCCTGAGATTTGCTCGGTATGATCCTCCATTTGTATAAGAGCAAAAATCATCTTCTTGTGGATTAGAACGTTTAAGCTTCATATTTGATGTATCCACAGGAAATGCAGGAATCTATAATACCACCAAGGCTTTAAACACACCTAAGTTAAGAAGGTTCAAACTTGCATAATACATTAGTAGTTAGGAAAAAATAAAACATAAAAATAAAAATGAAAATCATCAGGTCAGTCGATGCGCCGTATCTTATTGAAGAAGATACGCCGTATCGAGCCTGGAATAATTATGGATCAGAATAGAAGATGCGCCGCATTAAAATAAACTGATAAAAAGTTTTAAAGTTGTAAATATAAAAATGCAGAAAAATAAAGTAAGATATGACCAGTGCAGGAGATTCGTCGCATCTCAAAATTGAGATGCGCCGTATCCTCTGCGGCCTGACTGACTCGACACAAAAACAGAATAATAAAAAATTTTCCGGGTTGTCTCCCGGCCAGCACTTGTCTTTATTCCAGAGTCTTCAAGTTAGACTCACGTTCAGCTTATTAATATCGATCATTGAAGGAGTCGGAAACATCGCGCTCCCTCATTGCCAATTCAGTAATATTGAACACTCCTTGCTCGTCCTTAATTTCCACGCCGTTCTTCTTTAATATCTGCATAAACAAAGTTCTGTCCCTTTCGGGCAGAGATGACAAAATGATAGACGGGAAATTCTTATTATCATATAGGCATAAATAAGCAAGGTGGGGTGGTAGTTCAATAAACACATCATTATTCAAATTCGTTTTCTCAACTATTCTCCTACGTTTGTTAATTACTACGCAATCATACCACTCATCATCAGAATCATTAACAATATTGCGTCTAAGTTCGGTAGGTACATTAAGGTCAATAAATTCTTCAAAGTTCTCATGATTAGGATTAGTTGAGTTGTTTTGAATCAATGTTTCTCCCATGAGCCTAGCTTCAAGATCGAGGTCCATACGCTCTCTTAATCCTAGCACATAGACGCCTCTAATTATGCTTTTAACAGGATCTTGGCACTTATAGACTAGTTTATTATTCCCTACCCTTAATGAGATTTTTCTTTTAAACACATCAATCTTAGCATGGGCAGTAGACAAGAAAGGTCTTCCAAGGATTAAAGGAATCTTAACATCCTCGGGCATATCTAATATAACAAAGTCTACAGGGAAAATAAACTTCTCAATCTTGACTAGCACATTAATAGCAATCCCTTCAGGTCGTTTTACCGTTTTATCAGCCAATTCAATAAGTAACTTAGTTGGTGCTAATTTTCCTAGTCCTAGGGTAGTGAATGTCTTAAGAGGCATAACACTAACACTAGCTCCTAAGTCAGCTAACACATTATTGAAAGATATATTATTAATTGAACAAGGCAAAGTAAAACTTCCTGGGTCCTTTTCTTTATGAGGCAAGGCATGTAAGTCGGTTGCAGGGCTCTCTTCTTTCATTGTTGCCTTGATCTCCTCTTCAATCTTTGTCTTCTCTTTTAGTAGTCTCCTTAAACTGATTGAAGAATTAAAGAAACCATCATTACCATTCATCGATCTTCTAGGTATGTTAGGAGTGACTTCTTCAGTGGTGCTTATGGCCTTGAAATGATCTCTTGGGTTGGTTTCAGTTGAGCTAGGTAAACTTCCGTATCCCCTTTCTTGAAGAACTTTGCTCATTTGACCAATTTGTTGTTCCAATGCTTTGATCGAAGCTCCTTGATTTCTTGTAGTAGTGTCCGTTGAAGCTCGGATTTCTTTGATCATAGCAGTATTTTCTTCATGTCTTTTAGCAGCATCGGCCATAATTTGCTTTAGAGTGTCATCTAAAGTCTGCCTCCTTTCTTGATAAGTGGGATTAAAGTTGTTCTTTTGATAGAATCCCGGGGTGGCTTCCCTAAATCTTCCTGAAGGTCGGAATGGTTGTCCAAATTGGGTGTAGTATGCTTCTTCAAACGTCTCACTTTCATTCTTATTCGGGCAATCCTTAGTGTAGTGAGGTCCTTCGCATTTTTCACATCCAACTTGGGCAGCATACACTTTTTCATCACGCTTCTTCATCTCTCTACTAATTTTATCCAATTGAGCTTGAATAGCAGCAAACCCATCAAAATTAGTGCTGCTCTTAGATCTAGTAGAGGTCCCATCGTGCCATTTTTGAGAATGATCAGCAGCTTCTCGGATTGCTTTCCTAGCATTGGCTGCATTCATTTGAGGCACAGCTCCCTTAGCGTCCAAGATTTGTCTAGTAGGCACGTCCAATCCTTGATAAAACAATATTATCTCCTGCATAGGGGTTAGATAGTGTGGAGGACATTTAACCAGTAAATCTTTAAATCTTTCCCAAGCTTGATAAAGAGTTTCATCAGGCTCTTGCTTGAAACTGTTGATAGCCTCCATCTTTTTATCAGTCTTAGCAGGTGGACAATATCTCTTCAGGAATTTGCTCTTCAAATCTTCCCATGTAGTGATTGAACTAGCAGGTTCATTCCTTAGCCACTTGTTAGCAGCTCCTTTTAGCGAGAGTGGAAAGATTCTTAGCATGATTTGATCGTCAGTGACTCCTTCTGAAGTAAACAAATCCGCAATCTCGAGGACCTTTTCAACATGCTCATTAGCATCCTCATGTTCCGATCCACTGAAAGCATTTTCTCTTAGCTCCTTGAGAAACTGACCCTTCAATTCAAACTTTGACTTATCATCAAATTTTGGTCTAGCAACTCCTGAAGTGTAATCAGCACGGGTTTTGTTCATGTATTCCTCCATAGTTGTGTTTTCGCCCATTGTTTCTGTTTCTTCTTCCTCTTTTTCTTCAGAAAAATAATCAAGCTCGAATGAACTTGAGATATCAAAGCTTTTTGTGTTGAAAAGCCTTTTAAGCGAATGAAAGACTCGTTCAGGATCTTCGAAAGGTTTAATCAAGTTCTTCGTAGAACTCCTGGTCATGCACTTCCTGAAATCAACACAAAAACATCAGTAGGGTATGCTCAAGAAAGTAATATATCAGAAAATTAACAACGAAAACGGAATACGAAAAATTAAAGTTACTGATATCTGCAGACGATGCGCCGTATCCAAAAAGTTGGATACTCCGTATCTAATAATCGTTAAAATTTAATCAGACTTTATTCAGAAAATAGATACGCCGCTTAGAAATTAGAATGCGCCGTATCAATTTTAATTATCAAAAATCGATATTTATTTAAAATTAAATGCGTCGTATTAACAAAAGTTAATGCGCCGTATTTTCGTTACGTTTCAAAATACAAGATTTTTGATTCAGAAGATACGCCGTATCGACAAAGATCGATGTGTCGTATCTGTTTAATAATTCGAAAACTGTTTTTAATTAAAATAATAGATACGCCGTATCTGCTAAAGCAGATGCGTCGTATGGCGTTATCGTCTTTTTAAAAAAAAATTCTATTAAAAACAGGATACGCCGTATCTTGGGGAAAGATGCGTCGTATCGAATTAATTAAACGGGTTGTATTTTATAAAAATTAAACACAATACGCCGTATCTGAGAAATCAGATGCGCCGTATCGTTTAAATAAGCTCAGTACAACGATAGCAGAACACAGAAAATACGAAAAATAAAAACAAATAAAAACACACACGAAAATAAACACAAATAAAAGAAAACAAATAACACACAAAAACAAAAAATATGCAAAATAACACAATGAATGCAAATTAACCTAATATACAACACAGTTAGCGGTTAGAATAAAAATTAAAAGCCTAATTAAAATACTAATCAACTTAACAGATAATAACAATTCACTCCCCGGCAACAGCGCCAAAAACTTGATGCGTGCGATGTGTCGTTGCGGTTTAGCAGTATTAATGCCTACTCAAGTTTTAAATTTATATTTAGCCGACTTATCAATAACACACACACATAACGAGCAGTGTACCCGGTCAGTATGAATATAATGGTAAGTAAAGTGTCGATCACTAAGAGTGAAACGTATTATCTAGTTATTCTAATCAGTATTTTAATATTCTAAGTTAGCTATACAACCTAATCTAACGCAAGGGGGTTCAGCCTGAGAGACTGGCACAATTTGGTTGCAATTAAATAATAAAGTAAACTAATGAGCACGAATCAGGGATAGACATGCACGTACACAGATAAATACTCGAGACAATAAGAAGACCTGTCCTGATGATTAAGTAGATTGTCACTTGTTTTATTGATAGTTTTATATGAAGTGTATATAGTTAACCCTTTCTCGTTGGTCCTAATCTTATCGGCGAGAAATCCCTTAATGATTACTTATGTCTAAAAGTCATTCCTAAGTGATCAATTTAGTAACAACCGTGGGAGCCACATTCTCTTCCGTAGTCAAATGCGCAGGCCACTAATAAACACAGAGGTTATCAATGCACTAATAAGTAGTAACCAAAGACATCAACATATAAACTTTAATTAATGGGAAAGCAGTTTTAAGGGAGTGCAATCTTTCTCCTCACATTACACAAGCCACCAATCCTGATGAATTAAAGTTTACTAACACAATAAAACAAAACTACTTAATGAATTAAATACATGCAGGACCTTCTTACAGCTCTTGTATCTTCGTTCGGGTGTGTCTTGTGCTGCCTAATCGTCTGAATTCGGCCTTAGGTTTCTGTGGTCTTCGGTCTTCTAAAACTGTCGAACTCGGGAACTCTTTAATTCGTCTGGTCTTTGGGGTATTTATAGTTTCTGTCTGAGGGTAAGATGCGGCGCATCTAATAAGTAGATGTGGCGCATTGACTTAACTTCGCGTGGGGTCCAAGATTAATATATTCAGGAATATTCGTACACCACCAGAAGATGCGGCGTATCTTCATTCTTGGATGCGGCGCATGTCCTTTGCCGTCTTGGATAATATCTTGTGAAATCTTGATAGCGATGCGACGTATGTAAGAAGTATAATGCGGCGTATCTGGAGCAGAATAGTCTTGATCTTGTACATTTCAGTAGACTCTTAACTTCTTGCTTGTTTTGCTCCATAATTAGTCAAAAATTGCCAAGTTTCACCAAATGCTTGTTTTTAACTGAGAATTACAAAAGTAAACGATTAAGTATCAATTCTCATACATAATATAATAAAACAAGTCAAATTAATAGGATAAATGATAGTAATAAAATGTACTTATTTGAGTTCATCATCATGGCTATTTTTCGGTGCTTCCTGATGAAAAGGATTTTCCAACTTTCTTTGGAGTAGTTTTAGGTAACAGGTATGTTCGTACAGGTTTTTGTTTTACGATTCTTCTTCAATGTGGGTGTTTATTTTATGCAACAAGATATAGTTATTTAGGGTAGGTTAGATCTGAAGGGTTGGTGGTGTTTTATTCAAGATTCTTGATGGTGTTTTACAAAGTAGACGGGCAGTTGTATCGTTAGTGGGAAGTAACAAATTAAGGGTATGTTTTTTGTTGTTGTTGTTAATTTGTGTAACTTTGTTGATGCTATGTGTGTATGAGATTTTGGAAAGTATGTGTTGCACGGGCTCTTTATAATTTCACCGAGGCTTTTTTTTACATGATTTGGTCAAATTGTTGCAGGTTCGAGATCCGGTCTATGCTCCTTGAGCTTTAGATATTTTGCATGTTCTTGGTTGCAAATACATTGCTGCCTATTCTAAAACGGTATAATTTTTAGATAGATCCATTTTTTCTTTATTTTCTATCTATGTATATCTTAAAGAGTGCTGAAGTTTCTATGAGTGGTCTAAAATATGTAAAACCCTAAAACTTGAATCATCATTTTATGTGTCATTTTGAATTATAACCTAAGTATGAATTTCAACAATATGACATATTAAAAACTATAGGTTATACATTTAAAATTACATAATATTCACATAATATAAATAAAAACTAACCTATCCTAAGTATTTTCTAAGCCTAAACGAATTGTTCAAGAAGTGTACACGTTTTGTATTTTTGTTTCCAAGGATATGTATAAACGATTTTCTTAGTCCTATCCTTATCGTGTATCGTTTGAAGTTGTAAGATAAGAAGGAAAACCAAATCACTTTCACATAATAAGAACGATTACATATTACTTATTTCCTTTTTGCAAAAATACAGTATTCCAAAACTCACACATGCTTTTACCCTTTTATTTCTAAACTGTATATCTTTTGTGTGCTCTCCTTCTACACCGAACCAAAACACCAGAAGAATACACACATTTGTTTCCTTTTGTTGCCAAGAAGAAAAAAGAGAAGAGGAAGGTTGTTGACCAAAGAAGAAGCCCCAATCATTGGAGTATTCTTGGAGATTTGATTCGAACCCTAGCCATGTTCCATACGGTTTCTTATTCAAGTCGATTCAAGGTATTTTGCCTTCTATCTGTTTTATTTCATTCGACACACATGCATGGCTAACCAAGAATAATAAGCATGCTACAAAACCGTTTGAATCCTATTATAATGCTTCTGTTTGTCTCGTTATCGTATCGCATGAAATCGTACATGAAATAACAAGTATACGCCGCCTATAAAATTGATTGTGTCATGTGTTTATGGGTTTGTTTTGGAGTCGTGTTTGGGAGCCCATGCGTCAACCTTTAACCCAACTAAGACGAACCTTAAACAACATCTTAATGACACATTTAATGAGTACTTAAACTGGAAACCTAGGCGTGTTTAATAGAGGTCGAGCATGGCGTGTGTGTTGTGCTTCTTTGTCAATCGATCATGTCGTGGTTAAACGTATACGATGAATCGGGGTTGGAGTTTTGGTTTGTGTTTGTACATATAGTTAGTAGTGCATGCATGGTATTAGAGAATCAATCATGTTCTTGGTCTTGTGAGTGTATTTTAGTTTCGACCTATCATTTTCTTTGAAAGACGAACTTGATGTAGACTGAACTGAAGAAAGTCTAAAACAGATTACTAATTTATGAAACCAAAAATTATTAAGTCATGCATGGCTTTGCATGTTCACTGATGTCGAAACTTAATATATGCGCATACTAATTAGATTGGGATAAAGGTCTTGGTTTGTGAGTGTACGTGTGGCTGTTAGTATTTTGAGATCGGTCCACTATTGTGTATAAATGGCGGTTGTGGTTGTGATGGCGTTGTGGGTTAGTCGATCAAGTGATATTTAAATAAGGATAGTATAGTGAATCGAAGGGAGTATAAAATTTAGGAACTCAATATGGAACTTGGGACTTTATAAGTTTTAAAAATATATATATTAATTGATGTCAAAGTATATAGGTAAGATTACGTATACTAGTTGGAGTGGGGAAAAAGGATTTGGTTGTGATACGTAAAAAGGTTGAATTTGGTGTTCCTTGATTCGTGTGTGTCTCGCTTGTTTGTCCTTTGATTCAAGCGTGAGTTAGGTCTCGGTAAGTTTTAGTTTCGAGAGTGCGTTTCTTTTGTTTTGTTCTCGAGATGAATAGTGTCACCGAGAATGGATATGTGTGTTGGAGTCTCGGTATGAATAGTCATACCGAGGATGTGTTTTGTTTGGTGATCCAAATATGTCTCCCTGGTCCGAATTCGTCTAGATTTGTTAATATGATTCAAGTTCCTTTTTGATTCACTAATTCGGTATAATAACCCTTAAAACTTAGATTTACACATTTAACCCTAATCTTTGGTAATTGTCACTTTAAACCCTACACTTTGTTAAAATGACCTATAAAACCCTAAACTATGATACTTGTCATATTAAACCTTTAAGTTAACCTATTATTATTTTTAAACCCCTAAGTTTGGCTAATTAATGGATATTAACCTAAAGTTACTAAATATGGAAACTTACTAAATATAGAAGGTTACTAAAAATAGAAAGAAATCCTAAGTATGTAATCTGGATAACTATAAGCACTAGACTTGTAATAAACTTATAAAATGAACTTATAAGTAATATATGATCATTAACTTGTGTAGATTCCATGAAGAAGGAGTAATTCATCTCTTGTGATCCTTTTTACTCATTTGCTTGCTTTTGTTAAGGTACAGATATTCTACCCATTCTCAGTAAGGGTTTTGTTCTCATGACTTCTCGATCCTTGACTTTGATTCATTTGCTTTGATATGATTCCCTATGATATGATTCAGTTGCTATCTATTCTGTTATATTGTTAATTATGCTATATCCTTGATATGAGATTCTGTTCAGTTGATATGCTTTGTTGATTATACTATAATTACTTCGTTATGTTTATGGATAGCCTTGCTTTGTTTATCTATTCTTTTGCCCGAGCTAACTAGCCATTGAGATACCATGGCCATGTCATTGAGGCACCAATGATATGACACTTTCTGTGGAGGTGTGATTGATCCACGGCGTTCCCTTCTGTTCTAATATATATATATATATATATATATATATATTCTGTTCTAATATATACATATATATATATATATATATATATATATATACATATATATATATATATGATTATTTCGCACATGGCCATTCTGTTATATGTATGTATAGTATCGTACTTGCATATGTATTTTGTTTTGCAAGGAGTGTATGGATGCATCCTAGGTATTTGTCTGTTTGGATATGGTTTGTGTTGGGTTTGAAGGTGCTGCTGCTTTGTACGTTATACTGCTGCTCATGGAACTTAAGGAAAATACACTAAGTATGATTCTACTGCTAGGCTGAATCATCCTACTGCTAGTGTATACATTCTGCTGCTAGAAGAAAACTGATGAATGGTGAAATAAGCTAAGTGTCATTCTACTGCTAGCCTAAGAAGATTCTGCTGCTAGAGTAATGATTCTGCTGCTTATTAGATATGTATAGTTTTGTTAAGATAATTATGGTAAAGATGCGATTTGATATTATCTTGTATAGAAAATTTTGTAATCGACTAGGACTCCTTAAGTCTATAAAAGGAGGATCTAGGGTTAGGGTTTAGAGTTGCTAGTACACAATTGTTAGCATACGTATTGTATTCACTTCAAGGTTCATTGTAACCCTGTTACTTTTGAGTAACCGTATTTAATATATTGAGGTGATAGTTGAGAGAATTATTGTGTGTTCGATTGTTAATTCTTCTTAAGATTAATTACTAAATTCCGCATAGCGATTAATAGCTTGTTCAAGAACAGTCTCTATACCTATTGTCTTAGATCTACATCTAGGATAATTAACAAGATCGATTAAGCTCAACTGGGATCAACAAGTGGTATCAGAGCTTGTGATCTAGAGACTGCTATCAAGAAGAATTTCGTATAACCAGATCTGTTCATCATCTTCATAAACAACGGATTCCGATACTGCTCATATGGTGACTGCTTCAAAGGTACCAATGCTGAAGGCTGGTAAGTATGAACTCTGGAAGATGAGGATTGAGCAATACATGAAGATGCTTGATTTCTCCATGTGGGAAGTCATTCAGAATGGAGACACTCTTCCTGCTAAGATTGCTGATGGGAAAGATGTACCTATTAAAACCAATGAGGAGAAGGCTCAAAGGAAGTTGGAAATCAAAACTCACAATATGCTGTTGATGGGTATTCCCAATGAATACCAATTGAGTTTTGGTAACACTCAGTCTGCTAAAGAATTGATGGATGTTGTTGAACTCAGATTTGGTGGGAATGAGGCCACCAAAAAGTCTAGAAAGAATCTGCTCAAGCATCAATTTGAAACATTTACTGCTTCAAGTTCAGAAAACATTGATGCTACCTATGATAGACTTCAGAGGTTGGTGAGTCAATTACAACTTATGAAGGTCTCAATTCTTCAAGAAGACATCAATCTCAAGTTTTTGAGGAGCTTACCATCTGAATGAAATACTCATACAGTGGTCTGGAGGAACAAGGCAGACTTTGAAACAATGACTTTGGATGATTTGTACAACAACTTAAAGGTATATGAATCTGAAGTCAAATGTACATCCAGCTCATCTTCTAGTTCAAGCAATCTTGCTTTTATGTCTTCTAACAACAAGGGATCTGGAAGCTCTCATGACAACCATTCTGCTGCTGCTCATGTTGTTTCTGCTGTTGGGGCACCTGTTTCTGCTGCTAGTTCAAATACTGATAACATGAGTGATGCAGCTATATGTGCATTTTTGGCTGATCTCACTACAAGCACAACTGTTACTGATCAGGATCTGGAGCAGATAGACCCTGATGATCTAGAAGAGATTGACTTGAAGTGGCAGATGGCCATGCTTACTATGAGGGCAAGAAGATTTCTTAAGAAAACTGGAAGAGCACTCAAGTACAGATAAACCAATGTGGGGTTTGATAAGTAAAAAATTGAGTGCTATAATTGTCAGAGAAAGGGACACTTTGCTAGGGAGTGTAGAGCACCAAAGAAGAACAAAGAGCCTGCAAGGATAGTTCCCATTGAAGAAACCAAGACTACTGTTGCTCTAGTTTCATGTGATTGCTTAGGTGACTATGACTGGAGTGATCAAGCAGAGGATGGACCAAATGCTGCTTTCATGGCTGAAGAAGAAAAGAAGGGACACAATTTTGCTCTAATGGCCTATGCTTCTTAATCCTCTGGTTCAGACTCTGAGGTATCCAATGAGTCATCTTGTTCTTTTAAATCATGCCTAGATACTATTGAGGAATTAAAATCTAGGAATGAAAGTTTAAGAATGGAAGTAGATAAGTTAAAACTTGACAATTTAGGTTATGAATATGGCCTAAAATCAGTAGAAGCAAAACTTGACTTTCTTAAACAAAATGAAGGAGAGTATGTTGATAAGATTAATGGTCTACAAGTTGAAATTATTAAGAAAAGTGCTGAAATTAGTGTTCTTAATAAAAGAGTAGAAGAGGCTGAGAAGGCTAGAGATGTAGCCTTATCTGCAAAAGAAAAACATGTCATCTTGGTTGAAAAACAACAGCTTGCAACTGACCTTATCAACAAGTCTATTGGAAGTCAAATACTTAGAAGAGGGAGTGGTTTAGGATTTGTTGAAGTACCACCCCCAGTCAAAAGTGCTTTTGCACCTCCCAAAAAGGAATTGTCATTCTTAACTGAGGTAGAAGCAAAACCTGTAGGTGAGTCAAGTAACGAAAAACCTGATAGAAAAAATGCACCTAAGGTAGAAAAGAAGTCTGATACCTTGATCATTGAAGATTGGGTGTCAGATAGTGAGGATTATGAGACTGATTCAACCCCCAAAACTGAGAAGAGAGAAATTTTTAGGACTGTTGAACCAAAAGTCACACAGGTTAACACAACTGAAACTAAAGCTAAAAATGTTGAATTTGTAAAACCTGTGCTAGGAAGTAGAATCTCTAGGAAAGTAGCTGAGTGTGATGATAAACCTAAAGATTATCCTAGAAAGACAAATGACTTGCCTAGAGGAAACCAGAGAAACTTGCACCAGCTGATCTCACACAAGTTAGGTAGTGACTTTGAACTGGTTAAGAAGGCATGTCATAGTTGTGGTAGTTTTGAGCACTTGCAAGAAGATTGTTATTACTCAATACCTGTTAGAACTAGTGCTCAAAAACCTGTTTGGAACCAACATACTAGGGTGAACCATAGGAACTTTTCTAGAAAGACTCACCCACATCCCAAAAGAAATATGGTTCCTAGGGAAATTTTGTTAAGAGATGGTGTTTCTAGGACTATCTCTGCTGTTGCACCATCAAGGCCCATTCCAAAGAAAATAGAGTTTTCTACTGCTAAGGCAAAAGCAGTTTCTACTGCTAAGTCAAAAGTGGTTACTGATACTGTTGTGGGCACTCATTTCTATGATGTTAAGGCCTCAGCTTGCTGGGTCTGGAAAACTAAAACCAGACACAGCAGTGCATCAATGAACTTCAAGAAATTTGATTACCTTGATGCACAAGGCAGATCCAAGTCAGTAATGGCTTGGGTCCCAAAGAGAAACTAATTCTCTTACTTTTTGTGCAGGGCAATCAACATGATTAGCTAAAGGATAAATGCATTTTTGATAGTGGATGCTCTTTACAAATGACTGGAGACCAAAGCAACTTGGAAAATTTTGAAGCTTTGGATGGTGGCTATGTTGACTTTGGGAATGACCCTAAAGGAGGTAAAATTATTGGGAAAGGTACTATTAAAACAGGCACCTTGGATTTTGAAAAAGTGTATTTAGTCAATGGACTAAAGTTCAATCTTTTTAGTGTCTCACAGATGTGTGACAAAAAGAATTTTGTTGTTTTTACAAACACTGGGTGTCTTGTCTTATCTCCTGACTACAAGTTTCCTGATGATAAATTAGTGCAACTTAGAGTCCCTAGAAAAGACAATATATACAGTGTGGACATAAAGAACATTCTTCCCAAAAGAGATTTAACTTGTCTGTTTGCCAACGCCATAATTGATGAATCCAAACTTTGGCATAGAAGATTGGGCCATTTCAATTTCAAAACAATAAATAAATTGGTTAAAGGCAACCTTGTGAGAGGTTTACCTTCAAAAATTTTTGAAAATCCTGAAACCTGTGTTGCTTGTCAGATAGGAAAGCAACACAGAGCTTCTTGTAAGTCCAAAGTGATGAACTATTTCTGATCCCTTGCATATGTTACATATGGATCTGTTTGGTCCAACTTTTGTGAAAAGCTTGAATAAGAAAATGTATTGCTTAGTGGTCACTGATGATTTTAGCAGATTTACTTGGGTTTTCTTCTTAGGAACTAAAGATGAGACATCTAGCATTCTTAAGGCTTTCATAACAAGAGTAGAAAACCTAGTTAATCACAAAGTTAAGATAATCAGATGTGACAATGGAACTGAATTTAAGAATAATGTGATGAATCAGTTCTGTGTTGAAAAAGGTATCTTAAGACAGTTTAGTGTGGCTAGAACTCCTCAACAAAATGGTGTGGCTCAGAGGAGGAATAGGACATTAATTGAGGCTGCTAGGACAATGTTGTCAGAGTAAAAATTACCCACTACTTTTTGGGCTGAAGCAGTTAACACTGCTTGCTTTGTGCAAAATAGGAGTAAGGTAGTGAAGCCTCATAACAAAACCCCTTATGAATTATTTCATTGTAGGAAACCTATGATAGATTTCTTGAAACCATTTGGGTGTCCTGTTACTATCTTAAATACCATTGATTCACTAGGCAAGTTTGATGAGAAGGCAGACCAAGGTTTCTTTGTTGGATACTCTACAAATAGCAAGGCTTTTAGGGTATTTAATCAAAGAACTAGGCATGTGGAAGAAAACTTACATGTTAGGTTTAGTGAAACCACACCTAGTGTTGCTAGAAAAGGACCTGAATGGCTATTTGATATTGATTCCCTAACCAAGAGTATGAATTATAAACCAGTGATTGCAGGTACAACTAACATGTCTGCAGATACACAAGCTAACTCTAATGCAGGTACACAAGCTAAGGAGGATGAATCTGCTCAGGAGTTTGTCTTGATTGAGAAATGGAAGCTTAATCAGCTTATCACACTAAAAGAAAAAGAGGGCAAGAGTTCAAATGATGATGCTGTTTATGAAGAAGTACCAAAGGATGATGCAGAAGGTGGTGATAAACCTTCAAATGATGGCAAGAATGATGATGATGTAAGGAATGAAAGGTCAGCAGATCAAGGAAGTCAAGGAACTAAAGCTAGCAGCAGTACTTCTCATTCTGCTGCTAAGCCAAAATATCCTGCTGCTATGCCCAGCAGTAGTACAGAACATTCTGCTGCTAAGCATAGTGGTTCTGCTGCTATACCCAAGTTTTCTATTGCTGACAAAGATGGAAATTTCTTTAATGATTCTTCTGATGAGTTGCCTGAATTAGAGGAAGTGTATGAAGACACTGATGATGAAGTTGTGGATGTATTTGGAGCTGGAGCTGATTTGTCAAATATGGAGACTCATATATCTGTTAGTCCTACTCCAACCACAAGGATACATAAGAATCATCCAAAAGAGCAGATAATTGGTGATGTTCAATCTGCTGTTCAGACCAGAAGTAAAACAAAAGGGTTGAGTGATTTGCTTCATCAAGGATTATTTGCTCAATCACTACATCAGAGGAATAGCCACAAAGATCTACAAAATTGTATGTTTGCTTGTTTTCTGTCACAAGTGGAACCCAAGAATGCTCATAAAGCCATGCAAGATTCAAGTTGGGTTGAAGCTATGCAAGAGGAGTTGTTGCAGTTCAAGCTTCAAGAAGTCTGGACATTAGTTGATTTTCCTAATGGGAAGAGGGCAATTGGTACAAAATGGGTGTTCAGATGCAAGAGAGATGAAAGAGGAATTATGATCAGAAACAAGGCAAGATTGGTGGCTCAAGGATACACTCAGGAAGAGGGCATTGATTATGATGAGGTGTTTGCACTAGTAGCAAGAATAGAGGCTATTAGATTATTCTTGGCTTATGCTTCATTCAAGAACTTCCTAGTGTATCAGATGGATGTAAAAAGTGCTTTCTTGTATGGAAAGATTGATGAAGAAGTTTATGTGATGCAACCACCTGGTTTTGAAGACCCTGATTATCCAGATAGGGTTTATAGGGTGGAGAAAGCACTATATGGTTTACATCAGGCTTCAAGAGCTTGGTATGACACCTTGTCCAAATATTTGTTATTTAATGGCTTCAACAGGGGAACCATTGATAAGACATTGTTCATTAAGAAAGACAAAAATGATATTCTACTAGTCCAAGTTTATTTAGATGATATCATTTTTGGGTCTACAAACAAGGTGTTATGTGAAGAATTTGAGAAGCTCATGCATAGTAAATTTGAGATGAGTTCTATGGGGGAACTCACTTTCTTTTTGGGGCCTTCAAGTTAAGCAGATGAAAGATGGGATTTTCATCAGCCAAGATAAGTATGTGGCTGATATTTTGAAGAAATTTAGCTTTACTGATGGGAAACCAGCTAAGACAACAATGGAGACCAATAAACCTTTGCTCAAGGATGAAGATGGGGAAGAGGTTGATATTCATCTGTATAGATCAATGATTGGTTCATTGATGTATCTAACTGCTTCAAGGCCAGACATCATGTTTGCTGTGTGTACTTGTGCCAGATTTCAAGTGTCCCCAAAAATCTCACACTTGAATGTTGTTAAGAGGATTTTTAGGTACTTGAGGAGTCAACCTAGGTTGGGCCTTTGGTATCCTAAGGATTCACCTTTTGATTTGGCAGCATACTCAGATAGTGACTATGCTGGAGCAAGTATGGATAGAAAGTCAACTACTGGAGGATGTCAATACCTTGGACATAGGTTGATCTCTTGGCAATGCAAGAAACAGACTGTGGTGGCCAATTCAACAACAGAAGCTGAGTAAGTGGTTGCTTCTAGTTGCTGTGGACAAGTGCTCTGGATCCAAAACCAATTACTGGATTATGGATACAACTTTATAAACACCAAAATTTATATTGATAATAACAGTACCATGTGTATCATCAAAAATCCTATTTTTCACTCTAAAACAAAGCATATTGAGATAAGACACCATTTTATAAGAGATTGTTATGAGAAAAAGCTAATTCAAATAGTTAAAATACATACTGACAATAATGTTGCAGATTTACTCACTAAAGGTTTTGATGTGGATAGATTTCAATTTTTAATTGCTAGTATAGGAATGATCAATCTTTGAAAATCAAAAATCTTATCTTTGTGTGTTTTTGTAATAGTGTGTAAGGATTTGTGCTATTATTGATCAAATGAGTAGTTTCTATTGCTTGCTCTGTTTGTATGTTGTCTGCTACTAGTTGGTTATTCTGTTGCTAAGTATTATAAATGCTTGTGATTATTGTGGTATCTTGTTTCTTGTGTTTTTGTGGTTTTGGACTATTCTTTTGCAGGATAAGTCACAAGGAATGATTGATTGATGAGAAAAGATGTTTGGAATGTTTAGAGAACATTCTGCTGCTGGTTCAAAAGTTTCTGCTGCTAGGCATATCATTTTGCTGCTGAAGGTTATGCTGCTCAAGTTGAAACTTTTAGGATTCTGCTGCTCGATTTGAAAGTAAAGGGACTATTTTGCAAATTGGCGCGAATAAAGCCCTAATTGGATCTAAACGCCATACAAACCCAATTCGATCTCACCAATAACTTTGTGCGCCCAAAATTGAACCCAATTCAAACCCTAACACTTCTTTTCATCATCTGATCAAAAACCCACAAAATCAAAACCCTAATTCAAGATGACAAGACGCGAGTACTCCGCCGACCACAATCAAATAGCATTTCTTCAAAAGGTCCCTGAAGCTGAGGGTTTTACTGAAGTCATTGACTTTCTTAATGCATCACAATTAAGGTATGCATTAACAGTGAATCCAACTATATTTAAATCCTACATGAAAGAGTTTTGGTCTACTGTCAAGGCCGAAACTAAACATGGAGAAGAAAGATTAACTGCCTATAACATCCCGTAAATTTCCCTTTTATTTGTAAATAGTAAACGAAGACTCATCTATCGTCACTGTTTCATTAACCGTTTTTACTAGTTAAATTTTTGATTTTATTCAACTATGTTAACCTAAACGCCGTAACACATTCGCATATTCTTTATGCCACCCTCATTTGTGCATACCATGATAATCCATGATTGATAATAAAATAAACCAATGAGCCAACTAAAATTTACACAAAAACTATTTTGTCTTCTTTCTTTTGGTTGAGAGCGCCGGCCAAAAGCAATAATAAACTCTCATCATTTGAGTGACTTACACACTCTAAATGAATCTTGCACATTTCCTACTCTGACAACTCACTTGAATACCCTCAATAATGATAACTATAACTTGTACGCCACACTCTATCATAATGAGAAATTAAAACTATCACATGTTGAATTTCTGTTGACCTCTGCAATACACTACCGAACCAAAACCATCACCTTGTTTTGTTTTCTTCTTCCTGGTTCTTTACACCGACTAATACAACCATAAGAAACCATCATTCCAATCCTGCAATAACTCTCTTCTCCACTGTCACACTCCATATTATTACACTCTATTCTTCACGCCACAACCAAACAAACACTTGAATACATAAACTAACTCCAAATGAAAGAATGAAAAACCACTTGCATTTCCTTGGTATATATATACGGATAACAGAAGGAGATCACACTCATACACTCAAAAAAAAACAAGAAAGAAAGATATACTTTC
The DNA here is from genome assembly GCA_021014915.2 of Artemisia tridentata subsp. tridentata. NCBI lineage: Eukaryota > Viridiplantae > Streptophyta > Magnoliopsida > Asterales > Asteraceae > Artemisia > Artemisia tridentata. Next base: position 105,980,558 of record CP139505.1, read on the forward strand.
TTCTTCCTCCCTCTCCTCTCTCTACTGCCGCCGCCGGCAACCCAAGAACCACCTCCACCGCCGTCACCGTGACCACACCGCCACCACCAAACCACTCTACATCATCTCCTCTACCACCTACACCACTCCACGCGCTCAAGCAACACCCCACTGCCACCCTCGTTAAACACCACTGCCATCACCATCGAACTCCAACACCACAGGCGCCATCTTCAACCACCATCATCATCACAGCCGCGCCACCAACTCCTCTCTCCTTCTTGTTTTGTGGTATGTCGTATTGTTATAACCCATCTCATTTTGTTTCTTGATTTAACGCAATTTATAAAAATCAGGTTGTTAATGTTTTCGTGGAAGAAATTGATAAAACACGTTTTCGATGAACTATTCGTGTGGTATAAAATAAATAAGGCGTTATAGGGGTTTATTTGATTTCGGGTCGGTTTGGATTATGCTTATTTGTGTCGGTTTTGTTTATTTGAGGCTGCAAGATTGAATATTGTGAAGTTTTGATTTTGATTTATCATATGTAATTAAGGTTGTGTTTGTTTGCTTCGGTTCACAGTAACAACCCACACCGGGGTGTTTGTTTATGTCGGTTCAACACCAACCCAAGAGGGTGGTGCTTGTTTTGTGTTCGTTAAATCAAAACAGCAAAGGGGTTGTTTGTTTAGTTCTTGTTCGCGACAGAAACACCCCGAAGGATGTGTTTGAGGTTGGTTTGTTGTAGGCTCGAACCACAAGGGTGCAAGGGTGGTTTTGGGCTGGTAAAATCACAGCCGAGAGGTGTGTGGTTTTCATTAGGATTTTTGTTATTTTGTTTAATTGCTCAAATATGATGTACTTGTTTACTGGTGTTGGCATTGCGTTTTGAACGTGTTTATGTTGTTTGAATGTGGTTGGAGATGTGATGAGTAGATTACCGGACTTTTAAGTGTTTGAAAGATTTTAGTTATTTAAGGATTAATATGATAAGCAGATAATGAGTTTTTAGTTTTGTTGCCGATATTTCGTAATTGATTATTTGGCCCTTGATAACAAGATATTTAGAATTAGATTCGCTATAGGCAAACTAGTAAATGATTATGCACTAATGTTATTTAATAACTCTGAAAACGTAAGCCAACATGCCGTTTGCTAGTTTCTAGCTTTATGTTTCCTTCACATTTTGTGTTAGTATTATGTTTTTCTTCTATATGTCCTGCATACCTGCTACATTGATAGAATATACCGTTTATATTATGCATGTTAAGAGGGGTGATATTATAGTTATTGATTATATGATCATTTGGTTTGTCTTGTTCTTGGTCCAAGAGAAAACCCAGATAGGGTGCGCTTGGTTTGTGTATTACCTGCTGATTTTACAGCCCCAAGGGGGGTGTATAGCTGCTGATTTTACAGCAGCACCAAGGGTGTTCGATGGCTGCTAAAACAGCCCAAAACGAGGGCGATTGTTGGCTGCCAAACAGCCCCAAGAGGGTGCGTTTTACTACTGAAAAATCTGCACTTAATATGGGTCATTGTATGCTGAATTTTCTGCAGATAGAAGAGTGTTTACATGCTGAAATTTCTGCACATAGAAGAGTGTTTACATGCTGAATTTTCTGCACTTATAGTAGTGTTTGTATGCTGATTTTTCAGCATATACAAGGGTGTTTGATTGCTGATTTTTCAATATATATATAAGTGTATGTAGTGTGTTTGAATTAAGTTCTAGTGTCGGGTTATGTGACTTTTGTGGCTTATGCTTATTTTGGACACATTAGTGGCTTTTGGTTTAGCTTATTATATATTACTTATCATTGAGCTTATGCAATATTAGATATATCTTGCTCGGCTTATTAACTTATTTGGCTAAAATGGGATAACTTATGATTTGTTAAACGGCTAAACCTTAATGGACTAGATGTATATAACTTATTTAACATCGTTGGACTTTGATAAACTTAACCATCTTTATACCTTTTGCTGAATTGCTTAATTGATTCTTACATGATTATTTTCCTATCACACTATGCTATATGATTTATGCTTTGGCGTGCGTTTGTCCGAGTCTATAACTTCATACCGCCACACGAAATGGTATACTAAACTTTTACAAACATTAATACAAATATTCCACGAAAACTACAACACTTTATCTTTTGAAACTCATACGTATCGATTACTTTCTGCGTATTATGTTTTGAGACAAGCTTATATTCATTAGGTTACGCTGATTCTGTATCGTTGTACGATACTCCTTACACTATTCTGCCATACTCTTTGGCACTGTTGTATTACTTACGACACTACATTCCAAGGTGAGTTCATAGCCCCACTTTTCTTGTTTACTGTTTTATAAACTCTTTGGGGGAGATACATGCTCAAATACAACGTTTTATACTTATTCATAAGTACTTTTAACTGTTTACATACTACTGTGAGTTCCATAGACTACTCTTTTACCTACTCTGACTTACTTTTGAAAGCGATACATGTTCGCTTTACATATAAACTTTACTAGTTACTCAGTTGATAAACCACTTTACTTGTTATCGAAACGTAATACTTGACCTTACTTACAAAAATACTATAAACTTTTGCGGATTACTACGAACTTATGAAATCACATTTATACATTTTTATATCTCATGGAGAGATACCTGCTATAAACATGATCACAAATGATTTTCAACTGTATGCTATACCTGATTCACTATTGCCTAAGTTTACCTTATTGCCATGTTCGAAGTCCCTCACATCATGAACCTTAATCACTTGCGAGTGAAAGTAAATAATTATGAATAGATCTATTTGGGACTGACAATCCCCGTTTGGGTCTGCTAGGATGAGCCACCCAGGCGCACTTTATTTGAACAAACTTATGGGTTATTGGCAAATACCCATCACGAGGGCCTATATACTTTACATCATTTTTTATGCATGTTAAGCGTTGAGTGTCATGAGACTTAGAGCAATAGAAAACGATACTGTAGTCATGATACAGTATTGCCACTATTTTATTAAACTTGAACTTGTTATCACTATATAGCAGAAAATCACTACTTGGCAAACAATAACTATTTTGTGTTGACCCGGTTAGGGCAAACAAACGAACTATGGGTGTATAACAACTTAACCCACCAATTATTTTATAACAAACCAACTATGGGTGTATAATATCGTAACCCACCGCTTATTTTATTAATAATTGTAATTAATACAATTATTACCTAAACTTGGAAACTATTGAAAATCAACTGATTTTATGCAAACTCTATGAATTCACTCACAACTTGAATTTGATAATCAACTGCTTTAACTTTAAACTCTATGGATTCACTCACACTTTGATTTTTGACAAATCAACTGGTTTAACTATAAACACTATGGTAATACTCACTCTTTGATTTGATAATCAATTATTTATCTACAACTACTATGAACTCATAAACTCTTTGGTTTTGAGAAATCAACAGTAATTTTTTACAAACTCTTTGATTTTGGAAATCAACAATATTTACTCACAAACTCTTTGATTTTGGAAATTAACAATATTTACTCACAAACTCTTTGATTTTGTAAATCAACAGTTTTACTCACAAACTCTATGAACTCACCAACCTTTGTGTTGACACTTTTAGCATGTATTTATCTCAGGTCCATAATAAGCACGGATGGCACGGAGGAGCACGGATACTTATGAAGGCTATAAATATCATTCGAAAACCTATTTAATAAATATTGAAACCATTGGGACCTCATTTCGTAAACTCTGATATTCGAATGATAAGTCTTTTAAAACGACCAAATTGGTGATCGTTTTCTACTATTCAACTGTTGTGCCATGAAGTAACACCCAATTTAAATTCCGCTGCATATCACGAAATTGGGGGTGTTACAGATTGGTATCAGAGCTACAATTATAGAGAAACGGGTCTAAATGTGGTCCGAACTATAACTACTTTTACAAACAAAACATTTTATAGTCTTTCGCTCTCCGTGCTTACCATCCGCTAGACGCTCATGTGACTTCTAGATAGTTTTGCTACACCAACACTCTAATATATTGATATATATACTCACCAACTATTTCGAGTACCGTACCCACCATTCTTAATTATTTTACTCATATCTTTATAGATACGTGTGAAATACATTTCCTGTATTTCCGGAAAATCCGCGCATGGATTATTTTGTGGATTAGTACGAGTGTTAAATCAGAAATTCTTAAGTAGGATGGTTTACAGTGTCTTTATTTGAATGATTGGGATGCCTTTTATTTGAATAAAGAAATTGTAAAGCGCCGAACCATAAGTTTATATTTCCTTGTTTACATTGTTTGGGACGCCTCTCTATGTAAATAACGAATTATAAATAAGTGGGCTTATTTGTATCTGTAGTGACACGGGTATGAAACCAATAATCACGAAAATTCATCAAACACACAGCACAACTTTCATTAGAAACCATAAATATTGATACATAATGATATGATTAGCATTGGTAATGCTAACATTACAAATATCACTAAGAAAGGCATAACATCACCAATCGGTTGACCCGCTATGCCAATGAAAAACACCACTACACCAGCAAGAGCAAGAACCACAACTGGGTGCAACACCTCGAATATTCTGTACGACAAGAATACACAAGTTATTAATGCAATAAAACATTAATACATAGTGTTATTATACGAGTTCAAAGCAACACTCCTATCGTAATACTATCTCTTACCCCCATATTTCATCTGCGCTGACGGCCAAAACCACGAGTGCTATGAGAAGCATTATGACCTCGGCCAGGGACTCCAGATCTTCATCTGGGACGTAAGCCAAGAAGATGGCTGCAGCAGCGTACATAATTACAAGAACGGTGTAGGTGTAAGACATTTTGAAAATGTTGGATGAGAGAAGTGTGGGTGATGAGGAGTGAAATCCGGCATATATATAGAGGAGTAGCAGTGAGGCTACAAATCTAGCCACTTGTGTTCACTATTCCTCACACAAGGACAAACAAGATTTCTCATCTCCTAAAGCTGTGATTCAGCAACTTTCTCTAGATACACCGAATCCTCATCCAAATATCTCTATGTAAGAATCTGTTATCAACAAAACTCTTTGTTTAACGGGTAGGTTACCCGCACAGATTCTTGTAATTGGAAACCATGTGAAATTTCATAAAAGAATAACAATAGTTATTCCAAAAGAAATTTTTCCAAGTTGTGGAAATAGTAAATTTCACATGAGATTACAATGATTCCATCCACTATTAAGACATTATGAACTACACAATGATCCTACTTATTCCTCTAACGTTGTGAACATCACGATGCTCCCTCTAAACTCCTAGACATTGTATGCGATTACAATGGTCTCAAAACTATTTCGTAACCTTATGTTTTACCACTTTGAATTTATCACAAAACTCTAGTGGTCTCTATGTCCTTAGCAGGTACTGTGAGTAAATACAGTGGCCTCTACTTTTCTTTGACACTGTGAGTGATACAGTGGTCCCTATATTTCAACCTCAGGCACTGTAAATCCTACAGTAATCTCAATTACATTCCAAACACTGTAACTAAAACAATGGGCGCATTTATTTCCAAAACATGGTTACTAATCTAACGGTCGTAACATGTTCCCACATTCTTAATGTCACCCTCATTCGTACAAACTTTGATAGTCTAACAATCTCAAACAATATAAACCAAGTACCATCTATAACTTTATGTATCATGAAATAATAAAACGCGTGTGGTTAAACCTTTCGGACTCACGAAAGCCAAACCAAACACACTCTTAAAACATGAGTTCTCGGACCATTGCTAACAGCAACCCAACGTACTCTTGTTTATCATTGAGCCTTTATCATAACAAACTCGAGCCCAACTCTATTTAAGCCCAAAGACTTAAGATTTAAATTCTAATCTAATCGGCTCATGCCCGTTTACTTTGGGTCGTTTTATGTAAAAAAAAATTCATTTAACAACCCTATCCATACTTTACACATCTCGATCAAGCACTTACCAAAGAGTCATGTGTAACAAGTCTTTTTCCAATCACTCGATCATGCGATGACCATGCTATCATCAAAGCTTAGCCCAACTGTCATGTTCTCAAGTTGCCTCAACTAGGCCAAAAATCATATATTGCCTAAGTACTTTGTTCCATTCGAATTCCAAACAACCTCAGCAAACTCAAACGAAACCCCACCTAATTATTTGGTCATGTTCCATATTGTTGGATCCTTTGTGGACTCAACTATAACCAAAACAAACCAACTTTCGTGTTTCTCTTTTGTCCCCAGCAACGGTTAACAACCCCAAGAAACAAAATGATTTTGAGCTACAACACATTTCATCTTATAGCATATTGATTTCCCCTTCTAGCTTCCATACCTATCTAACAATTTGGATATTTTGAACGATAGACACAAACAGATTATAAACGTAAGACACGGTTTTTATATATAAAGCAAACAAGAATTTTGTGTATATTTTTACTCAGAAGCGAATTGATTCATCATTTACAAAAAAAAAAAAAAAAAAAAAAAAAAAAAAAAAAAAAAAAAAAAAAACTTGGAACCGATTCTGTGTTGTCACTTAAAACTTTATTTAACAAGTTTTTCTTTACAAAAGCTGAAGTTCAACAACTTTCTTTACATTCATCAAGTTAACATCCGAAACCCTCATCATTAAAGATCTATTACTTACAAACTCCTTGTTTGACGAGTAGGTTACCCCCATAAATTTTTGATTTTCAAAAGTTATGAACCATGTTTATTTTCAAAATGTGATAAAATAACAATCTTCATTCAAAAATGAAAATTTTTCTCAAGTCAAGTTGAATATGGGAATAACGATTTTCACAGGTACTACAATAAATTCGACTCCTACGTAAATAAATATGGATTCAAATTCCTTGTTCATGCGTACACTCTTTCCAACACCTCGTATAGAGGATTGCTCAACATACGACTTCATAACAACTTATCATGCGGGAATCTTCATCCCAATGACTTTCACTTATTGCAAAACAACCCTGGCAACCACCTTAGACTGGAATCCCGGGACGGGATTCGGTTTAACGGGTAGGTACTATAACATCCCGTAAATTTCCCTTTTATTTGTAAATAGTAAACGAAGACTCATCTATCGTCACTGTTTCATTAACCATTTTTACTGGTTAAATTTTTGCTTTTATTCAACTATGTTAACCTAAACGCCGTAACACCTTCGCATATTCTTTATGCCACCCTCATTTGTGCATACCATGATAATCCATGATTGCTAATAAAATAAACCAATGAGCCAACTAAAATTTACACAAAAACTATTTTTTCTTCTTTCTTTTGGTTGAGAGCGCCGGCCAAAAGCAATAATAAACTCTCATCATTTGAGTGACTTACACACTCTAAATGAATCTTGCACATTTCCTACTCTGACAACTCACTTGAATACCCTCAATAATGATAACTATAACTTGTACGCCACACTCTATCATAATGAGAAATTAAAACTATCACATGTTGAATTTCTGTTGACCTCTGCAATACACTACCGAACCAAAACCATCACCTTGTTTTGCTTTCTTCTTCCTGGTTCTTTACACCGACTAATACAACCATAAGAAACCATCATTCCAATCCTGCAATAACTCTCTTCTCCACTGTCACACTCCATATTATTACACTCTATTCTTCACGCCACAACCAAACAAACACTTGAATACATAAACTAACTCCAAATGAAAGAATGAAAAACCACTTGCATTTCCTTGGTATATATATATATATATATATATATACGGATAACAGAAGGAGATCACACTCATACACTCAAAAAAAAACAAGAAAGAAAGATATACTTTCTTCTTCCTCCCTCTCCTCTCTCTACTGCCGCCGCCGGCAACCCAAGAACCACCTCCACCGCCGTCTCCATAACCACACCGCCACCACCAAACCACTCTACATCATCTCCTCTACCACCTACACCACTCCACGCGCTCAAGCAACACCCCACTGCCACCCTCGTTAAACACCACTGCCATCACCATCGAACTCCAACACCACAGGCGCCATCTTCAACCACCATCATCATCACAGCCGCGCCACCAACTCCTCTCTCCTTCTTGTTTTGTGGTATGTCGTATTGTTAAAAATCAGGTTGTTAATGTTTTCGTGGAAGAAATTGATAAAACACGTTTTCGATGAACTATTCGTGTGGTATAAAATAAATAAGGCGTTATAGGGGTTTATTTGATTTCGGGTCGGTTTGGATTATGCTTATTTGTGTCGGTTTTGTTCATTTGAGGCTGCAAGATTGAATATTGTGAAGTTTTGATTTTAATTTATCATATGTAATTAAGGTTGTGTTTGTTTGCTTCGGTTCACAGTAACAACCCACACCGGGGTGTTTGTTTCTGTCGGTTCAACACCAACCCAAGAGGGTGGTGCTTGTTTTGTGTTCGTTAAATCAAAACAGCAAAGGGGTTGTTTGTTTAGTTCTTGTTCGCGACAAAAACACCCCGAAGGGTGTGTTTGAGGTTGGTTTGTTGTCGGCTCGAACCACAAGGGTGCAAGGGTGGTTTTGGGCTGGTAAAATCACAGCCGAGAGGTGTGTGGTTTTCATTAGGATTTTTGTTATTTTGTTTAATTGCTCAAATATGATGTACTTGTTTACTGGTGTTGGCATTGCGTTTTGAACGTGTTTATGGTGTTTGAATGTGGTTGGAGATGTGATGAGTAGATTACCGGACTTTTAAGTGTTTGAAAGATTTTAGTTATTTAAGGATTAATATGATAAGCAGATAATGAGTTTTTAGTTTTGTTGCCGATATTTCGTAATTGATTATTTGGCCCTTGATAACAAGATATTTAGAATTAGATTCGCTATAGGCAAACTAGTAAATGATTATGCGCTAATGTTATATAATAACTCTGAAACGTAAGCCAACATGCCGTTTGCTAGTTTCTAGCTTTATGTTTCCTTCACATTTTGTGTTAGTATTATGTTTTTCTTCTATATGTCCTGCATACCTGCTACATTGATAGAATATACCGTTTATATTATGCATGTTAAGAGGGGTGATATTATAGTTATTGATTATATGATCATTTGGTTTGTCTTGTTCTTGGTCCAAGAGAAAACCCAGATAGGGTGCGCTTGGTTTGTGTATTACCTGCTGATTTTACAGCCCCAAGGGGGGTGTATAGCTGCTGATTTTACAGCAGCACCAAGGGTGTTCGTTGGCTGCTAAAACAGCCCAAAACGAGGGCGATTATTAGCTGCCAAACAGCCCTAAGAGGGTGCGTTTTACTACTGAAAAATCTGCACTTAATATGGGTCATTGTATGCTGAATTTTCTGCACATAGAAGAGTGTTTACATGCTGAAATTTCTGCACATAGAAGAGTGTTTACATGCTGAATTTTCTGCACTTATAGTAGTGTTTGTATGCTGATTTTTCAGCATATACAAGGGTGTTTGATTGCTGATTTTTCAATATATATATAAGTGTATGTAGTGTGTTTGAATTAAGTTCTAGTGTCGGGTTATGTGACTTTTGTGGCTTATGCTTATTTTGGACACATTAGTGGCTTTTGGTTTAGCTTATTATATATTACTTATCATTGAGCTTATGCAATATTAGATATATCTTGCTCGGCTTATTAACTTATTTGGCTAAAATGGGATAACTTATGATTTGTTAAACGGCTAAACCTTAATGGACTAGATGTATATAACTTATTTAACATCGTTGGACTTTGATAAACTTAACCATCTTTATACCTTTTGCTGAATTGCTTAATTGATTCTTACATGATTATTTTCCTATCACACTATGCTATATGATTTATGCTTTGGCGTGCGTTTGTCCGAGTCTATAACTTCATACCGCCACACGAAATGGTATACTAAACTTTTACAAACATTAATACAAATATTCCACGAAAACTACAACACTCTATCTTTTGAAACTCATACGTATCGATTACTTTCTGCGTATTATGTTTTGAGACAAGCCTATATTCATTAGGTTACGCTGATTCTGTATCGTTGTACGATACTCCTTACACTATTCTGCCATACTCTTTGGCACTGTTGTATTACTTACGACACTACATTCCAAGGTGAGTTCATAGCCCCACTTTTCTTGTTTACTGTTTTATAAACTCTTTGGGGGAGATACATGCTCAAATACAACGTTTTATACTTATTCATAAGTACTTTTAACTGTTTACATACTACTGTGAGTTCCATAGACTACTCTTTTACCTACTCTGACTTACTTTTGAAAGCGATACATGTTCGCTTTACATATAAACTTTACTAGTTACTCAGTTGATAAACCACTTTACTTGTTATCGAAACGTAATACTTGACCTTACTTACAAAAATACTATAAACTTTTGCGGATTACTACGAACTTATGAAATCACATTTATACATTTTTATATCTCATGGAGAGATACCTGCTATAAACATGATCACAAATGATTTTCAACTGTATGCTATACCTGATTCACTATTGCCTAAGTTTACCTTATTGCCATGTTCGAAGTCCCTCACATCATGAACCGTAATCACTTGCGAGTGAACGTAAATAATTGTGAATAGATCTATTTGGGACTGACAATCCCCGTTTGGGTCTGCTAGGATGAGCCACCCAGGCGCACTTTATTTGAACAAACTTATGGGTTATTGGCAAATACCCATCACGAGGGCCTATATACTTTACATCATTTTTGATGCCTGTTAAGCGTTGAGTGTCATGAGACTTAGAGCAATAGAAAACGATACTGTAGTCATGATACAGTATTGCCACTATTTTATTAAACTTGAACTTGTTATCACTATATAGCAGAAAATCACTACTTGGCAAACAATAACTATTTTGTGTTGACCCGGTTAGGGCAAACAAACGAACTATGGGTGTATAACAACTTAACCCACCAATTATTTTATAACAAACCAACTATGGGTGTATAATATCGTAACCCACCGCTTATTTTATTAATAATTGTAATTAATACAATTATTACCTAAACTTGGAAACTATTGAAAATCAACTGATTTTATGCAAACTCTATGAATTCACTCACAACTTGAATTTGATAATCAACTGCTTTAACTTTAAACTCTATGGATTCAGTCACACTTTGATTTTTGACAAATCAACTGGTTTAACTATAAACACTATGGTAATACTCACTCTTTGATTTGATAATCAATTATTTATCTACAACTACTATGAACTCATAAACTCTTTGGTTTTGAGAAATCAACAATATTTACTCACAAACTCTTTGATTTTGGAAATTAACAATATTTACTCACAAACTCTTTGATTTTGTAAATCAACAGTTTTACTTACAAACTCTATGAACTCACCAACCTTTGTGTTGACACTTTTAGCATGTATTTATCTCAGGTCCATAATAAGCACGGATGGCACGGAGGAGCACGGATACTTATGAAGGCTATAAATATCATTCGAAAACCTATTTAATAAATATTGAAACCATTGGGACCTCATTTCGTAAACTCTGATATTCGAATGATAAGTCTTTTAAAACGACCAAATTGGTGATCGTTTTCTACTATTCAACTGTTGTGCCATGAAGTAACACCCAATTTAAATTCCGCTGCATATCACGAAATTGGGGGTGTTACACTGCCACAGTAGATGAAGAAAGAATAGTTGTTATTAAGACATCTGTAAGAAGAATACTTCTTCTTGCAGATGATGAGGTAACCACTTTCTTCCTACTTCTACTATTTTTGAGGGTCTTGAAAACATTGGGTATGCGAGGCCAAATAATAATTTAAAAATTTTCAAACGCCTCCTCTGCCCACACTGGAAATTCCTTATTCACACTCTTCTACATTGTCTTAGCCCTAAAACAACTGGGTGGAATGAGTTCAGTACAACTCAAGCTTCAGCTTTGATTTTTCTGGCTTCAGACCAACCATTTAATTTTTTGGCTATGATTTTTGACGGGTTGATAAAGAATATTTCTGGAAAAGTTTTTGTTTATCCGAGGTTTTTACAACTACTTATAGATTATCAATTAAAAGAACCTTTGGAACATAGAGGGACTGAACCAAGTCCTAAACTGAGAAGCAAAATGTTTACTTATTTAAAGAAAAATAGGACTGGCTTTTCTAGGAGAATAACTCCTTTGTCCCAACATATTTTAAACATTGCTGCTGCTGTTGCTGAGGGTGAAGAAGCTGAAAACCCAATAGCTTCCCATCACACACCCTCTTCTGAATCTACAAGTGAATCATTCCAAAATGAACCCCAAAATACCCAATCACCTAGGTCTTCACATGAAAAGAGCACTGAGTTACCTCAGACTAGTGCTAGTATGGAAGCAGATGAGGCTGCCATAGGTGATGGAGATGGCATGATGGAAGGGGCTGACACTACTGCTTCTGGTTTAGCAACTGGGCAGGACAGTGTTAACATACTTAAGACCCCAACCATGGCAACATCTACTGCTGAGGGTTCTCATAAACCTAATGCACATGATGGTAACCCCAGCCACATGGCTAAAAAAGGGGGCTCAGCTGCTCAATCTAGGATTGAGACTGAGTTTCAGTCCAAAGATTCACCTCTCAGGGAAGGTAACACATCTCGAAGTGATGAGGACAGAGGTGTTACAAATGAATTGATGGATGAAAATGTACAATATGACAATGCCAATGATACACCTCTCGGACCAGGTAATACAGGTCGAAGTGTTGAGGCTAGACTTGAAACTGAACCAGAGATATTGGTGGCTAATGTAAAAAAAGTCAATGCCAGTGATCCACCTCTCGGTTCAGGTAACACAGACCGAAGTGGTGAGGCTAGTATGAAACAAATAAATGAATTGAAGGATAGATGTACCAAGTTGGAAGCTCAAGTTCTTGACCTCACTAAAACAGTAAAAAGTTTGAAGTTCAGGGTCAGCTTTTTGGAAAGAAAGAAAAGGTCAAGAGCTAAGGTCATCAGAAGGGTCAAGAAGGTAGATTCTAAACCAAGTTTGGGGGAGGATGCTCCCAAACAGGGGAGGAATGTGCAAGAAGATGAAGTAAAGGGTTCAGGGGAGGTGGAGATGGATGAAGATGAAAATGTTGTTGGTAATGTTGACCACGAAGGGACTCAGACTGATATGGATATGGGAGTTCAGCAGGAATACACAGAGGAAGTTGACTTATATGCTGCTACAGAGGAGATAATATTGGAAGATCTGGATGATACTGCTACAAGCAAAATGGTACATGAAGATTCTGCTGTTAATAAGGTAGATGATTCTACTGCTGGGATAGAACAGGGTTCTGCTGCTAAAAAGGACAAGGAAGTTGTGTTTGTTGCTGGTATAGAACATTTTGTTGTTGAAGATGGAGAAGAGTCAGATGATGATACAATTAGTTTGGCTCAAGTTATGATAAATATGAAAAGCAAAGTTCCCACACCAACAAAACAATCTAAACCAACATCAACTAAACCAACGCCAATCCCAAAACATTCAAGAAAACCAGCTAAAGGAGTTGTCATTAAAGAACCTGTACCAATTCCAAAACCTGCACAACCAGCTATTGTATCAATAGAAAAAGGAAAAGGAATTCTGGTTGAAGAGCCCAAACAGAAATTCAAATTTCTAGATGCTGCTTCAAAAGAACAACAAAGTGAGTCTGATGCAGAAGTTGCCAGAAAATTGAAAGCACAAATGGATGTAGAAGATGAAATTGAAAAGAAAAAAGCAAGAACAAGAAGATTGGGAATTGGCTAAAAAGGCTCAGAAAGAAGAAAGTGAAAGATACACTCCTGTTGAAAGACAATGTGCCATTGATGATCTGATAGGAGAGTTTAAGAAGAAGCAGAGTCAAAAGAAGGTTCCTAGAATGAAAAATCCTACAAGAGCATAACAGATAACTTATATGAAGAACTATCTCAAGAATCAAGCTTACTGGAAAACTAGTTCATTCAGAGGGATGACTAGAGCTGCTATTGAGAAGGAATATTTTGAGACTCATGCAAGGCTCAATAGACCTATTAAACCTTTGTCAGATGCTGAAGTTGCACAGCTCACAAGACAGATGCCTACAAATTTTTACATCAATCCAGATGCAAAAGTTACAAAGAAGGTGTCTGAAGTTGAAACAAAAAAGGTTGTGAGTGAAAAAGAGAAGATGGATTCTGAGAAAGTGACTGAAGTTGTGAAAGATGAAGAGAAAGTAAGACCCAGTGTTGGTATTAAGAGAACTGGAGTTAGAAGAAAGTCTATTGGAAGGAAAAAGAAGAGAAAGGTAGTTGTGACAAGTTCAGAATCTGAAAGTGAAGGTACAAAGAAGAAAAGAGAATCAGAGGAGTTTTACAAGAAAACAATTGAGTTATAACTTATGACTCAACTTGTATCTGATGAAGAGGATACATTTGTTGACACAGCTCCCTTATGTGAGAAAACTTATGTTACTAGATGGATGACTGGCTATGAGGGTAAAGTACCTTGGTTTGAGATCCACAGAGCTGGAGGAAGGACTCAGAGATTTAAAACATTCCCTCATATGCTAAAGAATTTGGATAGGGAGGATTTGATAAACTTGTGGGGTATGGTGAAGAACAAGTATGGATATGCAAGACCACAAGATGAGATTGAAAGTGTACTCTGGGGAGATTTGAGAATTATGTTTGAAATTGATCATGAAAACTCAGTATGGAGAGAACAAATAAGAAGTACTAAAGTTCATCTGTGGAGATACTATGACTCATGTAGAGTTCATGAGTTAGTGCTACAAGGAGGTCTTATAATGTATATGTTAGCTGAACAAGATTATCCTTTGGCTAAAACCACACTGAAGATGATGATTGAAGGAGATATTAAGTTACTTGTTACTTGTTGGAATCAAAGAGTTGTTGATCTTATCATAATGCTTCAAAGAAAGCTATATGGGCAGGATTTTGGAAGAATAAAGCAACAGTAAGTGTTTAGAAGCATCCTTTTGATGGTTATCTATGCTGAAAAGAAACTTGATGATTTTTGAAGAAAAATATCAAGTTTAGGGGAGGATTGTTGGGTTTGAAGGTGCTGCTGCTTTGTATGTTATACTGCTGCTCATGGAACTTAAGGAAAATACACTAAGTATGATTCTGCTGCTAGGCTGAATCATCCTACTGCTAGTGTATACATTCTGCTGCTAGAAGAAAATTGATGAATGGTGAAATAAGCTAAGTGTCATTCTACTGCTAGCCTAAGAAGATTCTGCTGCTAGAGTAATGATTTTGCTGCTTATTAGATATGTATAGTTTTGTTAAGATAATTATGGCAAAGATGCGATTTGATATTATCTTGTATAGAAATTTTGTAACTGACTATGACTCCTTAAGTCTATAAAAGGAGGATCTAGGGTTAGGGTTTAGAGTTGCTAGTACATGATTGTTAGCATACGTATTGTATTCACTTCAAGGTTCATTGTAACCCTGTTACTTTTGAGTAACCGTATTTAATATATTGAGGTGATAGTTAAGAGAATTATTGTGTGTTCGATTGTTATTTCTTCTTAAGATTAATTACTAAATTCCGCATAGCGATTAATAGCTTGTTCAAGAACAGTCTCTATACCTATTGTCTTAGATCTACATCTAGGATAATTAACAAGATCGATTAAGCTCAACTGGGATCAACAGTTTGACTTGGTGATTGGTAGTGCATGTTATGCACCCCATTTCACTTATGGGAGCTAGCTACTCCATTTGGTATTATGGAGGTCTCCCCTCCAGGTACACTTATGATTTGACGGATATATGGATATGATTATGATTATGTGACTAAGCATGTGGCATGCTTTCTGAGCTCATTGGGCACTTCTTTATGATGATTGGATTTTATCTGGTTCTTTGAGTTCCTTATGTTACTTATGACTCACTTATGTTTGTTTCTTCGATGACATTTTGCTCAGTTGATCCTTGATCTCTTATTTGTTTGACATCTGATATTCGTTTCAGCAGGGGCTTATATTTCCCTTTTCATATACTTATATATGTTTGATTATGCGTTTTGGTTATATCTGTTCATTGGGCTTTTTAAGCTCAACTGCATTTCTTTTCCTATGGCAGGTTTTAGGTCGGAAGCTGGGATATGAGTAAAGAGTGCATATGAGCTCTTAGTGGACCACCCTGATGATAGATACCCACTTGCTTCTGGATTAGACTTATTTTGGATTTGTATTTTAGTTTTGGGGGCTCATTATGATTTAGAATTATATTTCCCTTAGTTTCATTTTGAACTTATGTAACCTTATTATTAATAAAAGTCTTCCGCTTGCATTTGTTCTGTGGACACCATAATGCGGCATTTTAAACCTTGTCGGGTTGGGGTGTTATAGAAATAAGTTTGGATGAGTTTTGAATTCATGATTTAAGTTGTTATTTGAGTAGTCTATAGGTTGCATTTGTGTTTGTTTTATAAGACTTTGTTGTTGTCGTTATTTAAAGTCTTGTTTGTGGCTGCCAGTTTCATTTTATGTCATGTGTATAAGTGCTCAAATTTGATGTGTGGTTATGCATGCTATTTTCTGTATTCTGTGTATAAGATGTGGTCGTGGCTATTGTTTTCGCAAGTGCAGTAGCCTATTTTTTGTTAGTTCAAAATAAGTGCTTCCTCATATCTTTTTAAGGCTGATGTGTGTGTGGTTAGTTGTCTTCATTTTATATGTTGTGTATAGTTTGTAGTCATGACTGCTGAATTTGTAAAAGTGTAATGCCATTCGTTTTTCTGATTACATGGTACTAAGTTTGAGTTTAGATTTATTTGGTATGCTTCTTCATAACTTTCTCAGCTTTTCCTGCATCATTGACGGATTGTTCAAGTAAATAGAAGTAGCGATGATGAGAATATAATGTGATTATTTTGAGATGTATATGGGCCATATCTATATTGCTGGGGTGTTTTTTATTTTTACGCATCGTCAAAATTATTAATGTGTGGACGTACCTTTGGTGGTTTCTCCACAAGTTCTTCTCCCACTGTTAATGGGTTCCGGAAGACAATTTATAGATGTAATCATCTTTTGGGCTTAATTTTTTTCAATGTAGCTTTTTCGTCATTTTTAGAGTTCCAATTTCATTAGGGGAGTGTTCTTATGTCTGAATTTATGTTTCCAGCTTGGCATTCATGTTGTTAATGTTGGAAATCTGTACATTGTGCTGCCAATGTCTTTTTTCACATAGGCTAGCTTCAGCGTGGGTACGTGGTATATTTTTTAGAACTGGTTTTTGTGTTACCAAATATTGATGTGAGGTAATACGGTTTATTCATACTAGTTGTTAGCAGATTCTTTTCTTTTGAATTTAGGTTGTCCAAGAAATATCAGATTGGCATATTAGTTTTGGCGTGAGGAGGATGGGATAAATCAATATGAAGGATCTATATTATCTTCACCATGGCTAGGAATCTCCACCAACAAGGTGCTAACGAGTCTTATGCATGTGACAATTGTAGGTTTGCAAATCAATGTTGGGTCAAAAGGGGTACCCGGAATAGGTTGAGGTTTGGAAGAGGATGAGGAAATGGGGGAGAGATGTGGATGGTTTAACGTATAAAGAGAATGCTCTATAAAAACACCTTATTGGGCCATATTTTATCGCATAATATATAGGACAAAAATGTTACACGTAGAAATGTCACCCTTATCCCAACTTTCATATTCTAAATGGAGAATGAACAATGTCTCAGGTGGCATGTATCTTGGTGTTGTTAGTGAAAGGCGATAAGATTCTTGAACGACCTTGGTTTGTTTTCTAACCTGCTATACTTCATCAAGTAGTCCTTAATTTTCTTTTTTCTTTCATACTTCACGTTCTTCGTTGAACTCTTTGGTATTTGGTGCTTTGAGTTAATTGTGCATTATTTTACAATGGTGGTAATGCTATGAAACTTTTGATGGATGTAGGTTTAGGATATGATGCTAGCATAAAGAATGACCTTATTATCTTCTATAATGAGATCACTGTCTCCGTCTTCTACAACTTCGGCTCTTGGTGGAGGATGAGTAGGGATAATTTTGGATGTGATGTTTATGACAAAAAGTATCGTTTATTGAAATGAGTCTTTGGCTGCATCTTGAAGTCACATTCTGTAATGTATAGATGCTTGATGTGTATCGAAAGTTTTAAATTTATAATGCTAGAAATACCGATTAATCAACTAAAACACAACACGGGCAGTGTACCCTTTCGTTTGTAATATAGTCTAAGGTAAGTCCAGGTCGTCCCAAGAGAATCGTAGTTTTCTCAAAATGTTTACAATGGTTCTAAGGTCAATTCAATTGTCACTTATTAAATTAACCAATGTGTAAATAATCAAGGTTATAACTAAGCAATGAGATGTTTGAGCAATAGATTAAAACAAGTTTGTTTAGGCAATGACCACAGTGATATAGAGTGTTTGGATAACTTTATAAATCAAGTCACACAAATTACAACAACATTAGTCAAGATGTAACAAGTGCTTATTTCGATAAATAACAAAGAATCCTTTCGACCTTTAGACTTTGTTATAACCAACCGGATAAGTGAAATGATAGCACATGGATTCAATAGTGTCATTTCGGCCTATACACTTTAGTAAATCATGTTTAACCAATTCATATAACAAATGATAATCATAATTCCAAATGCTCCATATCAAAGTTCACAAAATGCCTAAACAAACACAAGACAATTACTCCATATTCAAACTGAGAACAAACATAATAAACATGTAAAACTCAGAATTATTCATATCAAAAAGTAATAGGAATGTTACCAAGGTTTCGCAACACCAAGTGTTTACAAGACAAAGAAACAACAACCAAAACTCTTAGTACCCGAGCATCAATTAGTGACCCAAGTATTTCCTATGAATAAGCACCCAAACCTCCTGGATTAACTCGAGAAAAGTGTCACCTCTCTTCTTGAAATCATAGTTGTGGTGGTGTTATAATTTCAAAGGGTGTTTGGATCAAAGGTTTATCAAGCCTTAATCACCAAATTCCTCTTCCAAGTGGTGTTCTTGGGTATAGATTGATAGATGATGTTATGGTGTATTTTTCTGGACGTTTTTGGGGGTTTATATAGGCTAGAGAATACTTGGGGCCGAAGTCTTGGGGTATATGATCGGTTTGGGAGTTAATTATAATTTAAATGTGAGTATCAGACCCAAAAGTACGCCCAACAATTATGCAACGCCGCCGTACTTATTGGCTTTGAAGAATTTTCCCGCTGGTGAAAAGTGCGCTGATATTTTTACAAAGACAATGGTTTCATTGTGTTTCCAGCCACTGACCCAAAAATCAAAGTTGTAGATAATTCTCTTATCTTTCCGTGGCCGCAAACGGGGGGTCAAACGGAGTCCGTATGCTCAAGATATCACCAAAACAGTGGACAGGTGTCGGGAAGCATTCAACTTGAGTTTCATTCTTTGTTTAAGCTTCAAATCTTTATCTTTACTTCAGTTTCTTCCACGACACGTGCCATGAACCTACAATAGCATATTTAATCTATTAAATATTGAAAGTTCATATAAATCGTCAATATATAAGCATGAAAGCATCGATAACGCGTATAAAAATATGTATGAAAGGGGTGTTATCAACGCTCATAAGATATTTGATTATTTTTGTTTTCATGTAAGCAGTGTATTTTTAATTAGCTTTCTATCTAATTTTGTGCCCATGGTCATGTTTCTATTTGCTCGCGGTTCTGATTAATTGATGATGTTGTTTCCTGCTATCATCGGTTCAAAATAAAGTATACAATGGTTGGCAACTGAACACAAAAAAATGAAGAAGATCTTCTAGAAATGTTTATTCTTTGAAGTACGGTAAATTAGGCTTCGTATAACTGATTTGATATTCACTTTCTCTTATACAGGTATTTTTCTCTGTCATTGCAGATTTTGTCCCCTGTGATTGCCTCCTGTGATCGCCTCTTTGACCAAGTAACAACGATGGATTATATAATATTGGTTATCCTAATGGTAATCATGTTATTCAGTATTGTAATTGTAAATGTTAAAAGAATCTAAAATGTTTCACGAAGCGTTGGAGTGCTTGATATAATCTTAGGCTTCGTAGCGTAATGCTTTAATATTATATCAATCACCCTCAGCGTTTCTTCCGAAATCATGTATTTTAAATCAGTAATTTTTTTAAAGTTATTCGCAAGGTTTAGTTTCTCGAGCTTCATGAATTTTTGTAGCATAACATAAAAAATTTATATGTCCAATTACTCAAGTTGCTGTGTGGTTGGGTAGTATGAAGTTTATATATACCGATGACTATATTCCGTGCATTTTCGCTATTGTGGTTGAAAGCTTAATTGTATCTAAGAAGTCTAATGAGATGCTCATAATATTTGGAACAAACACATGTTGTTTAAAACACTTTGTACAATTATATTGAGCCAGCTTTGTATAGCATGCGCCATTGCCTGCATATTTTGAGGTTTTTATGACAAAACATATTTAGGTTTATCAACTCTCTTTTTAAGTATTTACTTACGAATGAATTGATACTACTTCTATATATTTAGGTCCATCAACTCTCTTTGTAATGTATTTACCTATGAATGAATACTACTTCTATTCGTAATTAGGCTTAATGTGTAATAAATAGCAGTTGTACATGATTTTCATCGCGTTTTGCCATTTAGATTTTTTTTTCGGCTCTATCCGTCTAAATACGCTAGGGGTTTTTTTTTAGAAAACTTGTTAGATGGTGGAACCAATGATGAGTGTTGATATAAATAATGCCTAAACACGTTATTAATATTTTTCGATATCTCTACGTTTTGATAATCACAAAATGTAAAATCATTAAATGAAAGATTATGACGTAAACAAGTATTTAGTTGTAAATATCTATTTTAACAACTTAATCACTTAAGGTATGAATAAACAAATGCTTAATGCATTATATGATCAAAGGAACATTTTTTATCCCTTGATTTTTATAAAATGACACAAACATTTTATATCTTTTAGAAAATCATTTTTGGTATTTAATAAAAATGTTTAATCCATTATAAATTTATGAATTCAAATTTTCAACCAAAAATGGCAAAAATGTTCCAGAAAAACCTTCCCCACAAAAAGACAAATCTGAGCAACGTTCGGATTTGGGCGGCCCCCTTAATTTACTAGGCGATCCCCTTAATAATTAAGAGGACCGACCACTAATTTAAGGGGACCGCCCCGCTCCTCCAGCTGTCAGATTTTGCCTATAAATACTGGTTCATTCCTGGACTTTTACCTCACCTTTTGCACCCCAAACCTTCTGTTCTAAATCTCTTCTTACATCTTTCTAAATCCTTTGATCACATAATCATAAGCTTTTGTTTCAAGTGATCCAAAGCTTCAACCTCTCAAGTGCAAGAGAAGGATACTTCTATCCCTCAAGACAAGAAGTATTACAACTTGGTGTATCTCTTCCATCCAAGTTGTTGGTGTATCATAATTGTAAATCATTCATTCATTTGTATAAGTTGTGTATATTTGTTAGATAGGTGTGAACATAATTGCTTAGGCTAGATTAGTGTGTAAGTAGTGAAGTTGTGAAGAAGTTAAGGTGTGTAAGTAGTGAAGGTGTGAAGAAGTAGAAGAGTATATAAGTAGTGCTAGGTCGTGAAGTAGTTGTGAAGCCGTAGTGAAGAAGTTGTGAATAAGTCGTGAAGAAGTTGTGATTAAAGTTGTGAGATTGGTTCTAGCTACGATTAGAACTCGACATTTAGCTTTGTGTCGATAAATCGGTGTAAGCGAAAGTTGTGTAAGGTTTTCTCCGCCATAAGGGAGCTTGTTGACATAGTGAAGAAAACTCTCGAGTTAGGTGCTCGAGGAGTGGAGTAGGGCAAGGAAGGTGTCCTTGTTAGCCGAACCACTATAAATCTCTTGTCTCACGGTTCGATCTTTCCATCTCTATCTTTCATTTCATTTCATTACTTTACTTGCATTGTTAATTTACATTTACTTATATTTGTTCATATTGTTCAAGAGTTGAGTTCACATAAATTCGAATCTAAGTTTTAAAAGCAAACAAATTTTCAAAATAAAATTAAAAAGACGTAAAACTATTCAACCCCCCCCCCCTTCTAGTTTTTCACAATTGGTATCAAAAGCCACGTCAAACAAGATTTTTAAAATAAATTATATTTTAAAACTTGAAACGATCTATGGAATCAGAAAAATATTTAGAAGGGCAATCCATGCAAAGACCACCATTATTCGAGAGTGATGGTTTTCTTTATTGGAAAAATAGATTCGAAACTTATGTGAAATCAAAAGATCTTGATCTTTGGCATGTTATTACCTATGGTGATTTTTCTCCTATTCAAAATAATCCTTTAACTAAAATAGATGAAATTGTACCGTTTGAAAAACAAAATGTTGATTTGAAAAAGAAACTAGCAAAAAATAATGAGGCTAAAATGGTAATTTATAATGCATTACCACGCAAAGAATATGAACGAATTTTTATGTGTCAAACCGCAAAAGAAATTTGGGATTCTTTATTAATCACTCACCAAGGTAATAGTCAAGTCAAAGATAACAAAATAGATCTTCTTGTTCAACAATATGAACAATTTACAATTCCTGAAGAGGAATCTATTGATAATGCATTTGCTAAATTTAACACTATTATCACAAGTTTAAAAGCACTTGATGAGACTTTTTCTAGCAAAAATTGTGTAAGGAAATTTCTTAGGGCATTACATCCAAAATGGCGCACAAAGGTCACGGCTATTGAAGAATCAAAGAACTTGATGACGCTATCGCTTGATGAACTTATCGGCAACTTGAAGGTCCATGAAGAAATTATAAAGAGAGACTCGAAAACGGTTAAGAGCAAGAAAGATCAAATCAAATCTCTTGCGCTAAAAGCCAAAAAGGAACTTAGTGATGATGACGATTCAAGTGACGATAGTGAAGACGAAGAATATGCAATGGCCGTAAGAGAGTTCAAGAAATTTTTCAAGAGACAGGGAAGATTCACAAGACAACCACGAGATGAAAGTAGATCGCTTCAAAGAAATAGGAATGATAACTACGGTAAAAGAAAGTGCTTTAGATGTGGAAGCCCAAACCATCTCATTGGCGAATGTCCAAAGCCACCGGGTTATGATTACCAAAGTGCCTTTGTTAGTGGAACATGGAGTGATAGCGACAAAGACGAAGCGGACAAAGCAAAAGACGAAAAATGTCTTGTAGCTCAAGCTACCGATGAAATATGTCTAGGAATAAATTTGGAGCCCGACGAATGGATTAAGGATAGTGGATGCTCGAAGCACATGACGGGAAACTGCAAGCTATTCTCCTCCTACAAGGCATACAACGGAGGTAATGTTATTTTCGGTAGTGACTTTCGTGGAAAAATCATTGGCAAAGGTACGATTTCTCAAGACTCCCTAACTATTGAAAATGTTGAGTATGTAGATAATTTAACATACAACTTGCTTAGTATAGGAAAAATATGCGATAATAAGTGTAGGGTTACCTTTACCAATAAAGATAGCGAAATAGTTAAGGACGGAAAGATCATAGGTAGAGGAATTAGGAAAGGTGGCGTTTATGTCATGAAACTAGGAAATAAACCGGAAGATAAAATATGTCTAGCAACCTTAGATGAAAACTCTACATTGTGGCATAGGAGATTAGGTCACGCAAATATGCAACAAATACAATCCCTAGCCTCTAAGGAATTAGTTAGAAATTTGCCAAACCTAAGATATGATCAACACTTTTGCGATGCCTGTAAAATTGGAAAACAAGCACATGCTAGTCACAAAGCTTAGAATATAGTCTCCACTACTAGATGCCTAGAATTATTACACATGGACCTTTTTGGTCCATCCGCAGTGCGGAGTTACGGAGGTAACCGTTATACCTTAGTAATTGTAGATGATTATTCACGATACACGTGGACTAGATTTTTAAGCGATAAAACCGAAGCCTTTAATAAGTTTGAAATATTTAGTAAAATGATTCAAAACAAATTAGGATGTTCTATAGTATCTATTAGGACGGACCATGTTCGGGAATTTGATAACGAAGTGCAGTTCGCAAAATATTGTGATTTAAATGGAATATCTCACAATTTCTCCGCTCCTCGCACTCCACAATCAAATGGGGTAGTAGAAAGAAAGGATCACTCCTTACAAGAAATGAGTAGAACAATTCTAAATGAACAATCTATCCCACAAAAAGTTTGGTGCCACGCCGTAGATACATCAACATATATAATA
Organism: Artemisia tridentata subsp. tridentata; assembly: GCA_021014915.2. NCBI lineage: Eukaryota > Viridiplantae > Streptophyta > Magnoliopsida > Asterales > Asteraceae > Artemisia > Artemisia tridentata. The sequence continues at coordinate 106,004,811 of CP139505.1, forward strand.
AATAGAGTCTCAATTAGGCGAATTTTAGGAAAAACCCCATATGAGTTATTAAGAGGTAGAAAACCTAATCTAAATTACTTTAGGGTATTCGGGAGCAAATGTTTTGTTCTCAATACAAAAGATTACCTTACTAAGTTTGATCCTAAGTCGTATGAAGGAATTTTTCTAGGGTATTCGCAAAAGAGTAAAGCGTATATAATACTTAATAAACACACTATGAAAGTAGAAGAATCCTTGAATGTAACATTTGATGAAACTCCACCACCACCTAAGACATTGCCTCTAGAAGATGATGACCTAGTTGAAGAAGAAGCTATTGAGGTTAGTAAAACTAAACCCTTAGGTGATGATAATTAAAATATAACACTAGGAGAAAATGAAATAGTAAATGTTAAGGAATCTAAATCACACCCACTAGATAATATAATAGGAAGCCTAAATCAAAGAACTCTTAGATCACAAGCTCAAGATAAAAATAATTTCTTTTGTTTTCTCTCAACAATGGAACCTAAAAATATAAATGAGGCTTTAAAAGATGAAAGTTCGGTTATGGCTATGCAAGAAGAACTAAATCAATTTAAGACAAATGACGTTTGGGAACTAGTCCTAAATCCCATGAACATGACCATCATAGGAACTAAATGGGTATATAGAAATAAGTTAGATGAAAATGGAATTGTTACTAGGAACAAAGCTAGGTTAGTTGCCCAAGGTTATAATCAACAAGAAGGAATTGATTATGACGAAACTTATGCCCCCGTAGCTAGATTAGAATCTATAAGAATACTCCTTGCCTATGCATGCGCCCTAGACTTTAAGTTATTTCAAATGGATTTGAAAAGTGCATTCCTTAACGGTTTTATCAATGAGGAGGTATACGTGGCACAACCACCAGGATTCATTGACTTCGCAAAACCTGATTATGTTTATAGACTAAAGAAAGCTTTATATGGACTCAAACAAGCTCCTAAGGCTTGGTATGATCGATTAAAAGCATTTCTTATTAAACATGATTATTCCATGGGAATGGTATATAACACTCTTTTCACGAAAAAGAAAAGCCCAAATCTCATCATTGTCCAAATATATGTCGATGACATTATATTTGGATCGACTTGTCAGGATATGTGTGATGAATTCGCCAAAATCATGCATGATGAGTTTGAGATGAGTATGATGAGTGAACTAAATTTCTTTCTAGGATTACAGATAAAACAATTAGAAGATGGAATATTTTTTAATCAATCTAAGTACATTAAGGAGATGCTTAAAAAATTTGGATTAGAAGACTCTAAGCCTATGAAAACACCGGTGTCTACGGAAGTAAAACTCACAAGAGATGAAGATGGTGAGTCCGTAGAAAACACTAAGTATAGAGGGATGATAGGTAGTTTACTATACCTAACGGCAAGTAGACCGGATATCATGTTTAGTGTCTGCCTTTGTGCTCGCTTTCAAGAGGATCCCAAAACCTCTCACCTAGAAGTGGTTAAGCGTATCTTCCGATACATTAAAGGCACTATACACTTAGGATTATGGTATCCTAAGGGATCCGGCATAGAAACCATCGTCTATGCGGATTCGGATCATGCGGGAGACTACGTGGATAGAAAGAGCACTAGCGTAATTTGCACGTTCATGGGATGTTGTCTAACATCTTGGTTTTCGAAGAAGCAAACCGCTCTTGCTATTTCTACTACAGAAGCTGAATACGTAAGCGCTGGAAAGGCATGTCAACAAGCACTATGGATGAAACAAGCTCTCGTAGATTATAGCATTAGGTTAGATAATATCCCAATTATGTGTGATAACAAAGGTGCTATAGATTTAAGTAAGAATCCCGTTCAATACTCTAGGACTAAACATATAGAAATACGTCACCACTTCCTTCGCGATAACGTTCAAAAAGGAAACATATCTATAGAAAAGGTTGCATCGGAAGATAACTTAGCGGACATATTAACTAAACCCCTTAAGCGCGAACTCTTTAACCACTTACGTTTAGGCTTAGGAATGATGGAACAAATTGACTGAATTTTCTGCACTTTTGATACATTTTTAATTCTTCTTCTTCCTTTCTTCCTTTTTCTCATCTGAGTCTAGGAATCTGTTTTGCACAAAATTAAAGATTGGGAAATATTTTTCTCTTGCATAAACATATTTATATACAAAACCCAATCTAGTTTCTTAAAAATCATTCTCACATCTAGAAAAACACATGAAAATCATTTTCCTTGCATTGTTGAATAATGCTTAAAAAAAAAAAAAAAAAAAAAAAAAAAAAAAAAAAAAAAAAAAAAAAACCATTTTTCGTTCATGCTTAAAATCTCACATGAATTGTCAAAATATATAATCTAATATATATCTTTGATATTCATATATTGAGCAAAATCAAATCAAGGAGACTTTGGATTGTTTCTTAGGAAATTTTTGCATTTAGGAATCGAAACAATCACATCTCCACATTTGTTGCATATAGGCACACACTAGAACAAAATTGCTAATAACATCTCCACTTTTGTTCCATCACCTATTTCTTGTTAGTTTCTAGTGCCTTTATTCTATTATCCTTGCCTTATATGATTAATCCTTGATTGCTAGATATAATTTATTGCTTGTTTATGTGTTTAATTAATATGTCTTGCATGCATAATTATTAATATATTACTCTATTGCCTCAAAGAGTGGGACTTGCCTAAAACCAAAAACTCAAAACATAGCCCTCCTTACCTATTCCTGCAGAAAAACCCATTTCTGGAACTCAGAACACCATCAGATGGGCGGCCCCCTTAATTCATAAGGTGGCCCCCTTAATTATTAAGGGGACCGGCCCTATTTAAGGGGACCGGTCATCTACAGGCTGAGTTCACAGAATCTTTTTCTGCTTTTTAGCCCATTTCATCCTACCCTTCCCTAAATTCACAAAGATATTCTGTCCTGATCACCCCAACAATTGTATCCGTCCTTAATCACATCAATCCTCCACTATAAATATCCCCATTCCTCACCATATACACTCATCTCATCATGTCTTCTCCCATCAACCCAAAACCAAAAACCTCAAGGCTAGCAAGGATGACCATAAAACCCGGGTGGAAAAGAAAGCCTCACCCTCACAACAAGTCCATCACAAATGGTGTGACTAAACAACCAACACCTCCATCCTCATTCATTCCCAACTACTCTCCAAGATCTCAACCTCATTCCATTGAACCATTTCACAAACCCTATCATGTTGGCCAAACATCCACATTCATTCCAAACTACACTTCTAAACCTCAAACCAACTTCAATGAAACCTTTGAAACCCCTCATCATTTTGGTCAAACATCAAACTTTACCTCAAACTACACACCCCAATTTCATCCATTCCCACCAAATGACCAAATCCACATTCCCACGGAAAGGCAAAAGTTTCATGAAGAGATTAACCAAATCCATGATCTTAGTGATCTCCTTGCTATGCACCTTGCACAACGCAACAAGGGACAACCTCCATCCTCACCCTACTCAAATTGCTTACCCCACTCACTCAACTTGGATCAAGTTAGAAACCACACCCACTATTTCCCTTGTTGCATCTTCCTTCAAAAACAAATTCTCCACTTAAGTGAAGATATTTCTTGGATCGAATATCTACTCACCCGTCCTCATCCTATTCCTCCCCTAAAACAATATAATATCGTTAGATCCACTTCATCCGCTCTATTTCCTTCACCATCAAATAACTAAGCCCTACTCACAAGCTTTCCGCCCCAAAATAAAATCCCTCACCCTTTTGTGTCGCAAGCAAGTCCAATCGCTCTCTTTGGCAATATTAGGACCATTAGTGTCTTTTACTTATGTTGTAACCCTTATGTTTTATGCATATCGTGTGATGTAATGACGATTCATGTGCTATACATGATCATCTTGAATGAATGAATAAGATTAGTTGTTTGTTCTAAATATTTTTGCTAAGCATATATATGTCTTGTGTTCTTAACTTGTTTTTGCAGCCAAGATTTCCATAGCTCTTCTCCTTGGTGCCCTCAAACGAGGGGGAGTACACATCAAGGGGGAGTTCTCATCCCGACAAATTTAATTTTTAAAACTTGTCGGTATAACCTTTTTGATTCTACAAAAAGGGGGAGAACTAGATATAAACTCACTAAACACTTGTCTAAAAATCAATCATTTAGTTTAATGAGTTTAGTTTTTGTAATCATCAAAAAGGGGGAGATTGTTGATATAAATAATGCCTAAACACGTTATTAATATTTTTCGATATCTCTACGTTTTGATAATCACAAAATGTAAAATCATTAAACGAAATATTATGACGTAAACAAGTATTTAGTTGTAAATATCTATTTTAACAACTTAATCACTTAAGGTATGAATAAACAAATGCTTAATGCATTATATGATCAAAGGAACATTTTTTATCACTTGATTTTTATAAAATGACACAAACATTTTATATCTTTTAGAAAATCATTTTTGGTATTTAATAAAAATGTTTAATCCATTATAAATTTATGAATTCAAATTTTCAACCAAAAATGGCAAAAATGTTCCAGAAAAACCTTCCCCACAAAAAGACAAATCTGAGCAACGTTCGGATTTGGGCGGCCCCCTTAATTTACTAGGCGGTCCCCTTAATAATTAAGGGGACCGGCCACCTATTTAAGGGGACCGCCCCGCTCCTCCAGCTGTCAGATTTTGCCTATAAATACTGGTTCATTCCTGGACTTTTACCTCACCTTTTGCACACCAAACCTTCTGTTCTAAATCTCTTCTTACATCTTTCTAAATCCTTTGATCACATAATCATAAGCTTTTGTTTCAAGTGATCCAAAGCTTCAACCTCTCAAGTACAAGAGAAGAATACTTCTATCCCTCAAGACAAGAAGTATTACAACTTGGTGTATCTCTTCCATCCAAGTTGTTGGTGTATCATAATTGTAAATCATTCATTCATTTGTATAAGTTGTGTATATTTGTTAGATAGGTGTGAACATAATTGCTTAGGCTAGATTAGTGTGTAAGTAGTGAAGTTGTGAAGAAGTTAAGGTGTGTAAGTAGTGAAGGTGTGAAGAAGTAGAAGAGTATATAAGTAGTGCTAGGTCGTGAAGTAGTTGTGAAGCCGTAGTGATGAAGTTGTGAAGAAGTCGTGAAGAAGTTGTGATTAAAGTTGTGAGATTGGTTCTAGCTACGATTAGAACTCGACATTTAGCTTTGTGTCGTTAAATCGGTGTAAGTGAAAGTTGTGTAAGGTTTTCTCCGCCATAAGGGAGCTTGTTGACATAGTGATGAAAACTCTCGAGTTATGTGCTCGAGGAGTGGAGTAGGGCAAGGAAGGTGTCCTTGTTAGCCGAACCACTATAAATCTCTTGTCTCACGGTTCGATCTTTCCATCTCTATCTTTCATTTCATTTCATTACTTTACTTGCATTGTTAATTTACTTATATTTGTTCATATTGTTCAAGAGTTGAGTTCACATAAATTCGAATCTAAGTTTTAAAAGCAAACAAAGTTCTAAAAATAAAATTAAAAAGACGTTAAACTATTCAACCCCCCTTCTAGTTTTCCACAATGAGTTATGGGTTAAGTCGCAGCAAAAATGATCTTATTTATAAAAAAAATCAATCTTACAGCTCATGCAATTCTATCGTACACAAACATTTGCCACACCCCGCGAGCAATACTATCGCATACAAACACTCCGCAGCAACGCACAGTTCGAAATCCTCGTTAACAACATATATCTTGTTGTTATTTATAAATATTATTATCGTTTAATATTATATTATTGTATGTGCATGGATTATAAATATTAAAATGAAAGCAAGAGTTACTGTGATATGAAATGAATTGTATATATACGAACGACTCATGTTATTCATCTTTATAAGTTTAACCCGCGCGTACCCAAGTTAAAAATTAAATATGGATAAAGTTATCATTAACAGAAATATAATATCAAAATGAAGGCACGACCTCACGGGATACTATGAGATGAAATAAATACACAAGATTGTGCATATAACAATGACACATGTAATTCCTCTTTAAAGTTTAAATAAGAATATTCGAAAAATATTTTTTCAAAGATCAATACGTGCTATTAAACACGCATAATGTTTAGAATATAATATTAATAATTAAATTTAAATAACATCAACCTCAACACTCTACCAAATAATCCAAGTCAAATCTTTCATCCAACAAAAATATATGCAAAATATTAATCAATATTAGTAGAACATGAAAAAACTCGCGCGTGCACAAGTATAATAACTACACAAGTATAAATAATTTTATAAAAAAAATCTTATTAATAATCTCGTACATGCACGGGAAAAAATCTTATTAATAATTTCGTACATGCACGGGTTTATAAACTAGTATTTATATAAGCAAATAAACATTATATTTGGGTGAAGTCTAAAAATACTTAACAAACTTTCTCAAAAAGAACGAAATACTTAACTAACTAAATCTATTACTTGTATCGCTAAAATACTTTCAAATTTTGAACAATATACGCAATATTGACCGGTTTGTGACCTGTTTGACCGCTTACCACTTAGAAAAGTTACAGTAATGCTCCCTATGGTTTGCATTGACTTTCACCAGTCGTCCCTTGGCTTTTTTCACTTAGAAAAGTTATAGTAATGGTCCTTTTGGTTTGCATTGGCTTTCATATTTAGTCAGTTTTTACACGTTTTCGTTCGTTTTTGCAGGTTTTCGTCCGTTCTTACACGTTTACGTTCCTTTTTGCATGTTTTCGCTCGGTTTTACACGTTTTCATCTGTTTTTATATGTTTTCGTTTGTTTTTTCATGCTTTCGTCCATTTTTACACGTTTTCGTTTGTTTTTGCATGTTTTCGTTCGTTTTTACACGTTTTCGTTTGTTTTTACACATTTTTGTCGGTTTTTACATGTTTTCATTCATTTTTGCACATTTTTGTCTGTTTTATACGTTTTTGTACGTTTTCATCTGTTTTTATTTGTTTTTGCCCGTTTTTGTCCGTTTTTATAAGTTTTCGTTCGTTTTTAAATGTTTTCTTACGTTTTCATCCACTTTTATACGTTTCTTACATATTATATACTTTTTAGTTTTATTCTTTTGTTAATTATTTGATGGGAGGGAAGATATTGGAACTTTTATAGGCCCAAGCTTGGGGGCAGAATAAGCCAAAATGTCATCATTACATCTGCGAAACATAGAACTCCAAAACAACTACGAAAGTGCAACCAACCTTTTTTTCCCTATGTAAAGCAATTTGTGAAACATAGAGTTACAAAAAAATCGCGAATTGAAACCAAAATTAAATATCTGTATATAAATGTGAAGATCGTTTAGAACTCATCTAGGATCAATAATAACAAAGATGGATGTTGCACAACGGAATTAAAACAAAAACAATTGTTATTAACAAGGTTTACTTACATATCAGCCCCAATTCTATTTGATCATGATAGAACGTGTTACCTAACTGTAACAGGGATCAAAGACACCTCTGATCTTAGGGCTAGACGATCTCAAGTGGTGAGATCGTTGGTGTTTTCCTAAAACATGATTAAAACACACACATAAACAATGTCTAGGGATCTTTTTATATATAGAGTCCATCTAGACTTACAAAGGAAACCTAATTGTATTAGGAAACTAAATCTTTCCTAATCTTGATCTTTATCTTTTTTAACAAGTCTTCTATAATCCTCCATCTTCTAGAATTTCATAATGTCGATCTTGGTCCTTTTGTTATCATCAAATCAATAAATCCCAACAATATTCTCCTATTTGATGATGACAAAACAAACAACTTGAGCACTTGAACATCTTGTACATCTTCAAATGATCTTCCCCTTAACTTAAGATCTCCATGAACTTTTTTCCTTTGTAACATCTTCCCTTTTTTGTCATTATCCATTAGGGGATAGTGAACATATGCAACTTTGATCTTTACAACTACAAACCATATATTAAACTTCTAATCCAAGCTTTCCAATATCTTAAATTACCCTCCATGACGCATAATAAGAATAATGAATTCAAGCAGTAGAAACTTAAACTAGCAGTAGTAATAATGATTTAGCAGTAGTAAAAACATTCCCCTCAAATAGTTAAACACTTTATCATATTCTTTCCCTGAAACCAATATGTTAACCATTGAAGCAACCACAAGAACTGTACAAATAACTAACCAACAGTAGTAACGAATACCACGTAGTACCATCCATGAAGAGCAGCACTAAAAATGACTAACAATAGTAACCGATACCAAGCAGTAGTAACAATGAAGAACAACACTAAAATGGTTGAGCAGTAGTAAAATACACTAGCAACATTAACTGCTAACTAGCAGTATTAACTATTGTAGCGCAGTAGTAACAGGTTGTTCCCTTTGATTTAACTTTTCAGCATTAACATGAGCTTTAACAACCTTAGACTTAGCCATATTAACCCTCGAATCAGCAACATTAGGGTTAGCCAAGTCACATAGACCTTCCCTTTGGCCATCAATACTCTCCTTTTCAATATTTGCAAAGCTTAAAACACGTTTCCTTTGCAATCTGCTAAAAACAACTCTTGAGTTCAAGCTCTCTTTCTGATTTCTTTTGAGCCTTGCCAACAGACCACTCCTTGTCGTCAATCATCTTCCCATTTAAAGCATCAACAACATACACGTTTTATCATCATTGATAACTTTTCCATAAGGGTTCATCATAGGTTTTAAAACCTGCTCACCAAATCTAATGGAATTAACATTAATGATTCATTCCTGTTTGTCCAATAGGCGAAACAAATGGAGCACCAAAAGCATTCGAAACATCAAAAATATTCCCACATATAGAATTCCTTGTCGAATCTTCTCCAAATTAATTACAAAACAAGCTCTCTTTGATAAACATTACCCAATTACCATAATAGTCTCAATATTAACGAAGCAGCATTAACTAAGGACAAAGCAGCATTAACTATTAACCGGAAGCAGTAAGTATCAAAGAGCAGTAGTAAGTATCAACGAACAGCAGTAAGTATCAACTAGCAGCAGTAACGTTCACAAGTAGAGATATTATACGAATCAGTAGCCTCAGTCTCAAAAGAAGTAGAGTTACTTCCAAAAAAAATAGCCTTGCTTGTTGCACCAGTACCCTCACTCACAACAAAATCCTTCGCCGTATCATCATTAACAGTCTCCTTTGTATAGACTTCTATGGTTCATTGTTGAATACATATTTAACTCACCAAAACTAGTAGCGTTTTCCGTCATAAATCCACTTCTAACCCTAACACCCTTGTTTCTCCATATCGACTTTGAACAGTACGAAACCCTAATAAACAATTAAATTGGTAATTAAATATACTACCACAAAACGAATCCTTGGATTAAATAATAGAGTATAAACGTTTTTTTATGGAATTAATATATAAAATAATTCACCTGTAACAACCTGTAACAGATTAATAGCATGCAATGATCACCAACCCACTATAATAATCAGCACCGACCAATAAATTAGTACAAGGTTATATTGCGAATTGACAATCAGGGATATATTAATTGAAATCACATGCACAAGATGACAAACCAGGATACTGAATTGATATTCAAAGATCGAAGAAAATTGATTATACGTCGTTTAGTGCTTTTGTCACCAAATAGAATCTTCTATCTTCGACATTAAACCTTGTAGGATCCTAGATCATGAGCAACCTTGCTCTGATACCAATTGTGAAGATCTTTTAGAACTCATCTAGGATCAATAATAACAAAGACTTATGTTGCACAGCGGAATTAAACAAAGACAATTGTTATTAACAAGGTTTACATACATATCAGCCCCAATTTTATTTGATCATGATAGAACGTGTTACCTAACTATAACAGGGATCAAAGACACCTCTGATCTTAGGGCTAGACGATCTCAAGTGGTGAGATCATTGGTGTTTTCCTAAAACCTTATTAAAACACACACATAAATAATGTCTATGGATTTCTTTATATATATATAGTCCATCTAGACTTTCAAAGGATACCTAATTGTATTAGGAAACTAAATCTTTCCTAATCTTGATCTTTATCTTTTTCAACAACTCTTCTAGAATCCTCCATCTTCTAGAATTTCATAATGTCGATCTTGGTCCTTTTGTTATCATCAAATCAATAAATCCCAACAATATACCCGTGTTCTATTATGTACATTTGAATATATTCACTAAGAAATGCTTCCTTCACAGACCACTAACTATTTATATCCCCTTTTTTTCACCATATAAACCCTATACTATTCCTTCACATAGAACTGTCCAAATAGAATGGTTATTACTATCGACATTATAAGGAAGTTTATCTTCCAGTACATGAAGGTCAATGACAATATTTAGCGACAACATCAAGTTTCAGTGACAGTTTTATGAGGTCTTCTTAAAACTTGATGTTGTTAGTCCAGGAAAGGAATTACTTCCATTGAACATATTTTTCAATTTGTGATATGTGACTCCCGTTTGCTACTAATCACATTCGTATAGATTTATGTTCATATAGGCGTAAAAGTGGAAGAGTGTATGAGTTGATTTATTTACTCACAAAAGGTTCACAAGTAATTCCATCTCAATGCTTTCAATCTTATTTGATGAAAAATGTTTATCTCCTATACTAAATATAAATCGAGGTGCTACTATCAAATATGTTTCATTGTTACACTATAGAGTGACACAATATTTGACAATAGTTTTGCCACGGTTCTTTTGCATTTTTTTATTTTTTTATTATTTTTTTTTTTGTACTAGAAGATTTTTTGTTGAAAATAAGGACAAAGAAAATATGAAGTACGTTTCATGCTTAGGACAATAACATTGGGTTTTCTCTTTTCTTTTGTTATGAAGAGATAAAGACCAAATGCAAGAACACCTTCATATTCTTACAAAAGTAAGGAAACAATGGGTGACACCAAAGTCATTAAAAATATCATGAGAAGATGAGCTAACACCAAACAATAGGCCACATCGTAGTCGATGAAGCACAATACCGAATTCGGAGAAGTCTACAAATCTTGGCTATTACATTGTCTTTTTTTAGAAGTGTTAGCTGTAAAATTCAATTTATTGCTAGTTTATGATTCGATTACGATTGTCATTGCGAATTTTAAGAGTGTACTTGTGACATTTTAGATAGGTTTTACAACCTTAATTACTAAAACAATCATTGATTTATTTTTGGGAATTGGATGAAGCGGACCAGATATGTATTGAAACATGAAAATGTCAATATGTCACCAACATAACTATTCCGAACATCCTGTTTTCACTGGATGAATCATGCTGAACTTCAACGCATCTTACTTTTGATTATCGATGAAGCATATGAATTAACCAAAATGTAATGACGAATTCTAAGTTTGTAATATCTTGTAGTGAGCAAGGCTTCACTTTTAAAACTTTCAATCTTTTTGATATAATTGACCGTTTAACATTTGGGATTTTTAGTAGATTCGAGATATTACAGAACACAGATTTCCCGGTTGCTTTAAACAAGGAAAATGAAATCGCAATATTTGCAATTTTGTCGCAACTCGGTCACTACACACAGATTTAATCACAATACACAAAAGCATGTATTTTACATTCGCAATCTGTCGTGTTAATTGTTGATCCCAGTTGAACACTTGATCAAATTTCTTTAGCTTGTAAAGGTTTAGCTATGCTAGATAAACTAGCACAACTAATATAGAAACTGTCTTGGAATGTATTAAAGTTTATGTGGAATCTAAACTTTAATCCTAAGAAGAACTTTTTAATGAAACAGTAAACACAAGAACACAATATTTAACAAAAAAATCTTCAATATTATTGATGATAATACGAATACTCAACAGTATTAGGGTTTACAACCTTGAAGCTAATCGACTTTCTAATAACACGTAAATTCGTATCTAACTCTATGCCCTAGGACCTCCTTTTATAGACTAAGGAGTCCTAGTCAGCTTACAATACTTGTTCTCCAAGTAGAATCTTTTTCTAAATCTTTTCTATACTTATCTAAACATACTATACATATCAAATCGACTTTATCACATAAGCAGTAGTAATTAAACAACTAGCAGTAGTAACATTTACTCTAGTAGTCTTAACTCTTTAGCAGCATTAATTTTGTACTGGCAGCACTAAGTTTGTATTAGCAACACTAACACACTTAGTGTATATTCTTTGTAGTTTCTTCGGCAGTACTAAGTTGTTCCGAGAGCATTTTTCATTGAAGTACTTGAGCAGTTTTAATTCTTTAGAGTAGTAGTAACATCAAGATGAGCAGCACCAGTATCAAGAAGCTTTAATCCCAACAATCCTCCCCTAAACTTGATATTTTCTCCCAAAATCATTAAGTTTCTTCATTCAAGCTTCATCAACACCAGGAGGATGCTTCCAAACATTTTACTTCTTCTTGAGTTGTTAAACATACTTTCTTATGAGCATCATAGGTGTCACACCATATGCATCAGCTTGAAGCTTTTTATCCAACATCTGTGTAACTGTAGCTAGTGATAGAGGATATGTTTTCTCAACCAACATCCAAATATGTAGCCCATTCATTACCACACAATGAACTCCACAGGAATCATACAGCTTCCAAAACAATACTTCATTCTGAAACTGATCTTACCATACTTTATCTTCTGGATGTGGTTCAAACATAACTTTCAAATCACCCCATAAGACTATATCCATGATAGCATTTGGCCTTGTAGATCCAAACCTAGCCTTCACCAGTTTCCACAGTGTTTGTAAGTCCTCCCTATCAAAACTCTTGAGCATGTTACCAAAGGTGATAAATACCAGAGATTTGCCATCAGCCCTTATAATCTCCCAATGCATTTTCTTTCCTTCTTGGTAACTCTTCCAGTCCACAATACTTGGAGGCTTAGTAGCCAAAGGAACAGCATCAATAGTTATATCTTCATCATCTGAAAATTTTTCCATTAATTCTTGGATCTCAGCTGTTTCTTTGTCATCACTTTCTTATTGCTCCTTTTTCTCATCAATCTTTTGCTACTTAGACACCTCCTGCTCTAACTCTGCTCCTGCTTTCTTAGAACCTCCCACCACCTCTGTTTCCATATCTATGAATGTGTTAACCCTTTTGAAGACTTTGTCAAACACTTCCTTGATCTTTTCAAAGCTCATGTTCTTGAACTGAGCAGGCTTCCATCCATCCATGTTTTTCAAGTAAGTACACAGTAATGATTTTTGTTGAGCCTTGGTGGGTGGTTTGCTCCTTTTAGCTTCTGCCCTCTTTTGTGCAAAGAACTTCCTCTATTTTTCTAAGAGTTCCATAAATAATTTGTCTTTTTCTTCCATCGATAACTCTTCTTGTTTTTCTTGCAACATCCTTTGAGCCAATTCTTGAATAGCTTCACATTTAGCTTGCACATCATCCCATGTATTAATAAGGTCAATGCTAGCTTGTTCTTGTTCAGCTGCAAGCCTTGCCTCTTCATCATACTCTGCTTGAAGTTTTCTTGCTTCTTCCTCATCAAGCAAGAGTTGTTCCTTTTTGCTTAAAGGCTTTTCCACAGGCTCTTCAATCAAAATACTCCTCCTTTTTCCCTATACATGTTGTTGAACAGTTGTTGTTTTTGTTGCAGTTGGTTCTCCAATAACAACCCCTTTTGTTGGTGGTTTTGTGCTCTTCTAAGCAGTAAGGGCTTGAGCTAAAGTGATTTCTTCTTCAGTTGTAGTAGTAGTACTAATAGATGTTGCAGCAACATTAACTTTTTCAGTAGCAGTACTAACCACAACCTCAACAGTACTATCCTTACCAGCAGTTTCAATCACCTCAGTAGTAGAAACCAACTCCACAACTAGTTCTTCCACAACAGTTTCTTCAACACTTAACCCTTCATCAAACATCTGAGTATCCTCCCCTGCATCCTTGTCTTCATTCCTCCCCTGTTTGGGAGCATCATCCCCCAAACTTTCTTCACTTGCAGAGGATTCCACCTGAATGTACTTTCAACTTTGTATAATCTTTTAAGCTTGTGTGTTCTTGCCCTTTTGCCCTTCTCAAGCTGCTTAACCCTTTTCTTTAAATGACTAATCTCCTTCTGTTGGGTAGATGTGAGTATTTTGAGAGCAAGAACCTCTGATTGTAAAGTGGTACATTTATCCATCAATTCCTTTAGTAACAAACTATCCTCATCACTTTGGAGTGTGTTACCTCTCCTGAGTGGTGAATCATTGGGTATGTTAGACACAGCCTCAAACCTAGTTTGAGCATCTGTGCCCCCCATGGTTTCTTGGCGCCTGGGATTCCATTACCTAAATCAGTTCCTTAGGAACTTGATCCATTAGATGTTTCCTTGGATTGGGTCTTATTGATGTTACTACTATCCAGCTATGCATCTAAGATAGTAGCAGTAGTAGCAGCCCTTTCCAAACTGTGACCCCTCTCCTTATGCACAGCCCCATCTGCAACCATACCAGCACTAAACGGAGGTATCTTAGTGCCCTTACTTTTTGTGATCCTACGTGTATAGGTCTTTTGAGGTTGTGAGGATGATGGTAAAATTGTGGGTGTGTGATGGCTTTCAGTGGGGATTTCTGAACCTTCACCCTGATTTTTTTCTTGGTTCTGCACCAACATTGTTTGAAACAATGGTGTCACAGTACCAAAAAAATCTTTTCCCACCCTTCTCATATTTGCAAAAATCTTTTTAGAATGAGAGGGTGCAATATATGTTCTTTTATGAGTTTTCTTCTCAGTAAACTGTTTTTTCATGAAAACTTGTAAAAACCTTGGATACATATAAAATTTGTTTTCTAATTTATCCAAGTTCCTAACCATACCATCAAAAATCAATTTAGAAAAATTAAACTTTTGGTCTGTGGCCAAGCAGATAATGGCAGAAGCCATAGTACTGCTAAACTCAATCCAAGAAGTTGTTTTTGGACTTAAGCATTATAAAATAGTATGGATAAGAAATTTCCACTGTGGGGAGAAGTTTGCTTTAAAAAATTTTAATGAATCATTTTTCTTCTCATACCCCATCAGTTCAAGGTTTTCAAAAATTGTAGAATTAGAAAAACATTCAATAGCTCCATCATCTGCTAGGTGAATATTTCTCCTAACAGACGTTTCAGTAATGATGATTTCCTGATCATCTACAATGGCATGAATCTGTAATTCCTCATTGACTGTTTTGACCTTAGCAGTAGACCAAAATTGTTCAATGTTGGAAATATATATAGTAGGACTTACAATTAATGCATACCTTATAGGGTTTGCATTCAAGAAATCAATTATCTCTTTAAATCATTCGCTTTCTTTGGGTTTTTGTAAAAATACAACCATATCTCTTCAAATCAATTATCTCTTCAAATCATCGATTATGTTGGGTTTTGCGATTAGATGATAAAATTAAGTTAGGGTTTTGTTTTAAGAGGTAATTGAATGAATGAAATCGATTTTGAGAGTAAATGATTGATATAAACCCTTAATCAATTGTATTTATAAAACAGTACCCCCAATTAACCCAGCAGTAGTAACCCTAGCAGCATTAAGTTAAGCCTGGCAGCATTAACTTATGCCTAGCAGCAGTAATTATGAGGCACCAGCACTAACTCCAATTCCACACCAATCTAACACTTTTCTTGGTTATTCCTGCAAAATGTTAGTCCAAAAACCAAAAAGACAAAAGCCATAACAATATTCACAATAATCACAACATGATTAGACTTAACAGTTTTAAGTAAACCAACAGCATTAACTTAGCAGTTTTAAGTATAACTAGTAGTACTAACTATACTTAACAGCAGAAACATCTAATGACTTGAATAACAGTACTAATCCATACAAAACTTTACAAAAAAATAAAGAGATCAATGATTTTAAAGATTTAACATTCCAATACTGGCAGTCAAATATTGAAATCTACTTACATCAAAAGCTTTTGTAAGCAAATCTGCAACATTCTTGTCAGTATGAATTTTAACCATTTGAATTAATTTCTTTTCATTGCAATCTCTAATAAATGATGCCTGATCTCTATATGCATTGTTTTTGAATGAAAAACAGGACTTTTAATTATGCACATAGGACTGTTATTGTCAATAAAGATTTTGGTAGGCATAAAATTGTACCCATAATCAAGTAGTTGATTCTGAATCCAAAGCACTTGTCCACAACAACTTGAAGCAGCCACATATTCAGCTTCTGTTGTGAAATTTGCAACCACAGTCTGTTTCTTGCATGCCATGAGATCAATCTACATCCCAGGAATTGACAACCTTCTGTTGTAGACTTCCTGTCCAAGCTTGCTCCAGCATAATCACTATCAGTGTATGCTACCAAATCAAAAGGATAATCTTTTGGATACCAAAGGCCCAATTTTGGTTGACCTTTCAAGTACCTAAAAATTCTTTTCATAGCATGAAGATCTGAAACTTTTGGAGTGACTTGGTATCTAGCACATGCACACACTGCAAACATAATGTCAGGTCTTAAAGAAGTAAGATACATCAATGAACCAATCATTAACCTATACAAGTGAACATCAACTTCTTCACCATCTTCATCCTTGAGCAGAGGCTTTGATGTTTCCATTGGTGTACTTGCAGTTTTGACATCTGTATACCGAAACTTCTTCAAAATCTCAGCAACATACTTATCTTGACTGATAAATTTCCTTCCTTCTTCTGCTTCACTTGTAATCCCAGGAAGAATGTAAGTTCTCCCATAGAACTCATCTGAAACTTCTCATGCATCAACTTCTAAAATTCAATGCATAATTCCTTCTTTGTTGAACCAAATATGATATCATCCACATATACTTGAACCAGCAAAATATCACCTTTGTGTCTTGGGATGAACAAAGTCTTGTCAATCTTTCCTCTTTGAAACCCATTGTCCAACAGATATGTTGACAATGTTTCATACCAAGCTCTAGGAGCTTGATGTAATCCATAAAGTGCTTTTTCAACCTTATATACTTTATCAAGAAAGTCTGGATCTTCAAATCCTTGTGGTTGACAAACATACAGTTCTTCTTCAATCTTCCCATAGAGAAAAGCACTCTTGACATCCATTTGATACACCACAAAATCTTTAAAGGAAGCATAAGCTAGGAAGAGCCTAATTGCTTCAATTCTTGCAACTTGGGCAAAGACTTCATCATAGTCAATCCCTTATTCTTGTGTGTACCCTTGAGCTACTAATCTTGATTTTTTTTTTTATCACAATCCCTCTTTCATTCTTCTTATTTCTGAAAATACATTTTGTACCTATAGCTCTTTTTCCATTAGGTCCATCTACCAAGGTCCAAACTTCTTGCAACTTGAATTGTAGAAGTTCTTCCTGCATAGCCTCTACCCATCTTGAATCATTCAATGCTTGAATTATCTTTTTGGGTTCCACTTGTGATAAAAAGCAAACAAACAAACAGTTTTAAAGATCTTTATGACAGTTTCTTTGTTTAAGAGTTCTAACAAACAACCCTTGTTCCTTCAAATCCTTTGACATCTTCCTTGTTTGTACAGCTGAATGCACATCTCAAATTACTTGAGTCATAGGATGATTTTTATGAATTCTAGTTGTTGTAATAGGACTGACTGGTATTGTTGGATCCAAATTGTTCATGTCAGCTGCTCCAACATCTTCTTCAACATCACTATCACCCTATATTTCTTCCAAAACAGGCATTTGTGGATCGTGTGGAAATTCACTGCTGTCTTTTTCATCCAAAGTATTATCTTCTGTACCAGCAGCATTAACAGGTGAACTAATAGTATTATCATTGTTAGTGCTGTTAATATTATCATTCTGCTTTTGATCATCAATTTCACTTTCTTTACTTGAACTTTCATCGTCCTTCTTTTCATCATCACTTAAATCTTCATTATCACTTGAAGATTTGACATCATCTTTTTGAGAACTCTTTGAAATTTGGGTTAAGAATGGTGGATCAGCAGTCAATAATGGTAGCAGAATGTAATCTTTTGCAGGTTTTGTCTCTAATACTGTCTGAAAACGTATATATAAATATTCTGAGACGGATACGCGTGAATAAAGACAAATCAATATTCTTGGAAGTTGACTTTGATAATTTGAGCACTATCCCGGTCCAAACTCGTAAATTTCTTCCCCGTCCTCGGCTTTTGAACTTTCTCCAATCTTGTGCACGGTTCTGGCTGTTTTTGCCTGTTTTTAACCCTTTTGTACCTAAAACACATAAAAACACAAACCAAGAATATTTGTAGTATAATATGGTCTATTTGGGTGTTTTTGGTCATTTTTGTGTCTTTAATGGGTATAAAATGATGAGTATTTACACACTCATCAATCCCCCACACTAAGCTATTGCTAGTCCCTAGCAATCCGATCATATGAAGTAATGAAAGGATCAAAAGAATACCAAGCATACCCCGATTTGATTTTTTTTATACAATGCACGAAATTTAAACTTAGAACAAAATATATAACATGCTTGATTTCCAAAAATGGTATCACGGAACAGGATTCACACAAACTGGGTGTCTCCAGGGAATTAAAATCGTCATCCTCTTTTTATACTCCCAACTAAGCTTAAACTCAATGTGCAAATGCTTTTGTAAAATGCTAACACTACTTATATCAATAATCTATGTAAGTCGAGACTTAACTTTTCACTCCCACATTTATCAAGTTTAGGTGACTGTGCTTATATTCAAAATTTTGATAACAAAAATCGATGTTTTTATAAAACCTTGACTAATACTAGCTGAAAGATAGATTTAAAATTCACAACAAGCAAGCTTCAAAATTTATTGCATTTTGCAATATCATTTCTTTTTATTTTCTCATTTTTTCATCTTTTTTTTTTTTTTTTTTTTTATACTTAACTTTGTGCAATATAAACTAACGGAGTTTCACGGGAACCAAGACCTTAAACCTTCCTGGAATAAAGGATCCATGGGCCGTTACAACGGAGAGTTCCAAGACCTTAACGCCTTTAGAATTAAGGGTCCAAGGGCCGGTGTAAGAGGGTAGCCAAGACCTAAACGCCTTCCGGAAATATGGATCCAAGGGCCGATCTTGAACCTTAGCTTTTTAGCACATACATTTATTACTTAACTTTTACATTATTATGACATATTCTTGTTCCGAAGTTTAAATAAAGCTTTGAACTAGTATTTCTCCAAATCGTAAAGAAAAATGATTTTGTGTGTTCAAATGTTTGAAAAATAAGCACCAATTAAGTCAGATTAGTTATCTCCTGGGAGGAAAAGCCATAGATTACTTATATAACCTCTAAAGAAAACCAATTATTCTACGCTTAGCATTTTCATTTGCACATATCGTAAAACCTTAGTCTAATAGTTAAGGAAGCAGCCAGATCAACACTCTGGCAGAGTCGGGATTCCCTTTGTTCTAACCTAATCAAGACTAAACATTTCTTCTTTTTTATTGCAATTTCTTAATTAAAAACGAAAAAAAAATTTTAAATTTTGGCCAAAACGGGGGTACTAGGGCACTAGAAGGTACAAATGTGACAAAATTCGAGAGAATTCCCCCCCCCCCACACTTAGAATTGAATATTGCCCTCAATATTCAAAGTACCGGCTATTATGCCGAGACTTAGAACGTAAAAAGGGAATACTAATAGCCAAGTGTGTGAAAGAAATCTCTATTTTCACAAACAGGATTAAAAAGATATCCCTAGATAATCGTTAGCAAAAGGATAGGATATTGGGTTGCTGGATTGAAAACAAGCGCGGCAATCATCACAATCCAAGGGAAACTTGAAAACAAGAGCAAACAACACACAAAAATGCACAGCACAGTGGGATTCCCCCACACTTAGTGTCAGAAAATAGAAAGAAGTCAGAAACATGGGCGTTTACCCATGCAATGCTAATGTTTTTGTTAACTGAGTCACTGGCTTGACTCGACCCCGATTTCATTGGTTCATGGGGAAGCAAGTGGAAGAACAATCTCCATCGGACTTTCATTCAAAATGTTTGGATAAACATCGAAGTACTTGAAAGTTCCACTCCGATGAGATACACCCGGCTCTAAAAGAGATGCCGGGGTCAAAAACTTTGTCCTCATTTCCAAAGGAGAGAATGAGAGGACAAGTCACCGTATAGGTGAAGAAGGGTAGAAAAACTCGAACGACATATGTGAAGTCAATAAGCAAATTCTCGTGATTGAGAATGCCTCCCCCCAGGTCACACAAAACATATTTGTCTAGATCAAAGTAGAAGTGATCATACTCTGGTGGAGATATGATGGGAGTAAGTTCATCGGCGAACTCCTCATGATCAAGATCAAAGGTAAACGAATCATATTCTGGAAGAGAGAAATCAGCATGAGAAGTGGTACTGCCACTACTCGTCTCTTCCGTGAAATCAAAACTAAATGATTCGTAAGCAACCGAGAAAAAGTCACTATCCTCAACGGGGATAGGAGATGAGGTTGGATTTTCACAAAATGATTCGATCTTAGAAATGAGCACATTGATATTCAATAAGTTATCACGAAGCAAATCGTCTTTGATTTCCAGAATATCAGTGTCAATTTCTTCATTGTCAGGTTCAAAATCCTTTTCTTCCTCTAGGCTGGCGAGCTTAGAAGGTAATTCCTCAACATAATCGATGTCCTCACAAGATAAAGAATCATCATCACTTGAAGTACAATCATCGTCAGAATTGGAAAACATCTCAACATGATCATGTGAAATGTCAAGAGGAGGTAAATCACACATATTATCAGAAATACCCTCGGACTCACTTGGGATTGGGACAAGGTTCTCAACACTAGACGACTCCGTTCCCGAAATAGTGCTAAGATGCTCATCCCTCATAATAAGAGAGTCCTCGGAGTCCATAGACTGTAAGATGGTTGTGTTTGCAATAGACTGAGGGAGTTGAGAAATGATATCGCTCAAAGGAATAGCACTCTCCTCGTCGTCCTCCTCATCAATATTGCTAGCATAAATGGCTTTTATACGTTCCATTTGCTCATCTGCTAGCAATTCTACAATAGTCTTGTCTTCCTGCCTTTTCTGGACAGGTGTGATTGCAGCAGACGAATTCTCGTAAACTCCCCACATAGAATCTTCATCATCGTCATCGCAAATGAAAGTTTGACGATATTTGGAACTCATTCTAGCTGTTTGTTCTTCTTCAGCTAGAAGCTCTCCAATGGTTTTCTGATGAGGATCTTCTTGGGCATTTTTAACAGCCAAATCATTAAGTGTATCCATCATATTTTGAAGTTTTTGGAATACATTTTCAAGAGATTTTTCAAGAGGAGTTAGCTGAGGTTGAATCATTTGATACTGTGGAGGTTGGTCATGACAAGAATAGTCATAATTGTCACAAGGGCCACGCTCATAGACAAGCGGGGTCCTCGTTTGACAATCGGATTCATAATGCGGACCTCCACAGAATTCAGAACAGTAAAACTGTTGTGACTGACTTGGAGAATCATACGGATATTGGTCATTACCAAAGTTTTGATCACGTGGAACTTGCTCATAGGCAAGCGTGTTCCTTGTTTGACAGTCAAAACCTTGGTGCGGACCTCCACAATACTCGTAAATATCATTTGGCACATTTTGAAATGATGTGTCATTGAAGTTTTGATAGCACGGTTCTTGCCAAAATGAATTTTGAGGAGGGGAGCTGAAATCGTTTTGAAAATTTGGATAAGTAAGCGTATTTTTGATTTCAGAAGTGCAACACGTGCAAAGTCCATGAATAAACCCACATCCTTTGCAAAAGCATCATTCACAAAGTGAATCATCCCCCAACGGATCTTCACATATAAAACAATTATGCTGAGTGAGTGAAGATGGCTGGGGTTGTGGAGGGTGTTCGGGAAGACTTTGAATATTATCGATGGAATTAAGCTTTTCTTTGAGGGCTACTTTACACCAATAACAAGATCCTTTTGGTGCATGATTTCCACACCGCTCACACTTACACGTGGAACAACGATGATTATCACCCACTGGACCTTTACAATCAAAACAGTGATAGCCCAGTGACGACATGAGAATTAAATATTAAGGAGGGTTAAGAAGATAGAATCAAACGGTTTAAGAGGATGAGGAAAAATATTTTTGGGTTTTTGGTTTTTCAAATTTTTTTGGATTTTTGGAAAAAACTTAAACCTTAAATCAAATAATTCAATTAAAACAAGATCGAAGCAAAACACAAGGAACTTAAACCTTAAATCAACAAGCGTACGGTAGCTCTCTGACTGAAAAACGCACAGAGTGGCGGAGGAGCAAAGGTGGGCAATAAATGCTCCTTAAAAACCCGCTCCTTTCGGTTCGACAATTTAATGTCAAACCTCCTGAAACCTCCGTTAGAGTTTGTTTATCAATCAAAGGTGAGCCGAATTCGCAAGCGACACAAAGGCAAGTTTTAATCTGATGTTTGGGAACTTATTATGATAATACCCAAGTTGAGGAATATTATATTGATTTTGCTTTTATCTTTTATTTTACAATAAAACAGAAAATGTTTTTGGGTTTTTATTTTTATATGATATTATATATATATATAAAAGAAAAGAAAAATATTTTTGTATTTTATATGGGTTTATGAAAGTGGAAACTTCTGAAAGAAGGATCTCAAGTCACTAATCGTTTAAACTTTAAACAATATTGTCGCAACACAACCTCCCCGGCAGCGGCGCCAAAATTTGATACTGTGTGAAAACGTATATATAAATATTCTGAGACGGATACGCGTGAATAAAGACAAATCAATATTCTTGGAAGTTGACTTTGATAATTTGAGCACTATCCCGGTCCAAACTCGTAAATTTCTTCCCCGTCCTCAGCTTTTGAACTTTCTCCAATCTTGTGCACGGTTTTGGCTGTTTTTGCCTGTTTTTGACCCTTTTGTACCTGAAACACATAAAAACACAAACCAAGAATATTTGCAGTATAATATGGTCTATTTGGGTGTTTTTGGTCATTTTTGTGTCTTTAATGGGTATAAAATGATGAGTATTTACACACTCATCAGTCTCCTTTCTAGCTTGACCTGCATCATTATTAGCTTTTGCACCTGCAAAACCATTAGACTGTGTACCTGCAGCAACTGGCTCATAATTCATTGTTTTTGTTAGTGCATCAATATCAAATAGCCAATCTGGTCTACTACCTACAACATTAGGTGTACTCTCACTAAACCTAATATGCAAGTTCTCTTCCACTATCCTTGTTCTACTATTGAATACTCTAAAAGCTGTATTATTCAGAGAGTATCCAACAAAAAAACCTTCATCAGCCTTTCCTTCAAATTTGCCTAAGTGATCTATGGTATTGAGAAAAGTATCAGGACACCCAAATGGTCTCATAAAACTTAAAGTTGGTGTTCTACCATGAAAAAAATCATATGGGGTCTTGTTATGAGGCTTAACAACTAACACTCTATTTTGCACATAGCAAGCAGTACTAACTGCTTCAGCCCAAAAAGTAGTTGGTAACTTAGAATCAGCTAGCATAGTCCTAGCAGCCTCAATCAGTGTCCTATTTCTCCTCTCAGCAACTCCATTTTGTTGAGGAGTTCTAGCTACACTATACTGTCTCATAATACCCTTCACCTCATAAAACTGATTCATCTCTCTATTCTTGAACTCAGTTCCATTGTCACATCTTATCACTTTAACCTTATGATCTACTAGATTTTCTATCCTAGTTATAAAGGACTTAAGAATGCCACTAGTTTCATCCTTAGTAGCTAAAAAGAAAACCCAAGTAAATCTACTATAATCATCTGTGACAACTAGGCAATACATTTTCTTCATTAAGCTTTTTACAAATGTTGTACCAAACAAATCCATATGCAACATATGTAAAGGTTGACTGATTGAGTTCTCCTTTTTGGACTTACAAGAGGCTCTGTACTGCTTTCCCTTTTGACAAGCAACACAGGTTTCATCATTTTCAAAAAGTTTGGTAGGTAAACCTCTTACAAGATTTCCCTTAACCAGTTTGTTCATAGTTTTAAAATTCAAGTGACCTAGCCTTCTATGCCAATGCTTAGATTCATCAGATGTGGCTTTTGCAAAGAGACAAGTTAAACCTCCTTTAAGAACTATGTTCTCTAAATCAACACTGTATATATTATCCTTTCTAGGAACTTTAAGCAAAACTTGACTTTCATCAATTAACTTAAAGTTTGGAGACAAGACTATACATTTAGTGTCATTAAAGAGAACACTATTCTTTTTGTCACACATTTGTGTGACACTAAAGAGATTAAACCTTAACTCTCTCACAAAATACACATTCTCAAAATCTAGTTTACCAATTCTAATTGTACCTTTGCCTGTGATTTTCCCTCCTTTGGGGTTACTCCCAAAAGCAACATATCCTCCATCAATTTCTTTATAGTCAGTAAGATAGGACATGTTCCCTGTCATGTGCATTGAGCATCCACTATCAATCAGTCCTTGATCCTATAAATCCACCTGTGGATTAACCTGCGCATAAGGTAGGAAAATCAGTTTTTTTTTTTTTTGGACCCAAGCCATCACTGACTTGGATCAGCCTTGTGCATCAACATAATCAAACTTTTTAAGGGTGATTGACGCACTGTCATGTTTGGAAACATGGTCTAAAACTTTAATCTTTGGTTTCCAAACCCATCAACCTGAGGCCTTAACAGCATAAAAATGATTTCCCTTGACAGTATTAATTACTGCTTTTGGCTTAAAAGTATTTACTACTGCTTTTGGCCTAGCAGTATTAACTACTGTTGAATGTGTTGTTTTAGAAAAATGTGGTGTTTTAGAAAAATATGCTTTTGAATGGTGATAACGCTCAAATTGTGCATGTTTTTAGGAGCGTTATTTGTGTTTTTATGTATGTTATTTGGTTATATTTATATACTTTTGTTACTAAATCATACCAAAGTGTGTTTGCAAAGTATATGTGGCCAAAAACAGGAAAAAGGAAGAAAAAGATGAGAAAAATGAGAAAGAAGGAAATCTTTATGAAAGTGCGAAGATTCTTATGCCAAGACCCAATCAAAAATGCATTCAAAGAATGAAGGTTCATGTATTCATGTTGACATGTTCCAAAACAAAGAAAAGATCAAGTTTGGATGAAGAACCAAGAACCAAAAAGTAAGAAACAAGCCAAGACGACAAAAGTGCAAAAAGTCCCAAATAGCAACCATCCATCCGATCAATCGCCGCCCGCAACCGAATCGGATGGAGGCAATTCTGAAGACCAACCGATCAGTTGGCCATATTACCGATCGGTTGGAAGCCTGCTGATTTACCAAAACTTCATCATTAAGTTTTGTCTCTTCATATATCCGGTTCTAAGGCCTTCTAATAATGATTCTAGTCTATTCTATACTACTTGGAGGACAAGAGAAGCATTAATGAACCAAGACCCTTGGGAGTAGTATAAATAGGATCATTTGGGGATTATCAAGTGTGCTTTTCTTAATCAATAAACCTTTAATCATCAACCACTCATCAAAATACTCTCAAATTCGTCCTTAAAAGTCCAGGAAGTTTTGGATGGTCAAGAAGTCAACAATTGGAGGTCAAAACATCAAGAAGTCAACATCAATACTTTGGGTATCATTACCTTATCTTTTGTAATCTATTTCCAATCATTGTAAGACTTTCAATTATGGTTTCTATTGTTCAAAGTTCTGAGATTATGTTCATGTTTGCTATGAGTGGCTAGTGCCTTTGTGCACTTGCTTAGATGATGTGTATTACTTATTGATTTGCGTATGATTGTGATAACGTGTTTTAATTCAATTTCAAGTTGATTCTAAGATCCAATCATGATTAAGTTTCGTAGTGACATTTGTTGAATCAAGTTTAACTAGTTGCTAATTATCTTAAGGGTCGAAAGAACTATTGTTATTCAACTAGTTATAATCATTTGTCTATGAATGATTGTTTTTACCCATTATTCTTGATTAAACAAAGAAAGTTAATTGTGGTTGTAATGAGAATGTTTTTGTTTATCAAAAATAGGATTGATGGTAAACCATTTCAAGGGTCGAAAGATTAATAGTTTACTATCGATTGTGACCTTTTGTCTATCATCGGTTACCTTTTTTATTGACCATTTCCTAAGCTATTTGATAAAGCAAAAGTAGATTTTTGTGTTTAAGGTACACCAACTTATGAACCTTGAATTGATCTTGAATTGAGTGGTTAAACATAATGCTTGTTTTTATGAACTAAAATCTTGAAGAAGGTTTAATTTGTAGAAACAATAGATTAGTTCACCAAACTAATTATCATAACCAACATGTTGTCCAAAGTTATCACAATCATGCTTATCAAAGAGTAGTATACTAGTCTAAGCAAGTGTAGTTTTAATCATTTGAATTATTCTATTTTTCATTACTTGTTAAGGAATTTACTTCTAGTAGCTTACAATTCGATTCACTACACAAATCCCTGCGAACGATCCTGACTTACCATCATAATCTTGCTATAACGGACGAGTTCACTTGCTCGTATGTGTTGTTCCTAGATTCGGTAATTCGACCTTTATAAATTTAAAACTTGTACTCACTTACGACACATCAAGTTTTTGGCGCCGCTGCCGGGGATTTTGATCGTGTTTCTGTAGGTTTTAGAAGTTCATAGATCGTTTTCATTAAAAAAAAAAGTTTTCCGAGCTGACCATCCGATCGGTTGCCCATTTTTTAAATTTACCGAGAGCTTCATCCGATCGGTAGTAGCATCCATCCGATCGGATCACCCCAAACTTAATTTACCGAGAGTTCTATCCGATCGGTATCCCATTCCATCCGATCGGATCCTTAGCCTTGATTTTTCAAATTGTTTCCATTCTTCGCTCGTGTGTTTAGACATTGCCTCGATTCTCTTGGGAATTGTATGAACACTCGATCAACCGGAATAGAACCAATTTCACCTTTTTCAAATCCCGAACGTTTAGTCCGAAGACCAAGAAGAAAAAAAAAACCATTTGTTCCATTAGTCAATCGTGTACCAAGAGTACGAAACCCACCGTTTGATAACCTTTTTGAAGCCAAAGTCGTTTATAACCCATTTATTGATCAACCTTTTCCCATGGCTGACGATAGACCCATGTGGGAAGTCAACCGAACCGTAGCACCCACTCCTGGAGCCGCTATTGTTACCGTCAACCTAGGTGACAATTTCACCGTGAAAGGTCACCATCTTTCTATGATCAAAGACCGTCAATTCGATGGTCGTTCGAGGGCCGATCCTCACAAACACATTGCCGAATTCATCGAAATTTGTGGCATGTTCCGATATGGCGACACCAATGTGGATGCCATTAAACTCAAACTTTTTCCATCATCACTTGCTGGAGATGCAAAAGTGTGGTATAATGAATTAACACCAGGAACTATCAATACTTGGGAGGATATGAGGCAAGCTTTTGTAAGCCGATTATTTCCACCTGCCATGTTTGATCGACTCATGGGAGAAATTAGTGCTTTCACACAAAACCCTAACGAATCACTCGTCGAAGCCTGGCTTCGTATGAAAGATTTACTTCGTAGTTGTCATGGACATGGTTTAGGACGAGGAACCATTATCCAAATCTTCTACCATGGACTAGATCAAGCATCTCAAGGAATTCTTGATGCTGGAGGAATTTTTCTTTATAAGACTCCAAACCAGGCATACCAATTGCTAGAAGACTGAGTTCTTCTCAAACTCGACTGGTCAAAAGATGCCAAAACCAAACCCTTACGAAAAACCATTGCTTTTGCTGAAAGTTCCGATACCTCTAAACTCATGGAGAAAATGGAAACATTGAC
This sequence comes from Artemisia tridentata subsp. tridentata, assembly GCA_021014915.2. Taxonomy (NCBI): domain Eukaryota; kingdom Viridiplantae; phylum Streptophyta; class Magnoliopsida; order Asterales; family Asteraceae; genus Artemisia; species Artemisia tridentata. Next base: position 106,032,596 of record CP139505.1, read on the forward strand.
TTCCAAAATCGACTCGCAATACAAAGATCTTAAAGGAGAAATGAAAGAAATGTGAGACGGTTGTAACAACTGTAGAGGTAATCACCCATCATCAGAATGTGAAGACCAACCAGTGGACCAACCCAAAGAAGGAGAAGCCAATTATGTCCAAGGAGGATACCGTGGAGGCGGTTATCGTGGAAATTATTACGGATGAAATTCTGTAAATTGGCAAGATCGCCAACCAAGGGATAACAACCGTGATTCTCAACCACGAGTAGACAATCAAAATCCACAAACCTCTGACAAAAAAACAGAAGAATCCAATTTTGAGAAAATGATGAGAGAATTCGTAACTACTCAAAAATCAACCAATGAGTTTGTCAAGAACCAATTTTTCAATCTCAAAACCAAAGTTGAGCAAGGTCAGAAAAATCATCAAGCATCTATTCAAGATCTTGAAAATAAATTTGGTAGACTTTCTGATCAAATTTCTTCCCGACCATCAGGTTCGTTGCCTAGTAATACCCAAACCAACCCTAAGCTAACATCATCTGGATCATACGATAAAACTTATCGTCCACCACAGACTCGAAATGAGCATATCAATGCTGTATTCACAAGAATTGGTCTCTCTTATGATCCACCACCCAATCCAAATGATACTACGATCATCGATGATGATAGTGAGGAGGAAGAAGAAGCCAAAAAGGAAAATACCACAAAAACACCACCCAAACTCACCCCACCAGTTAAGGCGTATACACCAAAAATTCCATATCCTCAAAGCCTTAAGAAAGAAAAAATGAAAGAACGTTACAAGAAGTTTGTTGAAATAATCAAAGAGGTTAGACTCAATGTTCCCCTCGTTGATGTTTTAGCTAGAATGCCCAATTATGGGAAATTTTTGAAAGAACTTCTTAATAACAAAAACAAGTTGGAGCAACTATCCGCCACCTTTCTCAACGAAGAATGTTCAGCTATTGTTCAAAACAAAATTCCACCGAAACTCGGAGATCCCGGAAGTTTTCTGATTCCATGCACGTTAGGAAACAACATCACATGCGATGCTTTAGCCGATCTAGGTGCAAGTATCAATTTGATGCCCTATTCGTTGTATTCTAAACTTTCCATCACTACCTTGAAACCTACAAGGATGAGTATTCGCTTAGCAAATCATTCTTACCAATATCCTGTTGGAATTGCTGAGAATATGCTTGTCCAAGTTGGTAAATTCATTTTTCCTGTGGATTTTGTGATCTTAGAAATGGAGGAAGATAGTAGAGTACCTCTTATTTTAGGAAGACCTTTCCTAAACACCGCTGATGCGATCATCAAAGTAAAAGGAAAAGAACTCAATCTTGGAGTTGGAGATGATCGAATTACCTTTTTAATCGCTAAAGCAATGCAATATCCATATTCCAGTGATGATACTTGTTTTAACATTGATGTAATCGATAAAGTCACTAAGGAGGAATTGGATGCATTACTTGACGATTCGGATCCATTCATGACTACTTCATAAAAAATTAGTGAAACAAACTTTGATTAGGAATTCGCTGATTTTATGGAAGTAAAGTTAGAAGATGAAGAAGAATTTGAAGAAGGAGAAATAGAAGAAGATTTTGAGGAAATCACTTTTAATGATCAATTGAGAATCAAAACATCTCTTCAAGAACCACCAACTGATCTTGAGTTGAAACCACTTCCCGAAAATCTTGAGTATGCTTACTTGGAGGATAATTCACTTCTTCCAGTAGTCATATCTTCGTTGCTCAATGATAAGGAAAAAGAACGCCTCATTTCTGTTCTCAAGAAGCATAAAAGAGCTTTTGCATGGAAAAAATCTGATATCCCAGGAATCAGTCCTGATTTTTGTAAACACAAAATCAATTTCAAAGAAGATGCAAAACCCGTTGTAGAAAGACAATGTCGACTCAATCCCAACATGAAAGAAGTTGTTAAAAAAGAAATTATCAAACTTCTTGATGCCGGTATCATTTACCCCATCGAGGATAGTCCTTGGGTGAGTCCAGTTCATTGTGTTCTGAAAAAAGGAGGAATGACTGTTGTGACTAACGAACGGAATGAATTAGTTCCTACTAGAATTGTCACTGGATGGCGAGTATGTATTGATTACAGAAAATTAAACAAAGCCACCAAAAAAGATCATTTTCCTTTACCGTTCATGGATCAAATGCTTGAGAGATTAGCAGGGAACGAGTACTTTTGTTTCCTTGATGGTTTTTCAGGATATTTCCAAATTCCCATTGATCCTGTTGATCAAGAAAAGACTACATTCACATGTCCCTTTGGAACTTACGCTTATCGGCGTATGCCTTTTGGTTTGTTAAATGCACCTGCGACTTTTCAAAGATGTATGATTGCTATATTCCAAGACATGCTTGAAACATCGATGGAAGTTTTCATGGATGACTTTTCAGTTTTTGGAAGCTCATTTGAAGCTTGTCTTTCTAATCATGACAAAATGCTCGAAAGATGCGAAGCTGCACATCTTGTTCTCAACTGGGAAAAATGCCATTTCATGGTGACTGAAGGAATTGTGCTAGGACACAAAATTTTGAGTTCAGGAATGGAGGTTGACAAAGCAAAAATCGATGTTATCACCAAATTACCACCTCCAACAAACGTTAAAGCCGTTAGAAGTTTTCTAGGACATGCCGGTTTTTACCGTCGTTTCATTAAGGACTTTTCCAAAATATCTCGTCCAATGACGAAACTTCTAGAAAAAGATTCTATTTTTGACTTCAATGCAGATTGCATGAAGGCATTCGAAACATTGAAAACCCAACTGACTAGTGCACCCATTATGGTTTCACCTAATTGGTCACTACCATTCGAGCTCATGTGCGACGCAAGCGATTTTGCGGTTGGAGCTGTATTAGGACAACGTGAAGGAAAACATTTTCGTCCTATATACTTTGCTAGCAAAACAATCAACAATGCGCAACAAAATTATACGGTTACGGAGAAAGAATTGTTAGCCGTTGTTTTTGCTTTCGACAAGTTCAGATCTTACCTTGTGCTTTCAAAAACGATTGTGTTCACTGATCATTCAGCGCTCAAATATCTGTTTGCCAAACAAGATGCAAAACCGCGTCTTATCCGATGGATATTGCTACTCCAAAAATTTGACATCGAAATCAAAGATAAGAAAAGAGCAGAAAATCTAGCTGCTAATCATTTGTCTCGTATTGAGAATCCAAACTTGGAAGAGTTAAAGGAAGACGAGATTGACGATTATTTTCCTGATGAAACTCTTATGACTGTTGATACAGTCAATGAAAAAGAAATTCCATGGTTTGCTGATTATGCAAATTACCTCGTTGGAGGAATTCTCAAAAAAGGATTAACTCATGCCCAACGAAGTAAATTATTTTCAGAACTAAAACACTACTATTGGGAAGAGCCCTATCTTTTCAAGATGTGTCCCGATGGAATAATAAGAAGATGTGTTTCTGGTTCTGAAACAAGAAGAATTCTTGATGAATGCCATCATGGCCCGACTGGGGGACACTATGGTCCTTCCACCACAACTAAAAAAGTTTTTGATGTTGGATTCTATTGGCCGACTATTTTCAAAGAAGCTCATACTCTTGTTCAAAACTGCGATGCTTGCCAAAAATCCGGTAGTCTTTCTCGTAGAGATGAAATGCCTCAAAAGAGCATTCAAGTCTGTGAAATATTCGATATTTGGGGAATCGATTTTATGGGACCATTTCCTAAATCGAACAAATACGAATACATTCTCGTTGCTATTGATTAAGTTTCCAAATGGGCTGAAGCAGAAGCTCTACCCACAAATGATACATGGGTTGTTGTCAATTTTCTCAAAAAGCTTTTCGCTCGTTATGGAATTCCCAAAGCTTTAATAAGTGATCGAGGAGCCCATTTTTGTAACAAACAAATGGAGAAAATTATGAAACGATACGGAGTACATCATCGTTTCGCCACAGCTTATCACCCTCAGACCAGTGGTCAAGTCAAAAATACCAACAGAGCCTTAAAAAGAATACTTGAAAAAACGGTCAAAGACAACCCTGCCGTTTGGTCAAGAAAACTCGATGATGCTCTGTGGGCATTTCGTACGCCTTATAAAACTCTAATTGGTACAACACCATATAGACTTTTGTATGGAAAAACCTGTCATTTTCCGTTCGAAATGGAACATCGCGCTTACTGGGCACTCAGAAGCTGTAACCCTGATCTCAAAATAGCTGGAGAGAAGAGATTCTTGCAATTGCATGAACTCGATGAACTAAGACTCCAAGCTTATGAGAACTCAAAGCTCTACAAAGCTAGAACCAAAGCGTATCATGACAGAAAGCTTAGAATCTGGAAAGAATTCAAAGCTAGAGACAAAGTTCTGCTTTTTAATATGAAATACAAGTTCAAAGCACCTAAGCTAAAACCAAAATGGTTCGGCCCATATATAGTGAAACATGGATTTCCATCTGGGTATGTTGAATTACATGACAAACAAGGTGGAAGTTTCATTGTTAATGGTGTAACAACCGAGAAATTTCCAAGTCATTATTTTACTAATTTTATTTGCTTATTTTGCTATTTTAAGTAAATTGGCTTTTGCCGGGAAAGTTGCCCGCGTACGTCGTGACACGTACACTAAAATTCGTAAATTGACTCAGGCTATGCTCAGTTTACCGGTTAATATGATTTATATTTCCCCACGTACTTGTTTTCATATGGAATAATTTAATTTTTCATTTCTACGCGAAGTGTGCACATTTTACGTTTTACGCGTTTTCGGCTCGCGGTTTGAGCTCTAAAGACATTTTAACACTCCGGAAGGCTCGGGAAATTTATGAAACATAAAAATAGGTCATTTTAAGTTACATTTAACATCTTTATGAAAATATTATCTTCATGACTTTTATTTCCATAAACTAGGCATAAAACGTTACCGATTTAGCCCCGTTGGCCTTCAAACTCACTCCGTGACTTATAATACTTGTACAAAAGATGTATACAAGGTATATTTACAATATAATAAAAGAAAACCCTCCCCATAAGCCCTTAGTCCGGCCTCCCATCAATACCACCCTCCCCTTTAATTACTTGCACACTCTTCATTTTTATCATTACCCATAAACTCATTATATCTTTGCATGCAACTCCCACTCTCTCTCACTAAAAATCATCCAACACCAAAGTTCCTTCTCCTGGACTTCTTGCTGCTGTGACATCCCCCCCTCAAGACCATCTTCATCAAGCTTTCAAGTATCCAAAAACCTTGCATTAGTTAACCCAATTGAGCCATAGTAAGTTTCTTTAATTAGTTTCATCTCATTTCCTTTATTTTCCTATGTTTATTAGAGATTTTCCTAGGCTAAACAAACATCTATTGCATGTGTCATTTTAGTTGATTAGAGTCAAGATCTTATGGGAAATAGGTGGTTTGATAATTGGTTAGTGTTGATAGGTAAAAGTTATGCAAGAGATTAATGGATCTTATAGAATTTTTGGCTAGTTATGGATGTTTATCTTGGATGTTTGTTACTAAAAACTGAAGTTAAAACTAAAGATAATCTTTCATCTCCTGGAAATAGTGATTTATGGGATGAATAAAAGAGTAGGAATCATTGGTCTTGAGCATGCATGTGTATTAGAGGTAATCAATGTACAAAAGTAGCCATTTTGATTGGTCAAAAGTCTATTCCAGAATTGATGCTCAAAGATCCATCCACCATTTTATACCCAGAAGGTTTTATTAAAAACTAAAAATAGTGGGAGTTAGATACAGGTCTTAGGATCATTTCCCAGAAAACCTTACCTCTTAATTCAACATGGAGATTTTTAGAGAAAATCCACACTAAAACTGGTCCAGGAATGCATGTCAGATTTGAAAGGCTAATTACTCTAAAATGTTGTAAAGAACATTAGGTTGGTGTAAACATGAAAGTTGTAGCCAAGACCCGTAGAAAACTTTTCATACAATCCATGTGTCCATTAGACCTGTAGATAAGAAGATAAAGTCTTTTTCCTAAACCCATTTGGATGCTGAGTATAACTATCTAGAGACACAGGGGTAAATTTATAATTTTACCCATGTTCTGAAGTTCTCAGTAATGTGAGGCCTTTATTTTCATATTTTACAGAGTCATACCTTTCTAAGCATATAAAGTTCATAATTTTAGCCTTCACGGTTTAGAAATGGCGACCCAATTGGTGCGGCAATTTTATAAAATTTCCATCAGCATTGCATTTTTAAACCATATAAACTTTATTAAACATCTTTCGACCCATGTCTTGCTATAAGACTTTTAAATAAATGACCATGTGATATTTTGAGTTCAAGTACTGAGTTAAGTCATAAATAATAAGTATTATACTTTAATCCCCGAGCCTAAGTCGTGTTATATTTTATTTAGGTCACTTGTGATCTTGCGGTTTTCTCGACGTGCACACTTCTCCGGTTTTCGTTGCTACTACATCGTTGGTGAGTTCATAGCCCCAATTTTACCTTAATTGTTTTACAAACTCCGTGGGGGAGATACATGCTATAAATAACTATGATCACAATGCTTTGAAAACTGTATGCTATCCTGACATTGTTATTGCCTAAGTTTCCCAAAGCCTGAAAGTCCCTTCTTTATCGTGAACCGTTAATCACTTGCGAGTGAACGCGAATGCCGTGAATAGATCTATTGGGAATGACTTTCCCCATTTTGGACCACTGCCCTGCATGGGCAACCATATGCACTGTATTTGAGGTTGCTAGGTAATTAGGCTATTACCTCTTGTTGAAGGGCAAAATTATATTCCGCTAGAATATCTGACCAAGTTAATGTTCGGGGTCACGAGCTTAGTGCAATAATAACTGAATCAGACTATGCATTTGTTGCTTAGTCGTTTTTATAAACTGAATTATATTGTGATCAACTGCTTATTACTAAAACTCTATGGATTCACTCAACCGTTGTGTTGACGTTTTAGCATGTTTTATCTCAAGTTTAAAGGCATGAAGGTCTTGGATGGAGTCGCACGGATATATTTTGAGGACTCGGCATATTTTCACATTTAAAGAGTCTATATTTTAAAGATTTATGTTATGTTTAAAACATTTGCAAATCTTTTGAAAACATTGTGTTTTATGAAAATTGTTGGGACCTTTGCAAACTCTGAGAATTTAATGTATCAAATGTGAAACACTTTTAAAAACGTCTCTTTTCAAGGGTCATTTTCCATGACTTGTACTTTATGCAAGGAAGTAATACCCCAGTGAACTATCCTCCGCTGTGAAAATTTTGGGGGTGTTACAGATTGGCATCAGAGCTACAGTTATAGAGAACTGGGTCGTTTTTAAAACCTGGACTATAACTATTTTTCACAAAAGAGTCTCTCATTGCCGTATCCGATATCCGTGCGCATATGCCACCAGACTGCCTATGTTGTTATACTTATGTCATCACTAATGGTATTATATAAAGTATGCTTATATACACTAGTATTTATATAAAGGTTAATTATATAAATGTTTGTCTGATTTTGGCCTCTTACGCTTATTTCGGAGCTTGAGCTCAAACCTTGTTTTCCTCGATTACATACCTACGCTTACGCTTTAGTGGTCTCTTTTATTTTCTCAAACATCGTGAATAATACCGTGGTTCGCTAAAACTTTTTCATAAGCTTTCATAAAATTGTTTTACGCAAAACTCTTACTATCCGTCTTCGAAGACGAGTTGGAACATTGGTCACATAATTTTAGAACACCTACATCGCCTCGCAAACAATCGCCTAAAGACACGCCGGATGATTAGAGCATGACTTTAACGTGCCACCTTGGAATACCCTATTTTCGAAACACGACTTTTAACGTCCCATTCTCTTTCACTCCTTGTGTTTTGAGGAATCACGCCGCTAGGAAGGTAACGCCGAAGCTTGACAACAATGTTTACCCTAACTTAATACTATCTTTCGATTCCGAGGACAAAATTTGAAAACTTTTCGGCCACCATTCTGACACCCACTTCACCAACTTGTATACTAACGTCAAATAGTGAGACAAAGCCATTCGAGGACAAGGATATAGAGTGTGAACTCAAACCAGAAGATTACTAACTCGAAGAAGAACCCCTCGGAAGAATAGAAGGAAAACCATTACTGCACCTACTCCTCTCGCTCGATGAAAGCCTATCACAAGAGAGCCCATCCAACACAGCATCTCATCATTGGTGACACACATGCCACATCATGACAGATATTACACGTCAGCAGAAACGAGTTGTAATGGCCAACCTACAGTCATTGGAGTAGAGTAAAGCTCAAGGATCCAAGTGCGGATCTCACTTAATCAACATTCGTGATATTTATTGACTTTACCATTTATTATTTGTTCTCATTTAACCCCAAACAACTTTCGTGATAATCAATGCCTCTCTCATTTTATGTTGTTCCTATTTAAAATGCATGTTTTCAACGTAATGCTTCTCTCATTTATTGTTGATACCCATTCATTCTCAATTGCAATCACAATGCTTATTGTCTTTGTCACTTATTGCGTTTCTCATTAATTGTTACCCTCAGCTAGCATTCGTGCTGCTTTTTGTATTTCTTATTTATTGATCGTTCTCATTTCTTCTCCTCATTTAGCATTCGAGATGCACATTGTCTTTCTAAATTATTGATTTTCCCAGTTATTCTTATATAACATTCGTGATATTTATGGATTTCATCATTTACCATTTGTTCTCTTCCATGACATTTATCGTCTTTCTCCTTTATTATTTGCATTCACAGTTATTGTCTATCTAATTTCTGTTCATTTAAAATATTGATACACTTATTGCTTTCCCAATTCTTGTCTATTTCACTTAACCTCTTTCAACAATCGTGTGTTTATTATCCTTCTCAGTTATGGATTTTCCTCATTCATTCTCATTTGACATTCGTAATGAATATTGTCTGTCTCGTTTATTATTGAACCTCATTTGGAATTCTATCTTTCAGTATTGACCTCTTTTATTATTGGTTTGATTCGTTGGTTATCTCGATTAATTGATTATTTGTGTTAATATTCTATATCTCTTCGCTTCACTATTATTGTGATTTATGGTTCTTCAGTTTGCATTAATTTGAGTCATTGATCTCTCTTTTACACACCTTTTCATTTGCTTCTTCGTTCGTATAAATATCAAATTTTCTTTCGAGCACTCTATGCTCATACTAGTATGAATGATATGGACATCTTAATCCATTCATTATTGTTCTGATTCATTGATCCTTACATTTGCATCGATTGATAATAGTTTGCTTCTTTGTTCATACAGATATCTAATCTATCTCTTTTAAACAGTCTTTGCACCTACAACATTACACTCGACAGAATTCTATTACTATTTTTGTGATTCATCAAGATCTTTCATTTGTATTATTAATTACCCTTGTAACTATCATTCTCCCATGGCATTGACATCTACTTCTTTCGACTAATAGTACGCTCCCGTTGAAATCCCATTCGCGTTAATCGTTAGTACGCATCAGGGCGTAGGAAAATCACTCCAGGACAACGGGCTACAAGCAGTACAAGATCGTCAGAAGAGTTACGTGAAAGTTCGCCACGAAAGCATGTGCTATGTTTCGGAAAACGATGAAAACTGAACTCGATGTACGTTGAACCCCACAAGAATTTGGCAAAACCTAGATCGGTAGCTTATCGACTCGAACCACCCGCAAGAGCCCAGTAGCGTGCACAACACATTTTACGATTCGAACTCGAAGAAGTGCCTATCGGATGAAACCCTCGTCACTCCACTAGAGGATATTCAACTTGAAGACAAGCTTTACTTTGATAAGGAACCAGTCGTGATCATGAACCAGGAAGTCAAACGACTCAAGCAGAGTGCATTCCCATTGTCAAGGTTAGTTGGAATACTCGCCATGGACCCGTGTACACATGGGAGCAAAAAGAACAGATTGCGACGAGAGTACCCTCATTTTCTTTTTCTGACACACCGTCAGCCGATAAGATAAACTGAATCACGAGGACGTGATTCCTTTTTAACGGATGGGTAATGTAACAACCGAGAAATTTCCAAGTCATTATTTTACTAATTTTATTTGCTTATTTTGCTATTTTAAGTAAATTGGCTTTTGCCGGGAAAGTTGCCCGCGTACGTCGTGACACGTACACTGAAATTTGTAAATTGACTCAGGCTATGCTCAGTTTACCGGTTAATATGATTTATATTTCCCCACGTACTTGTTTTCATATGGAATAATTTAATTTTTCATTTCTACGCGAAGTGTGCACATTTTACGTTTTACGCGTTTTCGGCTCGCGGTTTGAGCTCTAAAGACATTTTAACACTCCGGAAGGCTCGGGAAATTTATGAAACATCAAAATAGGTCATTTTAAGTTACATTTAACATCTTTATGAAAATATTATCTTCATGACTTTTATTTCCATAAACTAGGCATAAAACGTTACCGATTTAGCCCCGTTGGCCTTCAAACTCACTCCGTGACTTATAATACTTGTACAAAAGATGTATACAAGGTATATTTACAATATAATAAAAGAAAACCCTCCCCATAAGCCCTTAGGCCGGCCTCCCATCAATACCACCCTCCCCTTTAATTACTTGCACACTCTTCATTTTTATCATTACCCATAAACTCATTATATCTTTGCATGCAACTCCCACTCTCTCTCACTAAAAATCATCCAACACCAAAGTTCCTTCTCCTGGACTTCTTGCTGCTGTGACATCCCCCCCTCAAGACCATCTTCATCAAGCTTTCAAGTATCCAAAAACCTTGCATTAGTTAACCCAATTGAGCCCTAGTAAGTTTCTTTAATTAGTTTCATCTCATTTTCTTTATTTTCCTATGTTTATTAGAGATTTTCCTAGGCTAAACAAACATCTATTGCATGTGTCATTTTAGTTGATTAGAGTCAAGATCTTATGGGAAATAGGTGGTTTGATAATTGGTTAGTGTTGATAGGTAAAAGTTATGCAAGAGATTAATGGATCTTATAGAATTTTTGGCTAGTTATGGATGTTTATCTTGGATGTTTGTTACTAAAAACTGAAGTTAAAACTAAAGATAATCTTTCATCTCCTGGAAATAGTGATTTATGGGATGAATAAAAGAGTAGGAATCATTGGTCTTGAGCATGCATGTGTATTAGAGGTAATAAATGTACAAAAGTAGCCATTTTGATTGGTCAAAAGTCTGTTCCAGAATTGATGCTCAAAGATCCATCCGCCATTTTATCCCCAGAAGGTTTTATTAAAAACTAAAAATAGTGGGAGTTAGATACAGGTCTTAGGAAAATTTCCCCGAAAACCTTACCTCTTAATTCGTCCTGGAGATTTTCAGAGAAAATCCACCCTAAAACTGGTCCAGGAATGCATGTCAGATTTGAAAGGCTAATTACTCTAAAATGTTGTAAAGAACATTAGGTTGGTGTAAACATGAAAGTTGTAGCCAAGACCTGTAGAAAACTTTTCCCACAATCCATGTGTCCATTAGACCTGTAGATAAGAAGATATACTCTTTTACCTAAACCCATTTGGATGCTGAGTACAACCATCTAGAGACATAGGGGTAAATTTGTAATTTTACCCATGTTCTGAAGTTCTCAGTAATGTGAGGCCTTTATTTTCATATTGTACAGAGTCATACCTTTCTAAGCATATAAAGTTCATAATTTTAGCCTTCACGGTTTAGAAATGGCGACCCAATTGGTGCGGCAATTTTATAAAATTTCCATCAGCATTGCATTTTTAAACCATATAAACTTTATTAAACGTCTTTCGACCCATGTCTTGCTATAATACTTTTAAATAAATGACCATGTGATATTTTGAGTTCAAGTACTGAGTTAAGTCATAAATAATAAGTATTATACTTTAATCCCCGAGCCTAAGTCGTGTTATATTTTATTTAGGTCACTTGTGATCTTGCGGTTTTCTCGACGTGCACACTTCTCCGGTTTTCGTTGCTACTACATCGTTGGTGAGTTCATAGCCCCAATTTTACCTTAATTGTTTTACAAACTCCGTGGGGGAGATACATGCTATAAATAACTATGATCACAATGCTTTGAAAACTGTATGCTATCCTGACATTGTTATTGCCTAAGTTTCCCAAAGCCTGAAAGTCCCTTCTTTATCGTGAACCGTTAATCACTTGCGAGTGAACGCGAATGCCATGAATAGATCTATTGGGAATGACTTTCCCCATTTTGGACCGCTACCCTGCATGGGCAACCATATGCACTGTATTTGAGGTTGCTAGGTAATTAGGCTATTACCTCTTGTTGAAGGGCAAAATTATATTCCGCTAGAATATCTGACCAAGTTAATATTCGGGGTCACGAGCTTAGTGCAATAATAACTGAATCAGACTCTGCATTTGTTGCTTAGTCGTTTTTATAAACTGAATTATATTGTGATCAACTGCTTATTACTAAAACTCTATGGATTCACTCAACCGTTGTGTTGACGTTTTAGCATGTTTTATCTCAGGTTTAAAGGCATGAAGGTCTTGGATGGAGTTGCACGGATATATTTTGAGGACTTGGCATATTTTCACATTTGAAGAGTCTATATTTTAAAGATTTATGTTATGTTTAAAACATTTGCAAATCTTTTGAAAACATTGTGTTTTATGAAAATTGTTGGGACCTTTGCAAACTCTGAGAATTTAATGTATCAAATGTGAAACACTTTTAAAAACGTCTCATTTCAAGGGTCGTTTTCCATGACTTGTACTTTGTGCTAGGAAGTAATACCCCAGTGAACTATCATCCGCTGTGAAAATTTTGGGGGTGTTACAAATGGTCACCGAATTAAATTGTATTATGATAAGGAGCAAATGAACGAGATTTCTATCAAAGAGATTCTGCCTGAATCAGAATATGAAGCAATAACATTCATGGCACCCTTTCCAGCCGATTTCAAGAAAAACACTCCTTGGGCCGAAGAATCTGGTTATATCTATGATGTTCTTCCTAGACCTTGGGAAAGAATCAAATTGGAGAATTTGGAACGTTTTGTTCGTTTGAGATATTTATGTATTGAATGTGTTTAGCATGCGGAATCTACTAACAACACACTTAAAAGAACACAAGGTGGTGAGTTTAAGTAAACGTGAGTATGTAATGAACAAAGAACACAACTTTGGTTAACACAAAACGATTCAATATTATTGATAAAATAATACGGATGATCTAAGTATCACCGGGATTACAAAGTAATCTTGAATCTAAGATTGTAAAAGGATTTGTGAATTGAAGTAACTAAGTTACTTGAGAGATAGTTTGTTTTTGGTTCTTAGTTGGAAAAGATGCATGCATGAAGTGGTGACTAAGATATCCTTTTATAAGATAAGGATATCTTATTACAAGATTGTCAAGTGGTTGAATATAAAACTATACTTTGACTATATTGGCGCCTACAATTAAATACAACTACCAATGTACAACTCTGCCATATTCTTCTGTGAACCACAGAGGACTACACTACTTCTACATAACGTATAACAATGTACAAAGACTAATAATTCAACTAAATATCTATTACAAAATATCTAATCGACTTGACATAAGCTTGGCAGGCTCTTCATCAACCAGCAGTACTTTCTACCCAGAAGGTACTGGTAGAACATCTTCATACACTTCAAAAATCAACTAGCAGGCTCTTTAACATCTTTGGCAGGCTCTTTGACTTGAACATTTTATTCCCAACAATCCTCCCCTAAACTTGTTATTTCTATTAAAATACACAAGTTTCTGATGAATAAAATACATACCTTGAGGATTTGAGGGAACTCTTCCAAAAACCTTCATTCTCTGTTCTTCCTTTTTCTTTCCTATTGCTCAGATATGCTTCTCAGCAAACTCTGAACAATTTCTGAGTTCTCATCATCTTTGTCACATCTTAATCTCTTGGAGATCATGGTTTTAAGCACTTCATAACTAAGTAGATACTCTTTCTCAGCTAACATAAAGAGTTCTATCCCACTCTGTGTGAAAAGGTGATGAATATTGCTATGGCTTAGAAATTCCCAAGTTGTTGAAGGATCATAGTAGGGAAATTTCCAATGAACATCTTTGGGTTCAGGATCAAACATCCTATTGAATTCTACCCATAGTTCCTGTTCCTTAGCATCTGAACTAGAAGTTGTGTCTAGCCTAATCTGCACTAGATTCCACAATTCTTCCAAATCTGCTCTGTCACATGCTCTAACTAAATTTTCAAAATTCTTGAAGATAGCGAACTGACCCCCAACCCTTGTTATTTTCCATGATTTTCCTAATCTATCATGGTTGATCTCCCAATCAATAATAGGTCTTCTACAGCTAATTGGATCAGCATGTATGATAGTAGGCAAAGTAATCAACATTTTACTTACTTGCTCTGTGTCCAATTTTGCTACTTCTTTCTTCTGAGCATCCTTCTTCTTCATTGAGGGGTGTACATCAGATGGAACATTGTAGTAAAGACTTTTGTAGGCTTGAAGATACAGGAAGAAGATTTCATCAGCAGATTTCTTCTTAAGTTGATAATCAGTCCAATTTGCTTGACCTTTCAGAAATCTCTTCATAAAAATCACCTGATCTTTCTGAGCTTGTCCTACCTTAAAACCTCTCTTCTGACTTTCCTTCATCTTCTCAAAAATGTCAGCCAAAGCTGCTTCTTTATAATTCTTGTTGATGAATGATTCAAGTGCTTCTGTTTTCTCATCAGAATTGAGATTCTTGTCATTTACTATAATTGCTGCTTGACCTTTCACAATTGGATCATTATTGATAATCCATAGCATCTGTGCATCAAAGGTTTCTTGAGCAATTTGAGTATCAAGAAGAGTCTGAGCAGCATCTTCAGCATCTTTCTGCTCTTTCATTACTGCAAGCATTCTTGAAGCTTCAAGTGCTTTTAGCTCTTCTTCATGAACCCTTTTGGCTTCTTCTTCTCCTAAAGCCATCTGAATTTGCTGAGTTCTTTTCAACTTCTTGGACTTTGGCTCATCTTCAATCATAATGCTTTTGCCCTTATCCTTTGGAGTTGGTATTTGTGATGGAGCAGAAGATTGCTCATCAGCAGCAAAAATCCTCCCCTGAACAAACAAATTCCCTTGAGGCTCTAAATCCCTCTTTCTCTTGTACACTTTCTCAGCAGACCCTTTGTACCCCATAGCCAATAGCCTTTCTATCCTAGCAGGCTCTTCTTCTGGCCTAGCAGGCTCTTGCCCTGCTCCAACAGGCTCTTCATCATAAACTTGAGTTCCATCATGGAATTCAAATTGATCCTCTTCCTCATCTTCAGAACTATCCATCCTCCCCTTTTTGGAAGAGTGACCTATCCTATCATCATCTGACTTTGAAGAACTAGATAAAACAGCCTTTGCAGATCTTTTACCCTTCAACTTCTTCACTTTATCCTCCAATTTCTTTACCCTCTTTACTAATTTGATGTTGATCTCAGAAAACTTCTTGTTTTAACTTTTAAGAGCTTCTTCTAAGATCTTCACCTTCTCCTTTAGTTCTTGCATTGTCTGAGGTGATTGGGGTTGTGATACATGATGTGATGATGTTGGTGGTGTTGGTGATGGTACTGGAGATGGTATTGGTGATGTTTGATGTGTTGGTGAAATGTAACCATGTGAAGAACTAGATGATTGTGTTTCAGCTGATGGTGTTGGTTCTTCTGGATGTTGTGGTAACATTTCATCAAAAAGTGGAATATCTTCCCCTCTAAAACCAATTCTCATATTTGAAAATACTTTGTGAGAAAGTTTTGGTGTGTCATAAATTGAGTCTGTGGGAAGTAACAAATGTTTTAATTTTGCAATGATGCATCCAATAAATCTTGGATACATCAAAAACTTTGTTTCACTTTTCACATTTTTAATCAATCCTTCAAAAATATGTTTTGAAAAATTGTATTTTCTGTTTGTAGCTAAGCAAATGAGAGCAGAAGCCATGTTTCCACTAAATTGCTCCCAAGAGGTTTTCTTCTGGCTCAAACAGTGAAGGATTGTGTGAATCAAAAATCTCCATTGTGGAGTAAGATGCTTTTTCAGAAAAGTGAGTTTGTTAGACTCAGCATGATACCCCATTCTTTGTAAATTTTCAAAAATTTCAGTATCTGGTAACTGACTAATACCATCAGAATCATCCAAATGAAGATGTCTTCTTATGGATGACTCAGTAAGAGTCAAATGTTTACCATCCACTTTGGCCTTAATTCTTTGTTCCCCATTTTCAGAAGTTTTAATTTTAGCAGATTGCCAAAATTGCAAAATTTGTGTTTCATAAATAGTGGGATTGACTAGTAAAGCAAACCTGATATAGGAGTTATTTAAAAAGTCCACTACTTGATGAAATGAGGCATTATCCTCTGACTTTTCCAAAAATGCTAACTGATTGTGAGTTGGACAAAATCTAGAACAACTGTGGAAGCCATAATGAAAATTTTTAATATGTTGGTGGGATTTGTTGGTAGTACTGGTAGAAGATGAAAGGTGTATGTGAATTATGATAATGACTGATGAAAGAAGATATGAGAGAATTACTTTTAACCGACAATAAGAAAGATTATAATAAGTAAATGTATAGGCGGTTAAAAAGATCTTTTATATGTGAAATATAATATATATAATCATCAGTAATTTACATAACTACCCCAACGGCTAATTTTAACTACCAGGCCCAATGGCTAAAACTTTTTCTGACAGGCTCAACGGCTATTTAGCAGTACCTTTTTATACTAGCAGTACCAATTTTGAACTACCAGTACCTTTGAAAGTTTTATAAAAATCCCTTATAGTTTTTAGCAAACTACCAGCTATCAACGGATTTGAGTTGTCTTTACCAAAAGCCGTTTGCTTAAGGACTAGCTAACTATTTACAATTAAGTATGGTTAGTTAACAACCATATAGTTTTTGGTAAACTATCAACCATCAATGGATTTGATTTGTCTTTACCAAAAGCTGTTTGCTTATGGACTAGCCAACTCTTAAGTTTGTAAAAACTTGGTGAGCTGAATACCAAAAGCCATGATGGCCCAAAGATGGTGCAATTTCCTTGGATGGAGGAAATTTAAAAAGGCAATGATGCTGTGTATCTTGGATGATTGGTTCAACAATTGAAATCATCTAATGTCATGCCTTTGAG
This sequence comes from Artemisia tridentata subsp. tridentata, assembly GCA_021014915.2. NCBI lineage: Eukaryota > Viridiplantae > Streptophyta > Magnoliopsida > Asterales > Asteraceae > Artemisia > Artemisia tridentata. The sequence goes on from CP139505.1 coordinate 106,049,744, forward strand.
TTGAAACTTTCCTTAGGTTGATCTAGATAGAACTTTCTCCTTGAGAAATGCTTCATCCCTTCTAGATATGTGATCTAACACTCTCTTTTTCAACTTTGCATCATCTTGTATGCTCTTGTCTTTCCTTTCATAAATTGGTTTCTCTTCCATTCTGGGCTATTAATTCCTCCCTGAGATTGTTATCTCTCCTGAAAAGAATATAACTTTTGTTGCTCCTTTTTGTTTGGAAGAACTCTTGTTTTGTTATTAACCTGAAATTGTTAGTTGCAAACCAAAAGAACAAAGTGCAAAGCACTTGATCTTTAGTATTTTAAACATTCAAGCATTGATATGAACAAAACATAGCAATTTTATATCAGCAGGACCAATTATGAACTAACAGGACCTTTTGACTAACTAGCAGTACCTTGTTTAAAAGCCAATACCAGTTAATTTTATGAACAAAAACACATGTTATTCAAAGATTTATCATTCCAATACCTCCTACAAGATATTTGAATCTACCTAAATCAAAAGCTTTGGTGAGAAGGTCTGCATAATTCTTTTCAGAATCAATTTTAACTACTTGAATTAACCTTTTCTCATTGCAATCCCTTATGAAATGGTGTCTGATTTCAATATGTTTTGTTTTTGAGTGTTGAACTGGGTTTTTAATGATACAAATAGTACTGCTATTGTCAATATAAATAATGGTGTTAAGAAAATTGTACCCATAGTCAAGCATTTGATTTTGGATCCAAAGAACTTGCCCACAACAACTTGCACCAGCAACATATTCTGCCTCAGTTGTAGAATTGGCCACCATTGTTTGTTTCTTGCATTGCCAAGAGATTAGTCTGCCAACCAAGAAATTGACATCCACCAGTTGTGGATTTTCTGTCTAGAGTTGCACCAGCATAGTCACTATCCGAATAAGCCATTAATTCAAAAGATGATTCCCTTGGATACCAAAGACCCAACCTAGGTTGACCCTTAAGATATCTAAAGATTCTTTTGACTGCTGTGAGATGAGAGATTTTGGGATGTATTTGAAACCTTGCACACACACATACTGAGAACATGATATCTGGTCTTGATGATGTAAGATACATCAAAGACCCAATCATAGATCTATAATTGTGCAAATCCATATCTTCTCCTTCAGCATCCTTGAGTAGCCCTTTGTCTGGATCCATTGGTGTACTTGCAACTTTAGAATCAGCAAAATTAAATTTCCTTAGGATCTCTGCTACATACTTATCTTGGCTGATAAATATGCCTTCTTTGGATTGTTTCACTTGGAGACCCAAAAAGAAAGTAAGTTCCCCCATGGAACTCATTTCAAACTTACTATGCATAAGTTTTTCAAATTCTACACACAAGTCTTGGTTTGTTGATCCAAAGATTATGTCATCAACATAAATCTGCACTAAGCAAGATGTCTTTCTTTGTTCTTTTGATGAACAAAGTTGGATCAATCCTGCCTCTTTGGAATCCACTTTCTAGTAGAAAACAAGCCAATGTTTCATACCATGCCCTAGGAGCTTGGTGTAGACCATACAATGCCTTGGTAACTTTATAAACTTTGTCTGGATACTCTGCATCAATGAAGCCTGGAGGTTGAGACACATATACTGGTTCTTCAATTTCACCATATAAAAATGCACTCTTAACATCCATTTGATAGACAGTGAAGCCTATGAATGAAGCATAGGCCAAGAAAAGCCTAATTGCTTCAAGTCTTGCAACTGGAGCAAACACTTCTTCATAATCTACCCCTTCTTCTTGAGTATACCCTTGTGCTACCAATCTAGCTTGTTTCTGATCACAATACCTCTTTCATCTTTCTTGTTTCTGAACACCCATTTGGTTCCAATTGCCCTATGACCTCTGGGCAAATCAACCAATATCCAAACCTTCTGAATCTTGAATTGGAGAAGCTCTTCTTGCATTGCTTCCACCCAACTTGCATCATCTAAAGCTTTGTTTATGTTTTTGGGTTCAGCCTGAGATAGAAAACATGAAAACAGGCATATATTGGAATTATCATTATTCTTTTCTTCATAAATAGAGGAGATAAACCCTTCTTCATCTGAAGATAAGACTTGAGATAAACCAACTTGAGATCTTGTTCTAACACCAGAATGTATGCTTCCAATCACATCATCAGTTGAGTGATCTTTGAGAATTCTAGTGTTTGGTGTTTTAGGAACTTCATATGTAGATGGAAGATTGCTAATCCCCACCTCTTCTTGGAAAGAATCATCTCTTTGAACATTCAATGGCTCAGCAGTATCAATACTTGAACTAGCAGGACCATCTGATGAACTAGCAGTACCATTGTCATTAGCACCACTTTCTTGATTCTCTTGATTCTGAGTTCCTTGATCATCTTCATTGCCTTCATTTGTTGTGTTTGAAGGTCCTTCTTGACTTGAAGATAGATCCATACTTTTCCAAATTGGCATCCAGATGTAATCTTGATCTTTAGGAGTTTCAACATTATCTTCAAAACCTGCATTATCATTAGTATTTGTACCTGAAACAGGCACATAATTCATAGATTCTGAAAGCCTATCAACATCAAACATCCAATCTGGTCCAATTCCTTTCACATTTGTTAGTTTCTCTTGAAACTCTATGTGAAGATTCTCTTCTACTAGCCTAGTGCAAGTGTTAAACACTCTATAGGCCTTACTCTGCAAGGAATACCCTATCAAATAGCCAACATCTGCTTTTCCATCAAACTTTGCCTAAATGATCTTTGTATTTAGAATAGTGACATGACAACCAAAAGGTCTCATAAAACTTAAAGATGGTTTTCTACCAAAGAAAAGTTCATAAGGTGTTTTTCTATGTGGTTTTGTCACAAGAACCCTGTTTTGTACATAACAAGCAGTACCAACTGCTTCAGCCCAAAATGAAATAGGCAACTTAGAGTCTACTAACATAGTTCTAGCAGCCTCTATAAGTGTTCTATTCTTTCTTTCTGCTACTCCATTTTGCTGAGGTGTTCTAGCTACACTAAACTCTCTTTTTATGCCTTTTTCTTTGCAAAAGTCATCCATAACTCTATTCTTGAACTCTGTCCCATTGTCACACCTGATGACTTTGACCTTCTTATCAGATTGGTTTTCTACCTCAGTGATATAGGTTTTAAGTATCTCACTAGTTTCATGTTTAGATCTTAAGAAGAAAACCCATGAAAATCTGCTATAGTCATCAGTAACAACCAGACAATATCTTTTACCATTCAAGCTGCACACATTAGTAGGACCAAAGAGATCCATATGAAGCATATGTAAAGCCTGAGTAATAGAGTTTTGGGTCTTGGGCTTACAAGAAGCTCTATGTTGTTTGCCTTTTAGACAGTCAACACAGGTTTGGTCGTTTTGGAAAATCTTTTTGGGTAAACCTCTTACTAAATCATATTTTGCAATAGTGTTGATTGTTTTAAAGTTTACATGACCAAGCCTTCTATGCCAAAGCATAGATTCATCCAATGAGGCCTTTGCTACCAAACAAGTTAAACCCTCCTTGGGATCAATGTTCTTTAAATTGACACTATACATATTGTTCCTTTTTGGAATTTTAAGAAGGATCTGACTCTCATCAGGCATCTTAAAATCAGAAGAAAGAACCATACATTCATTGTCAGTAAAGAGAACATTGTTCTTTTTGTCACACATTTGTGAGACACTAAGAAGATTAAACTGAAGTTCTTTCACAAAATACACATTTTCAAAATCTAGTTTACTGGTTTTGATAGTACCTTTACCAGTGATCTTTCCTTTTATTCCTCCCCCAAAGGTAACATATCCTCCATCAAAAGTTTTGAAGTCTGAGAGGAATGACATGTTGCCTGTCATGTGCCTTGAACATCCACTATCAACATATCCTTGATCTTCAATATCAGATGAATGTTCCTGCACATGAATAAACATATTAGTTTCCTTGGGGTACCCAAGCCATGACAGACTTGGGTTTGCCTCTTGCATCAATGAAATCAAACCTTTTCAGGATTGTTGATGCACCTTTTGATTGGATTGGTTTCCAAATCCAACATGCTGAGGACTTAACAGCACTTTCCCTTTTAATCCATTGTGTGGTCTTTGGTCTATCAGTACCAATTTTGGTAATACCAATCTTGGCAGTACCATTTGGTCTAGCAGGACCTTTTGGTCTAGCAGGACCTTTGGTTTTTGGTTTCCAAATTTGTGTTTTGACCACAGATTTCTTTTGAATAGGACTATTCACAACTGTTGGTACACGTTTTAAAGTGTTTCTTGTACCCTTATCAGTTGGTTTTGCAATAACAGGCTTATGTTGTCTAACAGTATGTTTAGCATTTGTGGTGTTAGACTTAACAAAACTTTTTCTGGGGTGAGTAACATTTGTTTTAAACTTTGATTTACTCCCAGAAACCCATTTATTACAATAAGCATGAAGATGATTAAAGCTACCACAATAATAACAAGCCTTATTGAACATAACAAAGTCATCACCTAGTTGTTGTGACTTAAGGTTGTTCCAATTTCTTTGGCTTCCCCTAGGTTTGTTATTACATTTTTTACAACTTTCAACTGTTTTCAAAACAGCTTTAGCCTTAGCTTTAACTTCTACTTTCTTAGGACTGTTTGGTCCTACTTTGATTCCTTTGATAGGAATAGTCTCATCTTCATCATCATCAGATACCCAATCTTCAATAATTAGGACATCTGGTCTCTTATCAGTGAGCACCTTAGAGAGTGAGGCATTCTTAGCACTCTCAGAAGGTTCACTTATCACTACAGGTTTAGCTAATGGTTTGTTAATGACTTCATGCACACCTGATTCAGCAAGATCTGATCCTGGAGGACAAGGAATTCCTCTATAAGGAGGTGGACATTCATTGTATCCTATCCCTGATTTTATTCTCTTATTCATCTGATTCTCTACTATGCTCCTAGTACATTCAGAAGCATTTTCTAATTTAGTAACAGTCAGTTGAATATTATCTCTAGCCAAAGTCACTTTAGTGCACTCATTCCTTACCATTTCTATTTCTGAATCTTTCAAAAATATTTGTCTATTAAGAGCAGCTTTAGCATCAGAAAATGTGAGTTCATTTTCTCTATAGTGAATGATTTGTTTTTCTAGTTTGGCCATACCACACTGATGGTTAAATAAGGTTTGATTGGTTTTTCTTTCTTCTATTTTTAGCTCATCATAAGATTTTCTTATAACTTCTAATTCTTTAAGAAATTCACAATTGCTAGAACATTTGATAGTTTGTACCTCAAGAGTGGAGAATGCCATCAAAGCCAATTCATCAGAAGTTGACTCATCTTCACCCATGAAACTCCAATCAAAACCCATGCCATCAATAGCAACCATTGCTTTTGGCTCAGCAACTTCAACAACCTTACTCTTGCTTTCAAAGCTTCCTCTCCTTTCAAAGCTTTCTTTATTTCTGTTGTCAAACCCTCTACCCTTGTCATCCTGCTTCTTAGGTCTTCTACACTCTCTAGAGTAGTGACCTTTCATGTGGCAGTTGTAACACTCCACTTTTGACTTATCATAGCCAGCAGGCTCATTTCCATTTATCATTATCTTCTTGCCAGTCCTCATCAACAACTTCTTAGCTCTAATGCTTAAAAGTGAAAGTTGCCACTTTATGTCCATCACTTCAAGATCATCAGGATGAATCTCTTGAAGGTCTTCAAATGTTAATACGGACCCATTGTGTTGAGATGTAAGAAAAGCACACCCAATTGTTTCATCTAAAATGGATTTGGTACTACTAGAAGTACTAGCAGTACCAAAGGTTGTGTTGGCAGTACCTTCTTCTCTGCCACCTTTTTCTTCATTATCAACCTTTGAGATGCTTGGGGATGAAACAAAAGCCATATTTCCTGAACTTGACCCAGTAGTCTTCTTTACTTCATGTTCTACAATTTTGAAATTGTTGTAGAGATCATTGAGACTCATCTGGTCAATATCTGGCTTGTTCTTCCAGACAATGACATGCATAGACCATTCTAAAGGTAAACTCCTAAGAAATTTAGAGTTTAGGTCTTCTTGAGTTATCATCACTTCATGGATGGCTAACTGACTTGCAAGCTTCTGAAGTCTATTGAACATACTGTCCAAAGACTCATTGGTTGTGGCTGTAAAGTTCTCAAATTGTTGTTTGAGAAGTGTTTTCTGTGTTTTCTTGGTAGCATCATTACCACCAAACCTAGCCACAATAGCTTCAAAAAGGGTTTTGTCATCTTTGTATTTGTTAAAGATCAGAAGTTGATCATTTGGAATAGTCATCAGTAACATACTCCTTGCTTTTATATCATTTCTCTTCTGAACTTTTTCATCTGCATTTGATGGTTGGTCTTGTATTCTTGTTCCAAGAGCATCATTTACTGTTGTAGTGGTGATTTGGGGTTTAAATGAATTGCCTTGTTCAATGATCTCCCAAAGTGCATAGTCCTGCACTTGAAAGTATTGTTCAACCCTTAGTCTCCACATTTCAAACTCATTTTGTTTAAGTAATGGAAGTTTAGCTGCAACATTTGTTTGAATATGTTCAACATCCATTGTTCTTTTAAATTAGTAAATATCAAGCCTAGCTCTGATACCACTTGTGGAACGTTTTGTTCGTTTGAGATATTTATGTATTGAATGTGTTTAGCATGCGGAATCTACTAACAACACACTTAAAAGAACACAAGGTGGTGAGTTTAAGTAAACGTGAGTATGTAATGAACAAAGAACACAACTTTGGTTAACACAAAACGATTCAATATTATTGATGAAATAATACGGATGATCTAAGTATCACCGGGATTACAAAGTAATCTTGAATCTAAGATTGTAAAAGGATTTGTGAATTGAAGTAACTAAGTTACTTGAGAGATAGTTTGTTTTTGGTTCTTAGTTGGAAAAGATGCATGCATGAAGTGGTGACTAAGATATCCTTTTATAAGATAAGGATATCTTATTACAAGATTGTCAAGTGGTTGAATATAAAACTATACTTTGACTATATTGGCGCCTACAATTAAATACAACTACCAATGTACAACTCTGCCATATTCTTCTGTGAACCACAGAGGACTACACTACTTCTACATAACGTATAACAATGTACAAAGACTAATAATTCAACTAAATATCTATTACAAAATATCTAATCGACTTGACATAAGCTTGGCAGTCTCTTCATCAACCAGCAGTACTTTCTACCCAGAAGGTACTGGTAGAACATCTTCATACACTTCAAAAATCAACTAGCAGGCTCTTTAACATCTTTGGCAGGCTCTTTGACTTGAACATTTTATTCCCAACAGAGAACATAGATGAAACTGGAGAAGGAATAGTGATAGGAAACGTGGTGTATGTTCCAAAAGTCTCAAAGAAGAAACAAAAAATTACACCAACGTAGCAAGAAGGAAGTTCAAGTCAGGCCGATGACTCGTTAATAAAACAAGCGCTCCTCGGGAGGCAACCCGTGTGTTTTCTATTTGCGATTTTACTTCTTAGTTTATTTTTCAAAAGTGGTTATATCCCAAAGTTTCTCTAATCCCTTAGTTGAACTTAAGTGTGGGGGTGTATCACTAACCTTTTAATAAAACGTAGACATATTTCGTGTGTTTCTTTTGTTTTAAGATTACTGCAGGTAATAATTACAAAGTATGGACACCTGGATCGAAAATATCTTCTGGAGCAAGAAAATATGGTTTATTCTCTTATTTCCCTATTTTCATTCCTTTCGTTTATCACATTGAGGACAATGCTTAACTTAAGTGTGGGGGGGGGTGAATAGGAAAATAAGGATAAATTGTAAATTTTGAGCTAAATTTTAAATTTTGTTTGCCCTTGTGATCTAGTTCTTTGTCATTTTAAGGATTACATATTAGAGTAACTGGATCTATCCACTGTTAAAACCTGTAACTTTTGAAAAATTGAGATGTGTCCCGATTAATATTGCAATCCATTCTGGAATCGATAACATTAGCTAGCACATATTATAACCCTTTCCACTACATTGTGAGGAATTTAAGCCTGTTTCGTATTAAGCATACATCTTTTATGCTTTGATTCTTATGCTATGAGTGTGCCGGTGATTTTATTTATTCTAGAACTTGTGCTTGTAAATCATTACGAGACCGTTGTGAGATCACTTTTTCATTTGTGATATAAGTATATATGCGTGATAAGAGGCAACCTTAGGATTTAACCCAAATAAGCCTTCCAAATTGATATTTAGCTAGTTGCATTGACTAGTTAACCACCAGTATGAACCCTTTTGTTAGCGTTTATTTTTAAAGTTAGATACCCCTAGTTACACCCTTTGAGCCTATTTTTTTTCTTTTGATAAAATCCAGAAAAATACAAAAAGATTTTACACTTTAGCCTAGCCTTACCTTTAGTCAAGTCTTGGTTGGTTGCTAGTTATTTGGCAAGATGGATGTTATGTGGGAAATCATGGAAGTACGAAGAAAGTTGCAAACTCCAAAAGTAGTTATCCAAATGAAATAATCGCAAGTTTATGTTCAAAAAAAAAAAAAAAAAAAAAAAAAAAAAAAAGAATAAGTCATCGCAACAATAAGGTGACAAAAATAGCCAATGAGCTATGAAATAATGTAAAGTGCAATCAAGTATGGAGTTTTTCAAGAATGCATGATAGCGGTTCGAAATAGCTAGTAACATCTGGGCAGTAGACTTTGACTAGTTTGTATATTCGTTACTTTCAACCTTTTCTAAAATATATCCCATGCCTTATCCCTACCCTTTTGACTTTGTGAAATTATCAAGTGTATGGACATGTAGTGACCATCCGATTTCTTGAGAAATTAAATAACGTTGCTAGCGATCTAGTGTGTATTTTAGTGACCATCCGTTATGAGAATAGCGCGTCAGCGATCTAAGATATACCCTAGTGACCATCCGTTATTTGGTGATGCGAGAATTCGTTGTTAGCGATCTATTATGTTTTGCATAAGGTAGTTGCACATCAGTCTTGCTTAACCCTTGAAACCTTAAACCCGAATAAAAGCCCTCTTTGATATCTATACTTGGTGCTCACGCCATTTCGGTGTAGTTTTGTTTCTTGTACAAGCTTATGGTAATATTTAAATCATGACTGAGCAAATGAGTGTGATTTATCTTATATACTCCAACAACCATACAAATGAGTGTTTTGAGTGAATTATATTTCATTTCCTTTCGTGAGGTGTTTAGTAATGTATATCAAGCAAGAAAATCATTTGGGTATTGTCAAACATCTCGATGCTTCAACCATAAAAGCTTAAAATGATGAATCTAACTTGTACCCGTACTTGATAGATTTGCATCACATCTTTTTAAACATATTTGAGTACCATATGGATAATTGTTTTTATTGCCAGATTTGCTTGAGGGCAAGCAAAGTTGAAGTGTGGGGGATTTGATAACGCTCAAATTGTGCATGTTTTTAGGAGCGTTATTTGTGTTTTTATGTATGTTATTTGGTTATATTTATATACTTTTGTTACTAAATTGTACCAAAGTGTGTTTGCAAAGTATATATGACCAAAAACAGGAAAAAGGAAGAAAAAAGATGAGAAAAATGAGAAAGAAGGAAATCTTTATGAAAGTGCGAAGATTCTTATGCCAAGACCCAATCAAAAAGGCATTTCAAAGAATGAAGGTTCATGTATTCATGTTGACAAGTTCCAAAACAAAGAAAAGATCAAGTTTGGATGAAGAACCAAGAACCAAAAAGTAAGAAACAAGCCAAGACGACAAAAGTCCAAAAAGTCCCAAACAGCAACCATCCATCCGATCAATCGCCGCCCGCAACCGAATTGGATGGAGGCAATTCTGAAGACCAACCGATCGGTTGGCCATATTACCGATCGGTTGGAAGCCTGCTGATTTACCAAAACTTCATCATTAAGTTTTGTCTCTTCATATATCCAGTTCTAAGGCCTTCTAATAATGATTCTAGTCTATTCTATACTACTTGGAGGACAAGAAAAGCATTAATGAACCAAGACCCTTGGGAGTAGTAAAAATAGGATCATTTGGGGGATTATCAAGTGTGCTTTTCTTAATCAATAAACCTTTAATCATCAACCACTCATCAAAATACTCTCAAATTCGTCCTTAAAAGTCTAGGAAGTTTTGGAGGGTCAAGAAGTCAACAATTGGAGGTCAAAACATCAAGAAATCAACATCAATACTTTGGGTATCATTACCTTATCTTTTGTAATCTATTTTCAATCATTGTAAGACTTTCAATTATGGTTCCAAATGTTCAAAGTTCTGAGATTATGTTCATGTTTGCTATAAGTGGCTAGTGCCTTTGTGCACTTGCTTAGATGATGTGTATTACTTATTAATTTGCGTATGATTGTGATAACATGTTTTAATTCAATTTCTAGTTGATTCTAAGATCCAATCGTGATTAAGTTTCGTAGTGACATTTGTTGAATCATGTTTAACTAGTTGCTAATTATCTTAAGGGTGGAAAGAACTATTGTTATTCAACTAGTTATAATCATTTGTCTATGAATGATTGTTTTTACCCATTATTTTTTATTAAACAAAAAAAGTTAATTGTGGTTGTAATGAGAATGCTTTTTTTTTATCAAAAATAGGATTGATGGTAAACCATTTCAAGGGTCGAAATATTAATAGTTTACTATCGATTGTGACCTTTTGTCTATGATCGGTTACCTTTTGTATTGACCATTTCCTAAGCTATTTGATAAAGCAAAAGTAGATTTTTGTGTTTAAGGTACACCAACTTATGAACCTTGAATTGATCTTGAATTGAGTGGTTAAACATAATGCTTGTTTTTATGAACTAAAATCTTGAAGAAGGTTTAATTTGTAGAAACAATAGATTAGTTCACCAAACTAATTATCATAACCAACATGTTGTCCAAAGTTATCACAATCATGCTTATCAAAGAGTAGTATAATAGTCTAAGCAAGTGTAGTTTTAATCATTTGAATTATTCTATTTTTCATTACTTGTTAAGGAATTTACTTCTAGTAGCTTACAATTCGATTCACTACACAAATCCATGCGAACGATCCCGACTTACCATCATAATCTTGCTATAACGGACGAGTTCATTTGCTCGTATGTGTTGTTCCTAGATTCGGTAATTCGACCCTTATAAATTTAAAACTTGTACTCACTTACGACACATCAAATGGGCCTTTTAACAGTTGAATGTGCTGTTTTAGAAAAATATGACTTTGACTTAGCACCATTCACTGTTGTTTTTGTATGAGCAGTATTAACTTGTCTAGCAGTATTAACCAATACTGCTAGTTTTGAAACATTTTGTTTAGCAATATTAATTGATACTAGGCCAGATTTCATTAGCACTGCTCTTGGAACCATGTTCCTTTTTGCACAGGGGTGAGTTCTTTTAACAAAATTTTGGTGATTCACCCTTAAAGCATTGTTCCACACAGATTTTACCATCCTTTGATTTTTAAACTGGTTTTGATGGTAATGACAATCATACTGCAAATGTTCAAAACTTTCACAGGCATAACAAGCTTTGTTAAACATCTCAAAATCACTTCCTAATCTTTGAGACATCATGTTATTCCAGTTTCTTTGATTTCCTCTAGGTCTGTCAGTGTTCTGCCTAGGTTGCTCAACATGATTAAAAGTTTCCCTAGTTGTTTTAGGTTAGACAAACTCTTTCTTAACATTACTAGACTCAACTGTTTTCTTATCTACTTTTGGTTGAGCTACATCCTGATCCTCATCATCAGACAACCAATCCTCAATAATTGGTGCATCATTGTTCTTTTCACTAGACTCAACTTTTCTTTTCTCAATGACAGGTTCATTAGCAAACTCATCTAGACCAGTGAAAGACAGGTTAGTAGTTGGAGGCACAAACTTTCCTGTAATGGGAGACGGAACTTCATTATAGCCTAAACCACTACCTTTCTTGCACTTATCAACTATTTGACATTCTATGATCTTGTTCACACTTTCAGATACATGTTTAAACCTATTTACTGTAAGTTGAATGCTTTCTTTTTCCTTTTGAACTACATCCTTTTCTTTTTGAGTTGTTCCAAGCCTCTTCCTAAGCTCTTCAATAATGTTTTCTTTTACAAAAAGTTCACCTTTTTAGACATCAATCTTATCTATATACTCAAACTCTTGCTTCTTAAAAAATTCAAGTCTTTCCTCCACTAATTCTAAACCTTTCTTATAACCTAAAACCATTAACTCAGACTTCCTTAAATCTTCTAACAGTTTATTGTTTTGAGATTTAAATGACTTAACATTTTCTAAACAAGATTTATAAGAACAACCAGAATCATTAGATACCTCAGAGTCAGAACTTGAAGATGAAGATGAGTATGCCATAAGTGCATAGTTGGGTCCTTCTTCAGCTTGATCACTCCGGTCATATCCACCAAGACCATCACAAGAAACTAAAGCTGTAGAATTAGAAGTTTTCACAGGCACAGTTCTCCTTGAGCCTTCCTTGTTCCTGTTGTCTTGGTTCCTCGGAGCTCTGCATTCTCTAGCAAAATGTCCCTTCCTGTGGCAGTTGTAGCACTCCACCTTGGACTTATCAAACCCAATATTCTCATTGCTATTGACAGTGAGCTTTCTTCCAGTATTCTGCAAGAATCTTCTTGCTCTCATGGTCAACATAGCCATCTGCCTTCTCAAATCCATCTCTTCAATATCATTTGGACGAATTTGTTACAGGTCCTCTTGTACAAGCTGAGGATTGTTTGGTTGACCAGCCAGGAATGCATAAATAACAGCATCACTCAAGTTATCAACAGTTGTAGAATTGAAAGCATTAACTTGAGTGCTAGCAGTAGAAACTCCATGAGCAGCATTAACTACTCCATCATTACTGCTAGTGTTATTATTTGAGGAGGACACAAAAGCCATGTTTTGTGTGCTTGTACTGGAACTAGACATCCCTTTGACCTTTGGCTCATACACCTTGAGATTGTTGTAGAGGTCATCCATGCTCATAGTGTCTAAATCAGATTTGTTCCTCCACACAACAGCATGTGTGCTCCACTATGGTGACAAACTTCTTAGTAGCTTTTAATTGACATCATCTTAGGACAACTTTTCATCCAAAAGCTCCAGTTGACTAACAAGCTTTTGAAGCCTGTCATAGATTTGATCCAACATCTCAGAACTTGGAGCAACCAAGTTCTCATACTGCTGCTTTAAAAGATTTTTCTTGGTCTTCCTTGTTGCAGTATTCCCTCCAAACCTCTTTTCAATAGCTTCCAACAACGACTTGGCATCTTTTATTGAATTAAACGTTAACTGATGTTCGTTAGGAATGGCCATCATTAACATACTTCTGGCTTTCATCTCAAGTCTTCTCTGAGCCTTGTCATCAACAGATGTATTAGGCACCAATGTTGTAACACCTTCAGCAGATGTTGTTGTTTTTGGTAAGGTGTTACCAGTCTCTATGACTTCCCAGAGTGCATAGTCGATCATCTGGATATACTGTTCGATTCTCATTCTCCATATCTCAAACTCATTAGGTTTTAGCATAGGAACCTTGGAGGCAGCCACCATATGTGCAGAATCCTGATCCATCTTATCTAGCAAATTCTTGTGTGTTATAATAGATTCTTCTTGATCACAGCTTCTAGATCACAAGCTCTGATACCACTTGTTGATCCTAGTTGAACACTTGATCAAATTCCCTTAGCTTGTAAAGGTTTAGCTATGCTAGATAAACTAACACAACTAATATAGAAACTGTCTTGGAATGTATTAAAGTTTATGCAGAATCTAAACTTTAATCATAAGAAGAACTTTTTAATAAAACAGTAAACACAAGAACACAATATTTAACAAACAAAGCTTCAATATTATTGATGATAATACGAATACTCAACAGTATTAGGGTTTACAACCTTAAAGCTAATCGACTTTCTAATAACACGTAAATTCGTATCTAACTCTATGCCCTAGGACCTCCTTTTATAGACTAAGGAGTCCTAGTCGGCTTACAATACTTGTTCTCCAAGTAGAATCTTTTTTTAAATCTTTTCTATACTTATCTAAACATACTATACATGTCAAACCGACTTTATCACATAAGCAGTAGTACTTAAACAAGTAGCAGTAGTAACATTTACTCTAGCAGTCTTAACTCTTTAGCAGCATTAACTTTGTACTGGCAGCACTAAGTTTGTATTAGCAGCACTAACACACTTAGTGTATATTCTTTGTAGTTTCTTCAGTAGTAATAAGTTGTTCCAGCAGTCTTAACTTTCATAAACAGACTTAAACACTTAGAACATTTTTCATTGAAGTACTTGAGCATTTTTAATTCTTTAGAGCAGTAGTAACATCAAGATGAGCAGCACCAATATCAAGAAGCTTTAATCCCAACATTAATCTTTTTTTGGATATCACAGCTAAGAAGAACAATATTGATAAATTAGTAGTAAGTGCATAATAGACTACACTTTGTGTGAGATCAATTAAACAAATGATATAGGTTATATGTACCCCTTAAAATACAAGTAATACACCATTTATTTATTTTTATTTTTTTTTAATTTTTATTTTTATTTTTTTAATAATGTTTTAGTGTAAAACTACGTAACGAAATGTACAGAACAGAAAATATAAAGTTTAACAAATTAAAACTATTAAACTGTTAGAAAGTACGGAACATAAATTGATAAAAAAAAAACTGTATTGTATTGTAAATAAAAGAAAAAATGATGAGGAGAGGGTGGAGAAGGTAGAAAGTAGACGAGGGTATACATAGCGCACCCTAAACAAATGGGAGATGATTTGAACACTTTATTTTTTGATTGCGAAACTCATATGTAGAACCGGTTAAAGGAATGTACATTCACAGTACAATAGTTTAATGCACATGATTAAGTGTTTCAATAAAAAAAAATGAAGTATGCAAATCATTTCCATTAACAAATATATTAATAGAAAATAAAATGAAACAGGGTAATCATGTCATTTAGATTTTTTATAGATGTGATACTATGCTAAAAAAAAGTGTGGTAAAGTTAGAAATAATGATATTTCTACACTTTATTTCCTCTCAACAACATACTTTCTTTGTGGAATTCAACCCCAAATGTCACTTGACGGTTGATGCTTCCTTCCTTATTCCCCGGAAAAATACCATCACACCACCATCGCCACCGTGTCCTCAGCCGTCAGACCGCCATTTTAAACACATTTCCATCTTTTTCCTTGATGATTTTAAGATCGTACATTACCAGAATAGATATGGTGGTAACATTGTCTAATTGACCAATTCAATATTTCAATGGGGTCAATTCCCTACAACAATTTTTTCCATTCCTCCATAGTTTAGGTATCTCAATCTATTAAATATATGTGTGATGTATTTCCTATTATTTCATAGGATAATTATATGCATGCAATATATATCCATGCATGTTCTTGCTGCATTGTTGTTTGAAATTAAAGGAAATTTTAAGTTTTTTTTTTTTTTTTTTTCTTACGATATTTTTTAAAGGACGTTAATTTGAATTGGTGTTCTAAGAAGTAATCTATGGCCATGGAATTGAGGCAATTATACTTGGTTGGTTATTAGGGTTACTTTGCGGAATTATTACCGATTTCTTCCCTTTTGCTTTTATTTATTTGTTGGACTTTAGTGAAAATGTGAGTAATTTTGATAGTTATGATACTTAGGATGATTGTTTTTTCTGTTTTTTCTGTTTTCCTTTGTAGTAAGAGCACACTACTCTCTAATGATATGAACTTGTAACGATAAAAAGTGGATTGTTGAACCATGGAAATGTTACTTTTATGTTTCTTGTGAAATTGGATGTGTAGGATTTAACATCTAAGGTTTAGTTCCATAAAAGGAATTGCAAACCATCCCTTATTTCATGAATTGACTCCGTCAAAAAGTTGAAACTTGAAATCTGACTAAGCTATAGCTGAAAGAGGGATAGCATATCGGACCACAAGATCCACCGAGTCCACCCCTGACCTTTATAAATTTCACTGAAATCTTTGTATTCTTGAAATCGAAAGCTTAAATTTTAAACCATAAACGAGAAAATACGAGAACGTGAAGGCTGACTTGTCTTGGTCCAAACACTCATATGTTGTTCAATCCCCTCTAAAATCTTTTATTATTGATTGCTTACAATTAATACTTTAAATGCAAGTATACACGTATAATGTTTCTTGGTTCAGGGCATAGTGATCAGGATTTGACACATCTTATTTCATGTATTGAGGTTGTTTTGCTGCAAAATGGCCTCAAGAGAAACAACACATAATTCTGCACCTCTTATGAAGGCTACATCACATGGGGTATTTCAAGGAGATAATCCTCTTCATTTTGCGCTCCCTCTTGTTATATTACAGATGTGCCTTGTGCTCATACTCACCCGAGCCCTTGCTTACCTTTTGAAGCCATTGAGACAACCCCGAGTCGTTGCAGAGATTGTTGTAAGTTGCTTCATTCTAGAGGGACAATTTTGTCTCATTTACTTATGAGTGGGTGGATACGGGTTGTCTTTATGTCAAACAAATTAAATGAGTTATGCAATCTTTTTAAAATAAAAAAAAAGGAAAAGGTCAATGACGTGGAAATTTACACGGATTCCAGTTTCAGTACAAACAACGAATGAGTAATTTTATTCAAAGATCTATACGTGAAAAAAAATTTAGCAAACAAGTTAGCACAACAATTTCCTATAAAGTAAAACAAAAACTGTCTGCAAATGACCAAACTAACTCTCTTCAGATGGGCACAGGCCATAGGCCATTTTGAGTTTTGATAACTGTTATTGTGATTTTTCGCAAATCAGACATTTCAAATATTGATATGTGTCACAAAATACTTCTTTCTTCTCGAATTTTACTTTACGTGGTAAAAGTACTTGGTTCGTGACAAAAAAGTAGTTCGCATAGCTTGGTGAGAAACTGAAGGCTACTTTGGAAAAAATATAATTTGGTCAAAGTGGTGTAGATCCCAACTTAAGAGGTTTCGTTGGTGATTTTTCCAAAATGCCTGTGTCCAACCCTCCTGGACTAGACCTTGACCAGTGTTGAGACCCTCCATCGTATTCATTTGTATTGGCTTTATGTTTGATATCACATGTAATTTAAGACAAAAGTTTGCCAGGGTGGAGTTCTGCTTGGTCCTTCGGCTCTAGGCCGTAACAAAGCATATCTTGATACCGTTTTCCCTCCAATAAGCTTAACAGTGTTGGACACGCTTGCAAACCTCGGGCTTTTGTTCTTCCTTTTCCTTGTTGGGCTCGAGCTTGATTTGAATTCCCTTCGCAAGACTGGTAAGAAAGCACTTTGCATAGCTATAGCCGGAATCAGTCTCCCATTCTTCTTGGGCACCGGTGTTTCATTTATCCTTATCGGGACAATTTCTGGAGGCGTAAATGAAGGCCCTTTTATTGTTTTCATGGGGGTTGCAATGTCAATCACAGCTTTCCCGGTTCTTGCACGCATCTTAGCTGAGCTTAAGCTCTTGACAACTGATGTTGGCAAAATGGCCATGTCAGCAGCAGCAGTTAACGATGTGGTGGCTTGGATTCTACTTGCACTTGCTGTTGCCTTATCGGGTACGGGTCGTTCACCACTCGTTGCATTATGGGTTTTCTTGTGTGCGTCAGGCTTTGTTCTCCTGTGCTCTTTCGTGGTTCCACCTATTTTCAAATGGATGTCCCAACGTTGCCCTGATGGTGAGCCGGTAGACGAGGTGTATGTTTGTGCGACTCTTGGTGGGGTTTTGGCTGCAAGTTTCGTGACTGATACTATTGGTATTCACGCGCTTTTTGGTGCTTTTGTTGTTGGTGTTTTGATCCCAAAAGAAGGTGCTTTTGGAGTCGCGCTAGTTGAAAAAGTTGAGGATCTTGTCTCTGGCTTATTTTTACCACTTTACTTCGTTTCGAGTGGTTTAAAGACGAATGTGGCCTCAATTAAAGGGGCTCAATCATGGGGCTTATTTATTTTGGTTATATTTACTGCATGTTTTGGGAAAATTGCTGGTTCTGTTGGGGTTTCTCTTGCGTGTAAAATCGAATTCATGGAGGCAGTTGCTATCGGGCTTTTGATGAACACCAAGGGTTTGGTTGAAATCATCGTGCTCAACATCGGGAAAGACAGAGGGGTATGCCTTCATATTTTATAATTATCCTGTTTTTTCTTTCTTTCTTTCTCTCTCTCTCCATTTTTATTTTTTTTTATGTTTCGATTTCTTTGCATAAAATAGCGAGCAAGAATTTGTTCCACTTGAGTCGGTGTATAGTTTCTGTCACATAAGCATCAAAAGTTGGATCGTGCCCCATTTGACTTATCAGGAGACCTAATAACTGCTAAATTTTTACTAATGTGTCAAATTCTTATGTCCCGTTAAATCATGAAATATTGGCTTCGTGTCCCATTTAAATCAATGAAGCATGGATTTTGTGTCCATTCAATCAGGAGCAATATGTATTTTACCAGTTCAACACCTTGGACGTCACTGGATCATTAAAATGGGACACAAAGCCAACTATTGAATCTTTGATGACCTCGATCTATGGCCAAAATCATGTTCAATGACTCGAGCTCAAACAAATGAAAAAATAAGTTGGTATTGTATGCAAAAAGATGCTTTCTTTATATAATCTCAACTCATATTTTGCTACAATATTAGGTATTGAATGATGAAACTTTTGCTATATTGGTATTAATGGCGTTATTAACCACATTTATCACAACGCCTTTAGTTGTTGCGGTATATAAACCAACTAAAATGCCTTCAAACTCCCAATACAAATACCGAACTCTTAACGGGAGAGGCTCTTCCACGAGCCCGTTCCGTATGTTGATATGCTTTCATAGCGTAAGAAACATACCTACGATGATCAATTTGATCGAGGTTTTGCGTGGGACTGGGAAAAAGGAAGTGTTTCTGGTCCATGCGATGCACCTTATGGAGCTCTCAGAGAGGTCTTCTGCTATACTCATGGTTCACAAGGCGAGGAAAAATGGGCTTCCTTTTTGGAAGAAGGATCCAAAGACTGGTTCGGATCAGATTGTAGTGGCATTTGAGGCTTTTCAGCAACTGAGTAAAGTCTCTATATGGCCAACGACTGCTATATCTGCTGTTTCAAGTATGCATGAAGATATATGTAATGGCGCTGAGCGTAACCGAGCTGCTATGATAATACTTCCATTTCATAAACATCTCAGACTCGATGGTCAACTTGAAACCACTCGAGCCGAGTACAGGTATCCTTTTATTACATTTTGTTAAAAATAAAATAAAAAAAAAAAAAAAAAAAAAAAAAAAAAACATGTGATCTGGCTAAGTTAATGCATTTTTCATTAAAATCTTTTCCATTGAGTATACGCCTGCATACCATTTTAATGATGTGGCTCGTTTGTGATTTCAGACACGTTAACTGTCAGGTTTTGGAGCATGCCCCATGTTCAGTTGGCATCTTAGTAGATCGTGGTTTTGGTGGGACATCACATATTGCAGCAAGCAATGTTAACTCACTTGTTACGGTCTTATTTTTTGGTGGTAATGATGACCATGAGGCATTAGCTTATGGAGCACGGATGGCTGAGCACCCCGGGATCAACCTTATTGTAGTCCGGTTCCTTCTCAACCCTGTGGGACCCGCCACCCCTCCTGGATCCATCACCGTCGAGATCCAAGAATCCACAAGCGACACTCCAACTCAGTCTACTGATGATGAAATAATTGCCGATTTTAAAAAGTCTGCTAAGTCTGACACAATGAAGTACGACGAGAGAGTGGTGAAGAATGGGGCCGAGACAATTGATATAATCCGTGAATATGCACGCAGTAACTTGTTTCTTGTGGGGAGGATGCCCGAAGGTGAAGTGGTAGAATTTCTAAAGAAGAAAAACGAGTGCCCTGAGATGGGGCCTGTTGGGAACTTGTTGATTTCACCAAGTTTTTCGACTGCAGCTTCTGTGTTAGTTGTGCAGCAGTATCATAGTCAATTGTCTTTGCTTTCATTGGCTTCTTTAACCGAAGATGAAACAAATGATTTTGGTGTAGTATAGTTTGTACCAATTGTAATGTATATGTATTTCTGTGTATTAAATAGCACAAAATCATGATCATCCAGGTGTACAAACGAGCACGATATTGTACAATGCCATACGAATATGATACAGGAACAAAATTCCAGTTTTTTCTCTAGGTTGTTCGGCATTTTTATCTCTGCATCAACTTTCTGTTACTCATCGTTTTTCTATTTTGTTAAGTTACTTAAGTCTCAAAAAGTGCAAACATTGGTGTTCAAATAGCCACAATGTTTTACCAGTGTGTGTATACAATTAATGGACCATGTAGCATTTGTCCATTATAAGGCTCGTTCCATTATTAAGTTTAGAATTTCATGTGTTTCCATCAATTTAAGTGTATGGTATCTCTCAACTGAATTCAAGTTGAATAATACATTTACATGATATCAGAGCCTTAAACTTTTGCCTAACGGTTGCCTTCTATGGTAACCGCTCAGGATCGGACCCAAGACTTTAAGTTATCAAGTGTACAATTTTTTTACGAGCATAAAAAAAATAAAAATAAACTAAAAGATACGATTTCATTAAAACTATTAAATAAATTAAGAAAATATGTAGTTCTTTTTTATATATTAGTTGATTAAATAAGAGTACATGTATTTGACACAAAATTTAAGGAACATATTCATTTCGGAGAAATCAGGATTTTTAACAAAAATTTATAGTAAGCGTCAAACATCCATCTGGTTCCCGTAAATCTCCAAAAACCCCCCCTAGGGCCGCCCCTGTAGGCTGTAGCCGCCTCTCCTCCATATTCTTTTTGTTCCCTAATCTCTTACACCTTATTAAACCCTAATTGGCTTCTTTTTTCCTCTCTATCTAAACCTCACTGTAATATTGTCGCCCATCACCGAAACAAAAAAAAGTACAGTTAAAAGAAAAAAGAAAAAAGGCCAGCATCGCTCTAAACCCCTCAAAATTCTCATGCATATGCTTTTTTGTCAACGGTTTGGTTCTTGTTATCCACGACAATAGCAATTTGCCTTCGTGCTTATAAATGATACAGTAGTTGTTAAGATCCCGATCTTAATATTAGGATTTTACGATTTTAGGATACTACAAAGCAAAAACTATCCGGATATTACATAAAATCTTAGCAATCTTAAGATCTTATAAGATCCCGATCTTTGTCATATGATCTTAAGATATAATCCAATCTGATTTTACTTTTCTCGAACCGCAAGCTAAAAAACTACAAGTTGTGGATTATATTTTATAGAATTAAAAAATAAAAATAAAAATAACATATTAATCTTCTTAAATATTTCATATTCATAATTTAGTACAACAATTCCATGAAACATTCATATGATTTTATGTTTATAATATATAATAAGGAGGAGAGTTATTTTACGTAACAAACTTATCTTACATACCAAGGGACTCATCCCTGCCATCTATTTAAAATGAAATCAATGGTTGAGATTAAAATCATTTTAATATTTCACCTATTTTTAATAATTTAAATATTTCTTAAACCTTTAATCGTTAAGAGAAAATAATTACACCATCGCGACGAGCATTTAAATATCTTTCTATAGACGGACATTTTGATATACTTTCGACAAAAAGAATTTTTCCTTTTTTTCACCTTTTTTTTCTCATTTTTTCGTCTTTTTTTCGTTTTTTTTTTTTTTTTTTTTTTTTTCATTATTGAAATTTGTATGAAAAATCACATGTGATATTAGTGTTAAATCACATATGATATGTAATATCACATGTGATATTAGTGTTAAATCACATATGATATATAATATCACATGTGATATTAGTGTTAAATCACATATGATATTTTCATGCAAATTTCAGTAACGAAAAAAAACGAAAAAAAAGTAAAAAAAAGGTGAAGAACACGAAAAAAATAATTTTGTCAAAAGTATATCGAAATGACTATCTATAGAAAGATAATGAAATGCTCGTCATAACGGTATATTTTTTTCGCTTAACGATTAACGGGTTGAAATATATTAATATTTGAAAAAAAAAAATGTCGAAAGTGGTTTTTTTTAAATTGTTGTAATTAATCTCATTTATTAGATCAAATAAAGATGAATGGTGAAGATTAATCCCTTGTTATGTAAAAAAAAGTTTGGTCCTCAAATAATCTTAAATCTATATAATAATTTGTAAATTTGAATAATATTACAAAGACTATTAAGAAAATTACATTATAGTAGGATCTTAAAATCTTGATCTTGATCCGATCTTACGATTTTAATTTTACTAAAACGAAAACGATCTTCAGTCCTTTATGGGTTGCCAGTGTCATGTTTTTCGTTTTTTCTTTTTGAATTGCCAACAGATTTTTTATTTTTTTTAGTATTATACTTAAGTTACAATGAACAAAATGGATGAAAATAGTATAAGAATTAGCTAGTGTTATGTGTCCTAAGGTTTGCCCACAAATTATGAAAAATTACAATAAATATATATAGAAAATAAGGTGTGACAACGTCACTTGTTAGGTGTGGCACCTCAGCTCGACGATCTTGATTAGGGGTTTCTTCGGCCGATTGCGTTGTGATGATGTCACTTGCCGGTCACAACTTCTAAACTTTGTCTTTTTTATCCAATCTTCTTCCAAACGAGCCCAAAAGTTATCCAAGTCGCATAATTGCATAAGATTCAACCTAAAAACCAAATATGAAAGAAATTAAGCCAAATAGATAAACATAGGTAAAATGCGCAAAATCATAAAATAAATGAACTCTAAGGGCACGTTTGGTACAGGGAGTTGAAGGAAGAGAAATGGAAATATCTCAAATTCTCGTGTTTGGTAGCCAAAAGAAAAAAAAGGGCGGAGATATTGGATATCTCGAGAGTTGGCATCCTTTGTATTTTGATTTCCATTATATTTGGAGTGGAAATGGATTTTGTTCACAAAATTCTCCGTCTTTTTTTTTATAGAGAATTTGGATAGTTACAAAAAAAACTAATATAAATAAAGAAGCACGTGCTAGTCACAATTGTAACCACACTTTTCTAAACCTTACCCACACCTTCCACTGGTGATTTGGTTAGATCTCATCTTAGCATCTTCATCATCCCTGTTGATCAATTTTTCCAGTAAGAATAATATATATCATCCCCTTGTTGTTCTTCCCTCTCACGTGTAACCCGTAGTTTGATTCCGTTTTCATCTGTTTGTTTGTTATCACTTTTCTAGGGTTCACGTTTTTGGTGCTTCAATCAATCCCTTCATTAAAATTAAATTAGGCCACAGATCAATCACATGTTCTCATAATCGTTTCGGTAATCATCTCACGCTCTAATTTGATTGTTATCTTATTCAAATATTTGATATTTCTAGCTGAATTCATTATTGAGCTTTTAAATTTATATATTTGATGCTTTTGTATGATTATTGTTTATTTTTTTGATTGATTGATTTTATTGGTGTCTTTTATAAGGATGATTGTTTTTTTTTAATTGAATTAGGATTTCTTTTTATGGAAAGTTAGGATTTTGGGTGATTTGTTATTCATTTTGATTGCTGAAATATTTGGTGATTTGGGGATTAGGTGAATTAGATCTTCTTTTTACAGAAAGTAATGATTTTAGGTGATTAAGTTATCTTTT
Organism: Artemisia tridentata subsp. tridentata; assembly: GCA_021014915.2. NCBI lineage: Eukaryota > Viridiplantae > Streptophyta > Magnoliopsida > Asterales > Asteraceae > Artemisia > Artemisia tridentata. The sequence goes on from CP139505.1 coordinate 106,073,385, forward strand.
ATGTGGTCAAGCTTTTTATTTAGAATTAACAATTTAGTATGTTTTGCAATACAGGTGATTCAGTTTGTATTTATTTTATCACGGATGTTGTTATATTGATTGCATTTACAAACACTTTAATTATCATTCATTATCATGTATTATATGTGTAGATGGCAAGATCACCCTTGGCCCAACAAAGAAAACGGAGGATGCAAGCCGCTATGATAGCGGCCACGGGAGATTTTAATATAATAACAACTATGGTTCGTTGGTTTATGTTGGGTTATTTGATCATCACTCATTTGATTGAGTCTAAAACGCTTCGTACAAAATACATGATGGGTTTTAACAGTAGACGTGACAATATGTGGAGCATGGTGTACCAAAGTGATATTACGAGTGTGGTTAATATTCGAATGAGTATACTTGCATTTTCAAAACTTTGTAGATTGCTTGAAACAAGGGTATGGCTACAAAATAGCAAACACATGCTCGTTGATGAGCAAGTTGCAATGTTCTTTTGGCTTATTAGTTTTGGCTCATCTTGTACAATCTTTTTCGAGGTCCCTTGGCAGCAATGCAACTCATAGATGGTCTTGGGACTGCCTTGTTACGTATTTGATTTTTGTTTTTAATAGTATTTATCTTTGAAAGAACGTACAAGTAAACTTTTGGTTGTGAGCTGTTGACTCATTTTTACATATAGATTAGTTTACTTATTTTTTATTTTTCAGTTTTGATTATAAAATAATTAAATGAAGGAATATAACAAAGTTAGAAATATTTTTTCGTTTCTCTGTTTCTACCAAACAGAAGAAATGGTTTATTTCCCATTTCCGAGGTCAATTTCTCTGTTGTTACCAAACAAAAGAAATCACTAAAAATTCTCCTTCATTTCCATTTCTCTGAATTCTATTCTCCACTTCATTTCTAATCTCTAAAATTCTCTGTACCAAACGTGCCCTAAGATCACTAACAAATTGCACCTCAGAATTCATAATCTTAAGAGTTAATTTCATAAAAGGTCCCTGTGGTCCATCAAGTTTAACGAAAATAGTCCTTAGAAGGTGTGAAGCCGTAGTGAAGAAGTCGTGAAGCCGTAGTGAAGATGTCGTGAAGCCGTCGTGTAGAAGGTGTGAAGCCGTAGTGAAGAAATCGTGAAGCCGCAGTGAAGAAGTCGTGAAGCCGTCGTGAAGAAGTTGTGAATAAGTCGTGAAGAAGTCGTGTAGAAGTTGTGAGATTGGTTCTAGCTACGATTAGAACCCGATGTTAGCTTTTTATTTTTATTTTTTTTTTATTTTTCCAAAGAAATATTCGTGAAAATATTTCCCCGGGTCGTTCTCCCAACGAAGGTTTGACGGCGAATTTGTCGAATCGGAGTCGTGAAAATGTGAAGTGAATAAGTGACGTGAAAGATTATGATTTTTTTAAGAATTGATTATACTATAATAAGAAAAATTAAAAGCAATCTACGCTATCAAAATAAATGCACACAAGAAAATTCAAATAAATGCAAATCCCGGGCTAATCCCGAGATTTATAAATCTATTAGTGAAATTATACTTAAAATAAAAATAAAAATAAAATAAAATCTAATGGACGAAAATGAATTTTATTTTAAAACTGATTTTATAAAACAAATTTAAGAAAATTAAGTTTTATAAAAGAACGAGGGACTAAAAATGAAATTTAGGAAACTTTATTTAAACTAAAACTTTTTTTTGCAAAGACAAGGACTAAACTGTAATTTTTGAAACTCTAATAAAGCTAAAATCGATTTGAAACAAAGACAAGGACCAAAGGTGGACAAAAATGAAATCAAAGGACTGGTTTGTAAAATCAATAAACCAAAAACGTTTTTTTTACTCTAAAAATTTACCCAGGTTCGATTCCTGGTATTACAACTATCTAAACTAAATTTTTTTATTATTTTTTCCTTCTTTTGAAATCCAAATAATCAACTAACTAGAACTATTTTAATGAAAAGAAGAAGCTCAAACAAGATTTAATTAAGCTGGAAATCAGCTTATTCTCAGAACAGTTTAACTTTGCCCAAATATTTATAAAACAGTTCAAACAAACACCAAAAGAACTCAAATAAGCTGATCTAATAAACTAAAAAAATCAACACCACAAATAGAATCTAATTAACAGCTATATTGACTAACTTTTGCCCCACTATCCACTTACTAAACTCAATTAGAATTCTAGATATCAACTTGTGAAATGGAGCAATTTACTGATCAGCAGAGTAGATAACTAGCACAATTGAGCAACAATAACAATAACATTGAAAAAAACACAGATCAAACATTGATCAGCAGAGTAGAACATAGCCAACCACAATTGAACACTGATCAGCAGAGATCAAACACAGATTAAACACTGATCAGCAGAGTAGAAAATAGCCAACCACAATTGAGCAACAATAACATTGAAAAAACACAGATCAAACATCCTTATATCTAACTGATTATGCAAACATACTCTAGAACCTAGCAGATTCAAACTATACTCTAACCTATAAAATTTTAGCTACTAATAATCTAACACAACACAAGACAAAAACTAAAATCTAGCAAATAAGCAAATCTTAATTAAAGCTAAAATTAACTAGACAAACAAAATTGAACTCACTGATTCCTGCTGATGAGACAATGAACTCAGACAACTAAAACTACCCAGGCTTATGAAAGCCAACATTATACCCAATGTCCAGCTCTTCTTTCCACCATCAGCTTATAACAGCTTATGACAAGATTCTTTGACTATTTCTCTGACCTTTTTTTTTTTTTGTTTTTGAACCTGCTGATATTGTAACTACACAAGCTCACATAAGCTAGTGAGCTTAAATGAGTATGTGAATCACTAAATTAGCTTATCTGAAAGCTATATAATATATATATATATATATATATATATATATATATATATATATATATATATATATATATATATATATATATATATATATATATATATATATTTTTTAAATAATGATCAGAATTTAATCAAAAATTGAAATAGACTAAAAATTGAAATCACAAATAATAAAATGATAATTCGAATTCAAATTAACTTCAAAATTAAACTTTCATTAAAACGTAAAATTACAATAATCAAACAACCTAACATAAACTGAAAATTACAATTTGATTTAAAAGACTAATATTCTAAAAAACACTTGGACAGCATAACATTGCTAAAAAGAAAATTACATGTCGAAAATGGGATAACCTCTCCTCTATTTATAGACTCAATCCGAACCTTCTGGGCTATGCCATGTTGGCAATCCGCGTGCTTCTTAGCTCCATCAACACCCTTCGATCATCTTGCTCTTCAATCTTTAGTTTCCCACCGTACGATCAAAGTTGATGCGTGTTCGGTCCAGTAACTTGCTCCCACGTGTCATTCTAATCATCAGGGTCTTCTAGAACATCCAATCATTGACTATTGTACCCTTAATTGCCGTAATTTTTCGGGTTAGGTAATTAGGGTTCATGGTGGGTGAATTTGGGGAGAAAGGGTAAAGTTTGGGGATCGGTTTATTGAGAGAGATAAGAGGGTGAGGAATGTAGCTTATTTTCTTTATTTATCTTTGACCGAAGATAAGTTTTGACCGGGTGGATTTAATTTGGTTGGGGATGGATCGGGTCGGTTTTGTGGGCCGGAAGGTGGGCTCGGGTTTGGAGTTTTAAGGTGTGGGTTTAAAGTGTTTGGGCTGGGTTTGTAGGAAAAGGGGGAAAATTGGGTTAGTTTAGATCCGGGTAAAAAGTTAAAAAGGGTTTAAGGAATTTAGTTTAAGGGACCACTTATGTAATTTCTGGATTCTTCAAGGACTGATCTTGCCATTTTTTTTAAAGATGATCTAAAGGCAATTTTTTTAATATTTTGCCAAGCATGACTTTCCCGGTTCGGGTTCTGAGCCTATTCCGCATCTCGTGCTCGTTTTCCCGGATTTCTTGTGTCTTTTGTCAATTTTTACGATATCCATCCCTGCTCATACAAAAACACAAAAACACAATATCTTCTGGCATTTTGGTCGGGTTTTTGGTTATTTTGGTCCGGTTTTGGTCTAGAAATGGTATGTGTTTAAGCACATACCAAAATCCCCCAGACTAAGTATTGCAATGTCCTCATGCAATGTTATAAAAACACGTTTTTGAAACCGAAAATTTCTAATCTCTTTTTACTAACTTTGGGAAGTAGCAAAATTTTCAAAAGAGATCAAGAAATCCAAAGTTCTAAAAACTCCCCATTTTTCCTTTTATTCTATTTCTATATTTTTCTTATTATTCAAGTGACGGCTTTTGATGACAATCATTATCTATCGATAATTTTTAGGGTCATAGAGTAGAAACACAACTCATAGAGGAGTGACCATAAGGATAAAATTCTTCGTCCTTGATTTTTCACATGCTCCCAAACTAAGCTTATAAACGAGATCACAACCTACTTAGAAATTAGATGCCAACACTACTCATGGAAGTTGCTTGTGTAAGAACCTCTCGCTCCCATTTTCTTATTTTTGTTTCTACTTATTTTATTTTTGTGAGAAGAATGAATTTCTCCATAAGCTTCTCATTTTCATAATTATTAGTCCGATAAAGATACCAAGTTTAAAACGCTAAGTAGTTTTCCATCTTCTTGCAAGAAAATTTGCCTTAAAAATGAGGTCCACATCAAGGTTATTACATACGTCCAAGACTAAAGAACTCATACAAACATGTAGACATAAGTTGTGGAGAAACATCACGTGCACCTCATGTGCCCGATCTAGGGTCATCACATGCACCTCACGTGCCATCAACTTGTCTAACACAATAAGCACAAAATCCATACATCTCAACATACATTTTTTTTTTTTTTTTTTTTTTTTTTCTTCACATTTTTCTTCACATTTTTTTTTTCTTCACATTTTTTTTTTTTTTCTTCACATTTTTCTTCACATTTTTCTTCACTCATCAAACAATCAATAGTAACCCTTAGAAAACGAACCTTCACGGTTTAAATCCAAGACCTTACCGCCTTTAGAAGTAAGGGTCCAAGGTCCGATCTCAATCCGAAATCTAAGAGCACTTTACAACTTATTCACTCAATACGGGACCTTGATGTGTACCCAATCTTTAGAGCAAAAATTCTTTTAAGAAGATGGAGAACTAAATTTCGTTCTAAACCTAAATATCTTTAATTATTTATACAATATATGGGGTGAAACAATTTTACGGGAGCAAAAGGCCACAAGTACCTACGACGAGCTCTAAAGAGAACCAACTACTCCACGTTTGGCATCTAACTTCTAAATAAATTCTATCATTTCTCGCTCTTCGCACATTTAAAAATCTCAAATAATGAAATTCGCGAATACTTAGCCGATAATCAGCCACGCATATATAAAGTCAGTTACAGAAACTTGCAAATTCTTTGAAAAGAATTCGCGTTTTCTAGCTTCTTATGTAAAAGACTAGCGAAAGCTTTTAAAGCCATGCATGTATAAAGTCAAGTACGGGAACACGCAAAAGAGCAGCTCCTTGTGTACAAGACTAGCACAAGCTTATATGATTAACATTGGTTAAGGGAACAAGCTAGGGCTCAACACGCCCGGTCAAGTCAAAATTTTATTCCTACTCTACCCAGCGGAAAATCAATAAAAATGTCAAAACTTATTATATTTTTGCACAAAATTTTTTAAATTTTCTCATTTTTTTTGGATTTTTTTTTTTTTTTTTTTTTTTTTTTTTTTTTCAATTTTTGAGGAAAAACGGGGTTGCACGAGACAATAGCAAAAATGCAAGGCAAAAATCAAATCGCAAGATTACCCCCCCAGACTAGAATGAGACATTGTCCTCAATGTCTTAAAGGTTCGGGTATCCCTACAAAAATCTAAGGCCGTTTATTAATTATGCCAAAAGATAGATGTAAAACGATAAGATTTTGGATATTGGATAAGCAGCTGATGATGAAACTCGAGTAGCGAGAAGGAAACTACGAGCACGAGAGTCTTCATCATCGGCATTCCTGGACACATCACAGAAAAACAACGAAGCACAAGATATGGAAGAGGATCCCCTCCTCTTTATTAAGAAAATAGAAAGAAGATAGATGGATAAGCATGGGGTGCCTCCCACGAAGCGCTTGTTTTTGTTAACCGAGTCACATGAGCTTGACTCGACCCCGAATTTATTTGTCCTTGGGGGAGCAAGTGGAAGAGATAATCTCAATCGGACTTTCGTTCAAGATGTTTGAATAAACATTGAAGCACACGAAAGTTCCACTCCGATTGAGATACCCACGGCTTTAGAAGAGGAAAGCAGTGATGCCGGGGTCAAAAACTTTGTCTTCGTTTCCGGCTGGAAACGATAGTAAAGTTTCAAGCAAGGATGACTCCGGACAGAATGGGAGTTTTTGAATAGAAAGAGGTAGAGAGGAATCATTTTTCTCCAGAATTAAAAGTTCCTTAGATGAGGCAGGAAACTTTAAATTCGTATCAAGAGTCACTTTCATCAAAGGATGAATTTCACCATCATCGAGTAAGCCTGGCTTAAATACTTTGTCCTCACAAGAAAACTCAGCAGGGTAATCGATGGAGGACTCAATAAAGAAATCATCCTCGGAAGAATAAGGAGCTAAGTCATGAGAGACAATTGAAGCATCCTCGGTTATGGTTTCAATTTTAGGGCCTTTTTCAGTAGGTTTGCCATATAAAAGATTTCTCCATTCGGTTTGATCGGCCCTAAAATCGAAGAGGTCATCATCATCATTAAGCTCGGAGTAAGAATCAGATGATGGAGCATGGTACAAAAGATCTTCAACTTCTTTATAATCAGCATGAACGTCAAAGAGATCATCATCATATGATGGAAGTGGATCATCGTGAGCGAGTTCATCGGTGAACTCCTCGTGATAAGAATCATATTTAGACGGATCCTGGTTCATTAAAGATTCCAATTTTCTTAAGTCAGATTCAAAATCAAACTCATCGTCCTCATCCCCCGGTGGGATTGGATCGATGTGAGCGAGTTCATCGGTGAACTCCTCAAGAAGAGAATCAATATAAGAAGTGGTACTGCCACTACTTTGCTCTTCTGATTTTGAATCAACAATTTGAACGGATTTAGGCGGTTTTTCCTTAACATCTTCCAGGGGAAACAACTGTTCATCAAATTTCAACACATCTTCCCCTGGATTATTATTGGTCTCAACAATTTCCGGCGAAATTGGAGCATTAACAGACAACACCTCGAACTCTTCCCTCGAGATTTCACTTTCCTCAATCGGAGGAGAAGGATGGGAAGAGTCGGAAAGAACAGAATCAATCATCTCTACACGATAAACCGTCTCCGGAGGTGGGACAAGAGGTGTGCTCTTAGAGCTAGCATTTTCCACCTCTTCCGTTGTGGTCTCCGAATCCGATTCATCATCATCAAGAATACTCTTAGTATTTGTAGCACAACACTCAAACCATTTGCTCGATCCAGGATTAATTTTCATGGCCTTGAGTTCAGCACGTTTTTCTGACATACTCTTGACCGTGAAGCTTGAAAGGTTTGGATCAACTCTTTTAGGAGCAATTACGGGATCGGACTTTTGATCAACCGTAGCGACATTGCATTTGTCGGTTTGAGGTTTCGAGTTCGGATTGATTTGAAACGTAACTTTTTCATTATCAACTCGCAAGGTAATCTCTTCATTATAAACATCAATCAACGCTCGCCCGGTTCTTAAGAATCCTCTCCCGAGAATGAGAGGAACTCAGGGATCGGCATCAAATTCGACAATCACAAAGTCTGCCGGAAAATGGAATTTTCCCACATTAACGTAGACATCTTCGGCTATGCCAATTGGTCGAGTAATTGATCGATCCGCGAGCTCGAGAGTCATGCGGGTCAGAGTGAGAGCGGGGAGAGATAATTTTTCCCAGACGGACTTAGGCATTAGGTTAATGCTAGCGCCAAGATCGGCCAAGGCGAAACATTGAACCATCCCCGGAAAATTGCACGGAATAAGGAACTTTCCGGGATCTCCTAACTTTTCTGGAAGCTTTTTAAGGAGAACCGCGGAACATTGTTCATTTAACGGGGTTGTTTTTGCCATCTCAAACAATTTATCTTTGTTACTCAGCAAATTTTTCACCATCGATGCAAACTTCGGCATTAAGAGAGCAGCATCCGCAAAGCTAATTTCGAAACTCATATCTTGAAAGATTTGATAGAATTTCTCCATCTGATGCGTATTCTTATCATGGTGCTTTTGTTCATCAAGTCGTGACGGATACGGAAGTTTTATCTTAACGGGAACCTCTTGTTCAAAATCAACTTTCCCTTTTCCTTTTGACGATTGGACAACCGGAGGTTGGATGTCTTCGGTCCTTCCGTTATTAGTAGGAAGTGCCGTATCCGTTGTCACCTCGGTTTCACGGGCGACTACCTTGGGAGGAAGAGAAGAAGAGGTAGTCGGAGCCGTAGGTCCATCATAACAAACACCACTTCGTGTTGTGATCGCTTTAACGTCTCCCCTCGGGTTTGCGATCGTGTTGCTGGGAAGGGAAGTAGTACCCGAACCCGAGGGTTGATCATTTAAACGTTTCTTAATCTCACTCATTTCCTTAGTTAACAACTCTTGAGTTCTCATCAAATTTTGATTTTGAAGCATTAATTGTCGAAGAATCTCATCCGAGGGTGGCGGATTTGGAACAACATTTTGATTTTGATTAAAATTTTGCCCTCGGTTGTTGTTATTGAAACCTTGATTATGAAAATTTCCTTGATTTTGATTCATATTTCCTTGATTAGCATTGAAATTCCCATAAAAATTCCCTTGATTCTGATTTCCTTGAAAACCCCGGTTTTGATTTTGATTAAAACCATTGTTTTGAAAACCATTATTTGTACGATTTTGATTATTGTTCACTTGATTACGGTTTTGACCTTGATTTTGACTTTGATTATTGAATCCCGGTGGTGGTCCAAGGTAATTATTCGAACGGTAGCTAAGGAGATTATGGTCTCCTTGGGGTTGGTAACCGTTACTACCCTGATTTGCAGCATACACATTCTCGTGAGGAAAGGCACCGGTGGCCAGACACTCATAATACGGGTGTGGACCACCACATGTTTCACAAATCTGGTTCACAACATTAATTTGTTGAGTAGTTCTTTCCTTCATTAAAAGTCCCATTTGTTTAGTAAGAGTTAAAATAGCCTCATTGGTTTTGCTATTTTGATCAAGAACATGAGCCAAAACTTCGTCATTTGATTTGCTACTAGCACTCGAGACTTGAGTTTTGCTCCTAGAAGTCCTTACTCTAGCTTTATTCTCGATGATCGTAAAAGCTTCTTGCTGGTTCCGGGTCAACAAGTTTCCACCCGCAGCAGAATTGAGTGAATCTTGATCAGCATGACACAACCCATTATAGAAAGTATCAATCTGATGCAAGAGTGAAAACCCGTGATTTGGACATTTTTCCAACAACTCCTTAAATCTATACCAAGCTTCGCTGAACGATTCATCGAAAGCTTGTTGGAATCGAAAGATTTGAGTGCGGAGATTAGAAGTTTTAGACGGAGGATAGAAATGATTCACAAACTTAGAAGCTAGATCACCCCAAGTGTAGATGGAATTTGGAGGTTCCTTTTCTAGCCAAGTCCGGGCCGCTCCTTTGAGGGAGAAAGGAAACAATTTCATTTTGATCACATCATACGGCACTTGGTTGATCTTTATTGTTTCAGTGATATCGGTGAAATTTCTGATATGAGAATGAGGATCTTCATTCTCAAATCCGTGAAATGAGATACTCGTGATGAAATTGAGTAACCCGTGATTGATTTCAAATTGATTAGCAAGTATGTCGGGAATCACAATGGCCCTTCGCACACCATTAAATGGTGTTTGAAGTTGTTCCTCCATCGGACGGAGGTCGGGGCCCGGTTGTGCTCCTTGATTAGGCCCCACCGGAGGAGCTTGATTGTCGTTCATTTCCTCAATGTTTTGGAAATGAGTACGGTGTGTGTGTCGAATTACCCTTTCGGGATTTGATAATGGAGAAATAAGATTTTGAGAAGATGAGCGGGTGTTCATACACCAAAAAGAAAACAAAAATGAAAATCAAAAATCTTTTTGTATTTTTGGTTGGGAATTATTTTTGGCTTTTTTAATATATTGAAAAACAAAATATTTTATTTTCTTTTTGGTAACCGTTACGTTAACCGTAACCGTTTCCTTTAAAACTACGCGCAGCGTGGCGGGAAGGCAAAGGTAGCTCCGAAGATGCTTAAAAACCCGCATTCTTCAGCTCGACAATTTAATGTCAAGCTTCCTTAAACCCCGTAATTAGGTTGTAGTAATAAAGTAATCCGATAACGATTAATTACACGATTTGTTTTGTTGTTATTTGGAATGGTTTACAACCGCCCTCCTTCAACGGAAGACGGAGGATGTTTATTAAGATGTATTTATGAAAACACTTTAAGAAAAGTGTTTTATTTATTATATTTTTGTATTTTTATTTTTATAAAAAAACAATAACTTCCAAGGAAGGATCTTCAAATCACAAAAACAACGGACGAAATCGACGCACTCGTTTCAAGCCTTCCCCGGCAGCGGCGCCATTTTATTGATGTTATTTTTTTTTTATTTTTCCAAAGAAATATTCGTGAAAATATTTCCCCGGGTCGTTCTCCCAACGAAGGTTTGACGGCGAATTTGTCGAATCGGAGTCGTGAAAATGTGAAGTGAATAAGTGACGTGAAAGATTATTATTTTTTTTAGAATTGATTACACTATAATAAGAAAAATTAAAAGCAATCTACGCTATTAAAATAAATGCACACAAGAAAATTCAAATAAATGCAAATCCCGGGCTAATCCCGAGATTTATAAATCTATTAGTGAAATTATACTTAAAATAAAAATAAAAATAAAATAAAATCTAATGGACGAAAATGAATTTTATTTTAAAACTGATTTTATAAAACAAATTTAAGAAAATTAAGTTTTATAAAAGAACGAGGGACTAAAAATGAAATTTAGGAAACTTTATTTAAACTAAAACTTTTTTTTGCAAAGACAAGGACTAAACTGTAATTTTTGAAAATCTAATAAAGCTAAAATCGATTTGAAACAAAGACAAGGACCAAAGGTGGACAAAAATGAAATCAAAGGACTGGTTTGTAAAATCAATAAACCAAAAACGTTTTTTTTACTCTAAAAATTTACCCAGGTTCGATTCCTGGTATTACAACTATCTAAACTAAATTTTTTTATTATTTTTTCCTTCTTTTGAAATCCAAATAATCAACTAACTAGAACTATTTTAATGAAAAGAAGAAGCTCAAACAAGATTTAATTAAGCTGGAAATCAGCTTATTCTCATAACAGTTTAACTTTGCCCAAATATTTATAAAACAGTTCAAACAAACACCAAAAGAACTCAAATAAGCTGATCTAATAAACTAAAAAAAATCAACACCACAAATAGAATCTAATTAACAGCTATATTGACTAACTTTTGCCCCACTATCCACTTACTAAACTCAATTAGAATTCTAGATATCAACTTGTGAAATGGAGCAATTTACTGATCAGCAGAGTAGATAACTAGCACAATTGAGCAACAATAACAATAACATTGAAAAAAACACAGATCAAACATTGATCAGCAGAGTAGAACATAGCCAACCACAATTGAACACTGATCAGCAGAGATCAAACACAGATTAAACACTGATCAGCAGAGTAGAAAATAGCCAACCACAATTGAGCAACAATAACATTGAAAAAACACAGATCAAACATCCTTATATCTAACTGATTATGCAAACATACTCTAGAACCTAGCAGATTCAAACTATACTCTAACCTATAAAATTTTAGCTACTAATAATCTAACACAACACAAGACAAAAACTAAAATCTAGCAAATAAGCAAATCTTAATTAAAGCTAAAATTAACTAGACAAACAAAATTGAACTCACTGATTCCTGCTGATGAGACAATGAACTCAGACAACTAAAACTACCCAGGCTTATGAAAGCCAACATTATACCCAATGTCCAGCTCTTCTTTCCACCATCAGCTTATAACAGCTTATGACAAGATTCTTTGACTATTTCTCTGACCTTTTTTTTTTTTTGTTTTGAACCTGCTGATATTGTAACTACACAAGCTCACATAAGCTAGTGAGCTTAAATGAGTATGTGAATCACTAAATTAGCTTATCTGAAAGCTATATATATATATATATATATATATATATATATATATATATATATATATATATATATATTTTTTTTTTTTTTTTTTAAAATAATGATCAGAATTTAATCAAAAATTGAAATAGACTAAAAATTGAAATCACAAATAATAAAATGATAATTCGAATTCAAATTAACTTCAAAATTAAACTTTCATTAAAACGTAAAATTACAATAATCAAACAACCTAACATAAACTGAAAATTACAATTTGATTTAAAAGACTAATATTCTAAAAAACACTTGGACAGCATAACATTGCTAAAAAGAAAATTACATGTCGAAAATGGGATAACCTCTCCTCTATTTATAGACTCAATCCGAACCTTCTGGGCTATGCCATGTTGGCAATCCGCGTGCTTCTTAGCTCCATCAACACCCTTCGATCATCTTGCTCTTCAATCTTTAGTTTCCCACCGTACGATCAAAGTTGATGCGTGTTCGGTCCAGTAACTTGCTCCCACGTGTCATTCTAATCATCAGGGTCTTCTAGAACATCCAATCATTGACTATTGTACCCTTAATTGCCGTAATTTTTCGGGTTAGGTAATTAGGGTTCATGGTGGGTGAATTTGGGGAGAAAGGGTAAAGTTTGGGGATCGGGTTTATTGAGAGAGATAAGAGGGTGAGGAATGTAGCTTATTTTCTTTATTTATCTTTGACCGAAGATAAGTTTTGACCGGGTGGATTTAATTTGGTTGGGGATGGATCGGGTCGGTTTTGTGGGCCGGAAGGTGGGCTCGGGTTTGGAGTTTTAAGGTGTGGGTTTAAAGTGTTTGGGCTGGGTTTGTAGGAAAAGGGGGAAAATTGGGTTAGTTTAGATCCGGGTAAAAAGTTAAAAAGGGTTTAAGGAATTTAGTTTAAGGGACCACTTATGTAATTTCTGGATTCTTCAAGGACTGATCTTGCCATTTTTTTTAAAAGATGATCTAAAGGCAATTTTTTTAATATTTTGCCAAGCATGACTTTCCCGGTTCGGGTTCTGAGCCTATTCCGCATCTCGTGCTCGTTTTCCCGGATTTCTTGTGTCTTTTGTCAATTTTTACGATATCCATCCCTGCACATACAAAAACACAAAAACACAATATCTTCTGGCATTTTGGTCGGGTTTTTGGTTATTTTGGTCCGGTTTTGGTCTAGAAATGGTATGTGTTTAAGCACATACCAGAACCCGACATCTAGCTTTGTGTCGTTAAGCCGGTGTAAGCTAAAGTTGTGTAAGGTTTTCTCCGCCATAAGGGAGTTTGTTGACATAGTGAAGAGAACTCTCGAGTAGGTGACTCGGGGAGTGGAGTAGGGCAAGGAAGGTGTCCTTGTAGCCGAACCACTATAAATCCTTGTGTTGTGGTTTGATCTTTCCATCCCTATCTTTCATTTCATTTCATTTACTTTACTTGCATTACTTATTTACATTTCTCTATATTTGTTCATATTGTTTAAGAGTTGAAGTCACATAAAATCGAATCGAAGTTTTTTTTTAAAAGTAAACAAAAGTTTTCACAATAAAATTAAAAGACGTAAAACTATTCAACCCCCCCCCCCTTCTAGTTTTCCAAAATTGGTATCAAGAGCCACGTCAAACAAGATTTTTAAAATAAACTGTATTTTAAAACATGAAACGATCTATGGAATCTGAAAAATATTTAGAAGGGCAATCTATGCAAAGACCACCACTATTTGAAAGTGATGGATTTCTCTATTGGAAAAATCGTTTCGAAACTTATGTGAAATCAAAAGATCTAGATCTTTGGCATGTTATTACTAACGGTGATTTTTTACCTATTCAAAATAATCCAGAAACTAAAAAGGATGAGATAGTACCTTTTGAAAAACAAAATGATGATTTATAAATAAAACTTGCTAAAAATAATGAAGCAAAAATGGTTATTTATAATGCGCTACCACGTAAAGAATACGAAAAAATCTTTATGTGTGAAACCGCAAAAGAAATTTGGAACTCTTTACTAATAACTCACCAAGGCAATAGTCAAGTCAAAGATAATAAAATAGATCTTCTTGTTCAACAATATGAACAATTTACGATTCCGGAAGAGGAATCAATTGATAATGCTTTTGCTAGGTTTAACACAATCATCACAAGTTTAAAAGCACTTGATGAGAGTTTTTCTAGTAAGAATTTTGTTAGAAAATTTCTTAGGTCGCTTCATCCAAAATGGCGGGCTAAAGTTACGGCGATTGAAGAATCGAAGAACTTGTCAACTCTTCAACTTGACGAGTTGATCGGCAACTTGAAAGTCTAAGAGGCAATAATAAAGAAAGATTCCGAGATGGTCAAAGGAAAAAGAGAACGAAGCAAGTCAATTGCTTTGAAAGCTAGGAAGGAATCTAGTGACGAGGATAGCTCAACCTCCAAAAGTGATGGCGAAGAATATGCCATGGCCGTACGAGACTTCAAGAAATTCTTCAAAAGACGAGGAAGATTCGTTAGACAACCACATGAAGATAGAAAGGCATCCCAAAGAAATAAAGATGACAAAATTAGTAAGAGTGAGAGAAAGTGTTTTAAATGCGGTGATCCAAATCATCTCATCGGAAGATGTCCAATGATGTCAAGGGAGCAAAATCAAAAGGCGTTCGTTAGAGGAACATGGAGTGATAGTGATGAAGATCATAAAGAAACCACAAAGGAGGTGAAGTGTCTTATGGCTAAGACATCAAGTGAGGTACATTCTGAAATCGAATACTTTAGTGTATTTATCATTAGACGAAAAAGACTTAGATAGTGAATATAATAGATTATGCCAACTAGGTCAAAAAGTAATGACAAAAAATAAATCACTAAAACGCTTAAACAATCAATTAGAAAATGAAATACTTGAATTAAAGATTAAACTACACAACTTAGAAAAAGGCAAAGAAGCATTTGAAGAATGTAAAACATGTTAAGTAACTAAAAATGAAAACGAAAAACTTAAGGAAGAAATTTGTAAACTTGACAAATTTGAAAATAGTAGTAACTCACTTAGGAAAATAATAAGTGTTCAAAGAGTAGTAGGAGATAAAACCGGTTTAGGATTTAATTCATCTGAGGCCTCAACTAGTGAAACTAAAAATGTGAAGTTTGAATGTGAATCTAGCAAGGAAAAACCCTTAGAGTCAACACCTAAATACATACTTATGAAAGATAGAAAAGTACCCATAGCTAGTAATGATGAAGTAAAAATTTTCTACAAACCATCTTTAAAAACCAAAGAAGAATCCTCTAAACCGAAATTAAGATAAAAAACACCTCCCCTAAGAAGACCAAATAATCATCACCCTCGACCTAAAACTCCTCAACCTAGAAGAAATCAAAATCGACAAAATCTCCATAATAATAATAGTTACCCAATGTGGAATTATCCAAATCCACCAAGCTTCAATCCTTGGGGAATACTTCCACCATATATGCATCCTAGTCAATTGCAACCCATGTTTGGTTCAAACAACTTTGTACAAATTAGACAATGGGGACCAAGTGGCTAATTTGCTAACTCATTGGGAAATTGGTATCTTTTCTTTGATTGGCTTCTACAAGTCAACATAAACACTTTGAAGTGCTTGAAGACTACTTATTGAAGACTAAAAGGTACGCCTCTCTTTCATGCTCTCTACTATGTTATATGCTTAGTTAATTGCATGCCCCCGTTAGTTTAAAAGTGCCTAATTTAATTCTTATGTGCGTGTTAATATGTTACCCCTTTATACATATACTTATACTATTATACATATACATAATAAGTAGTTTATATAAATATATATTCGCACATAACCTAGATACGTCATTTGTTAACTATCTAGAACTAAAAGAAATTGTTCATCCTCGAACATTTTCTTCCCCCTTTGGCTCTTTTGAACTTTAAAGTTCAACACGAAAATTTTCTATGTCCACTATCACAAAACTCATGGTGATGAAGAGAAGTGAGTTAAGTGGATCAACGTAGAAGTAATACTTAAACCTTCGCGCAAAGGAAACTATGGATGAAACAAACTCCCGACGCCGTCAGCACTCATCTACAAAAATAGGGAGAAGTAGATATAAACTCACTAAATACTTGACTAAAAATTAATTTTTCAATTTAATGAGTTTAGATTTTGTAATCATCAAAAATGGGGAGATTGTTGATATAAATAATGCCTAAACACGTTATTAATATTTTTCGATATCTCTACGTTTTGATAATCACAAAATGTAAAATCATTAAACGAAAAATTATGACGTAAACAAGTATTTAGTTGTAAATATCTATTTTAACAACTCAATCACTTAAGGTATGAATAAACAAATGATTAATGCATTATATGATCAAAGAAACATTTTCTTAATCACTAGATTTTTTATAAAATGTCACAAACATTTTATATCTTTTAGAAAATCATTTTTGGTATTAAATAAAAATGTTTAATCTTTTATAAATTTATGAATTCAAATTTTCAACCAAAAATGGCAAAAATGTTCCAGAAAAACCTTCCCCACAAAAAGACAAATCTGAGCAACGTTCAGAAAGGGCGGCCCCCTTAATTATACTAGGCGGTCCCCTTAATTTTAAGGGGGCCGGCCACCTATTTAAGGGGACCGCCCCGCTCCTGTAGGTTCTCAGATTTGCCTATAAATAATAGTTCATCTCTGGACTTTTTCCTCACCTTTTGCACCACAAAACCTTCTGTTCTAAATCTTCTCTAATCCTTGTAAATCCTTTCTAAAATCCTTTGATCATATTCTCTTAAGCATTGGTTTTCAAGTGATCCAAGCTTTCATCATCCAAGTGCAAAAGAAGAATACTTCTTCAACATCTAGAGAAGAAGTATTGTAGCTCAATTCATATATTTGTATAATTGTGTAAAGTGTTTGATAAGGTGTTTGTGTAGTTGTGTTTAGTAGATCAAAGTGTAAGTAAGTAGTTGTGTTGTAAAGAAGTAGTGTAGAAGTTGTGAAGTTGTAGTCTAGAAGTTGTGAAGCCGTCGTGTAGAAGGTGTGAAGTCGTAGTGAAGAAGTCGTGAAGCCGTAGTGAAAAAGTCGTGAAGCCGTCGTGTAGAAGG
Organism: Artemisia tridentata subsp. tridentata; assembly: GCA_021014915.2. Lineage (NCBI taxonomy): Eukaryota > Viridiplantae > Streptophyta > Magnoliopsida > Asterales > Asteraceae > Artemisia > Artemisia tridentata. The sequence goes on from CP139505.1 coordinate 106,090,659, forward strand.
TGTGAAGCCGTAGTGAAGAAGTCGTGAAGCCGTAGTGAAGAAGCCGTGAAGCCGTCGTGAAGAAGTCGTGAAGCCGTCGTGAAGAAGTCGTGTAGAAGTTGTGAGGTTGGTTCTAGCTACGATTAGAACCCGGCATCTAGCTTTGTGTCGTTAAGCCGGTGTAAGCTAAAGTTGTGTAAGGTTTTCTCCGCCATAAGGGAGTTTGTTGACATAGTGAAGAGAACTCTCGAGTAGGTGACTCGGGGAGTGGAGTAGGGCAAGGAAGGTGTCCTTGTAGCCGAACCACTATAAATCCTTGTGTTGTGGTTTGACCTTTCCATCCCTATCTTTCATTTCATTTCATTTACTTTACATGCATTACTTATTTACATTTGTCTATATTTGTTCATATTGTTTAAGAGTTGAAGTCACATAAAATCGAATCGAAGTTTTTTTTTTAAAGTAAACAAAAGTTTTCACAATAAAATTAAAAGACGTAAAACTATTCAACCCCCCCCCCCCCCTTTCTAGTTTTCCACATAAATGTGTGTATCGAAACGTGTTTATAAAAACATGTATAAAAATGTGTGTATAAATGTGTATAAAAACGTATATAAATATGGGTATAAGTGTGTGTATAAAAACGTGTGTATAAAAACATGTATAAAAATGTGTGTATAAATGTGTGTATAAAAAGGTGTGTATAAAAACGTGTGTAAAAATGTGTGTATAAAAATGTGTGTATAAAAACGTGTGTATAAAAACGTGTATAAAAATGTGTGTATAAAAATGTATGTATAAAAACGTGTGTATAAAAACATTTATAAAAAGGTGTGTATAAAAATGTATGTACAAAAACGTGTATAAAAATGTGCGTACGAAAATATGTATAAAGATATTTGGAAAAAAAATAATAATAAGAAGACCAAATTTTAAGTTAAGTATAAACGGTCGTTAGTATAAAGGACTAACGTTGCAAATGTTTGTTACTAACGTTCGTTAGCTAACGGAAAAAAACTAACGACAGATAGTCTCAGGGACCAAACCCGTTATGGATCACAATCATATGGACTGAATCCGTTAAAAAAAAGTTTTAGAGACTATTTCAGTTAAAACCGACAGACCACAGGGACCATTTATGAACTTAACTCTAATCTTAATTTGAGCACTACTCAATAGTTACATTTGAAAGTAATGGTATAATGAAAGTGAGTTTCAGGACTAAAAAGTTCTGTTTAGAAAAAAAATACTATTAGGTTTAATCAAAAGAATTGAATTATAATAACCGGATACGTTGTTTCTGGAATCCGTTACTAAGTTAACTTTTAATCCCGGACACAAGTGAATTAAATATTAGCCATCACATGAGAATACCAAAATGTAAAAGCTTAAAATCTAAGGGTGCGTTTAGTTGGAGGAAAACAACCTTGTTTTCCACAAAATGTTTTGAAGAAAATAAGGAAAACAGAGATCACGTTCAAATTAGCGTTTTCCAACAAAATGTTTTCCAAAACACAAAATTTCTATTTCCATCCATAACAAAGAAAACAAGAAAACAATTTTTTTTTGTTTTCCTTATTTCATATTTCCTATTTATATTTCTCTTAAAACCACATACTCACACACTCCAGCCATATACCCTAACCCCAAACACCACCCTCCCACAGCCCACATCAGCCATCACCACCCTCGCCGGCGTCGCTCCAGTCGTTTTTTACGTTTTCGTCCGATTCTTTACGTTTTAGTCTGATTTTTTACGTTTTCGTCCGATTCTTTACGTTTTCGTCTCATTCTTTACGTTTTCGTCCGATTTTTTACGTTTTCGTCCGATTCATTACGTTTTCGTCCGATTCTTTACGTTTTCGTCCGATTTTTTACGTTTTCGTCCGATTCTTTAAGTTTTTCGTCCGATTTTTTACGTTTTCGTCCGATTTTTTACGTTTTCGTCCGATTCTTTACGTTTTTTTTCCTCTTTATTTAAGTTTTCGTCCGATTCTTTACGTTTTTGTCCCATTTTTTAAGTTTTCGTCCGATTCTTTATGTTTTCGTCCGATTTTTTACGTTTTCGTCCGATTCTTTACGTTTTCGTCCGATTCTTTACGTTTTCGTCTGTATTTTTACGTTTTCGGCTGAATTTTTACGTTTTCATCGGATTCTTTACGTTTTCGTCCTATTCTTTACGCTTTCGTCCGATTTTTTACGTTTTCGTCCGATTCTTTACGTTTTTGTCCGATTCTTTAAGTTTTCGTTTGTATTTTTACGTTTTCGGCTGAATTTTTACGTTTTCGTCCGATTCTTTACGTTTTCGTCCTATTCTTTACGTCTTCGTCCGATTCTTTAGGTTTTCGTCTGGTTTTTTACGTTTTCGTCTGAATTTTTACGTTTTCGTCCGATTCTTTACATTTCGTCTGTTTTTTTTACGTTTTCTTCTGAATTTTTACATTTTCGTCCATTTTTTTACGTTTTCGTCCGATTCTTTACGTTTTTGTCCGATTCTTTATGTTTTCGTCTGTATTTTTACGTTTTCGGCTGAATTTTTACGTTTTCGTCCGATTCTTTACGTTTTCGTCCTATTCTTTACGTTTTCGTCCGATTCTTTACGTTTTCGTCTGTTTTTTTACGTTTTCGTCTGAATTTTTACGTTTTCGTCCGATTCTTTACATTTCGTATGTTTTTTTTACGTTTTCTTCTGAATTTTTACGTTTCGTCCGATTCTTTACGTTTTCGTCCGATTCTGTACGTTTTCGTCCTATTCTTTACGTTTTCGTCCAATTCTATACGTTTTCGTCTGATTCTTTACGTTTTCGTCCAATTTTTTACGTTTTCGTCCGATTCTTTACGTTTTTTTTTTCTGTTTTTTTACGTTTTCTTCTGAATTTTTACGTTTTCGTCTATTTTTTACGTTTTCGTATGATTCTTTACGTTTTCGTCCGATTTTTTACGTTTTTGTCCCATTTTTTCATCTTCCGAATCGGAAGAAAACGTAAAGAATCGGACGAAAACGTAATGAGCCGGAAGAAAACGTAAAAAATCGAACAAAAGAGTAAAAATCGGATGAAAACGTAAAAAACAAATGAAAACGTAAAGAATCAGACGCAAATGTATAGAACCGGACGAAAACGTAAAAAATCGGACGAAAAAGTAAAGAATCGAAGGAAAACATAAAAAATCGGACGAACACATAAAAAATCAGACGAAAATGTAAAGAATCGGTCAAAAAGGTAAAAAAATCCGAAGAAAACATAAAAAATCAGACGAAAACGTAAAAATTCAGACGAAAACGTAACGAATCGGACAAAAACGTAAAAATTCAGACGAAAAAGTAAAAAATCGGACGAGAATGTAAAGAATCGGTCGAAATGTAATGAATCGGTCAAAAACGTAAAAAATCAGACGAAAACATAAAAAATCGGACGAAAATGTAAAAATTCAGACAAAAATGTAAAAAAACAGACGAAAACGTAAAGTATCGGACGGAAACATAAAGAATCGGGCAAAAACCTAAAGAATCGGATGGAAACCTAAAGAATCGGACGAAAACGTAAAGAATCGGACGAAAACGTTAAGATTCAGACGAAAACGTAAAGAATTGGACGAAAACGTAAAGAATCGGACGAAAACGTAAAAATCGGACGAAAACGTAAAGAATCGGACGAAAACGTAAAGAATCGGAAGAAAACCTAAAGAATCAAACGAAAACGTAAAAAATCTGACGAAAACGTAAAAAATCATACGAAAACATAAAAAAACAGACGAAAACGTAAAGTATCGAACGAAAACATAAAGAATCGGACGAAAACCTAAAGAATCGGCAAAAAGGTAAAGAATCAGACGAAAACGTAAAGAATCGGACGAAAACGTAAAGAATCGGACAAAAACGTAAAGAATCGGAAGAAAACCTTAAAGAATCAGACGAAAACGTAAAAAATCTGGCGAAAACGTAAAAAATCAGACGAAAAGGTAAAAAACGGACGAAAACTTTAAAAAAACCTACGAAATCGTAAAAACGGACGAAAACGTAAAAAAACAGACGAAAACATAAAAAAGTGGACAAAAACGTAAAAAACAGACGAAAAAGTAAAAAAAAAAATACATTTTTTAGTTATTTTACGTTTTCGAATTATAGTTTTCGAATTATAGTCGCTTGAAGTTTTTTTCATATTATTTTATGTTTACTTTTTTAATTCTTTATTTTATCGTATTATATTTTTTTAGTTATTTTATAATTTAGTTGGTTAGTTTATAATATTTGTTTTTGTGTTTTGAAGATGTTTTTTATAATATTACAAAGGTGAATAATGAATTGAGATATAAAACAACAACACTTAAACATGTTTTCTAGTTTTGCAAAATGGAAAACACAAACGCATGTTTCTCAAACTAAACGCGTTTTCTAAATTTTCTATTGTTTTGTGGAAATAAAACTCCCCTCCCGTTTCCTACAAAACAAGAAATAGAAAATGAAAGAAAATATTTTCCAACTAAACGCCACCTAAGTATTACAATTTCGACATATGCATAGAGATTTAGTCACATATCACACTTTGAACATATTAACATATTGTATCGCAAATATTTAATTTCAATAAATATATTTGCTTAAAGTAGTATCTAACGTGATTACAACATATACATATGATAACATATTTATTACATATTCAGTTACATATTTTACAACATATGATAACATTATTGTATAACCACATTATAAATTAGGGATAATGGCACGAAAAGCACCATACTTGCCACATTTTGTCATTGTATGTTGCGTCATTTTTTTTTTTTTTTTTGATTTAAACACTAACGTTTCTAAAACAGGCCATTTTGGGTACGGGTGACCTGCTGAGGAGGTTAAGCAGGTTAAGATAACGACAGTTAGTTTTATTATTGCAGCGTTAGTCCTTTATACTTAACGACCGTTTATTTTATTATTGCAACGTTAGTCCTTTACATGTTTTCGTCCGTTTTTACACGTTTTCGTTCGTTTTCGCACGTTTTTGTCCGTTTTCGCCCGTTTTTACACGTTTTCGCACGTTTTTGTCCGTTTTAGCCCGTTTTTACACGTTTTCGTCGATTTTAAACACGTTTTTTTTCCATTTTTACACGTTTTCGTCGGTTTTCACACGGTTTTTTTCCGTTTTTACACGTTTTCGTCTGTTTTTACACGTTTTTTCGTTTTTACACGTTTTCGTCCGTTTTCACACGTTTTTTTCCGTTTTCGCACGTTTTTGTCCGATTTTACACATTTTCGTTCGTTTTCGCACGTTTTTGTCTGTTTTCGCCCGTTTTTACACGTTTTTGTCCGTTTTCGCCCGTTTTTTACACGTTTTCGTTGATTTTCACACGTTTTTTTTTCCATTTTTACACGTTTTCTTCGGTTTTTTACACGGTTTTTTTCCGTTTTCGCACGTTTTTGTCCGTTTCCTTTTGTTTTTTTCACCTTTCTTTTTTCCGTTTTTACACGTTTTCGTCTGTTTTTTCACACGTTTTTTTTTCCGTTTTTTCCGTTTTTACACGTTTTCGTCTGTTTTTTACACGTTTCCGTCCGTTTTCACACGTTTTTTTTTTCCGTTTTTGCACGTTTTTGTCCGTTTTTTACACATTTTCGTTCGTTTTCGCACGTTTTTTGTCTGTTTTCGCCCGTTTTTTACACGTTTTCGTCGATTTTCACACGTTTTTTTCCCCCATTTTTACACGTTTTCGTCGGTTTTCACACGTTTTTTTTTTCCGTTTTTGCATGTTTTTGTCCATTTTTACACATTTTTTTTCGTTTTTACACGTTTTTGTCCGTTTTCACACGTTTTTTTTCCGTTTTCGCACGTTTTTGTCTGTTTTCGTCATTTCGCACGTTTTTGTCCGTTTTTGCTGTTTTACACACTTTCATCTTTTTCACACGTTTATTTTTTTCGTTTTTACACGTTTCGTCGTTTTCACACGTTTTTTCGTTTTCGCACGTTTTGTCCGTTTTTACACGTTTTCGTTTGTTTTCGCACATTTTTGTCCATTTTCGCCCGTTTTTACACGTTTTCGTCTGTTTTCACACGTTTTTTTTCCCGTTTTTACATGTTTTCTTAACACTTTTTTTTCCCTTTTTTAAACGTGTGAAAACGGATGAAAACATGTAAAAAAGAAAAAAAAAAACGTGTAAAAAACGGACAAAAACGTGCGAAAACGGAAAAAAAACGTGTGAAAACGGAAAAAACGGGCGAAAACAGACAAAAACGTGTGAAAACGAACGAAAACGTGTAAAAACGGACAAAAACGTGTGAAAACGGAAAAAAACGTGTGAAAACGGAAAAAAACGTGTGAAAACGGACGAAAACGTGTAAAAACGAAAAAAAAGTGTAAAAACAGACGAAAACGTGTAAAAACGAAAAAAACGTGTAAAAACAGACGAAAACGTGTAAAAACGAAAAAAACGTGTAAAAACAGACGAAAACGTATAAAAACAGACGAAAACGTGTAAGAACGAAAAAAAACGTGTAAAAACAGACGAAAACGTGTAAAAACGAAAAAAAAAAACCGTGTGAAAACCGACGAAAACGTGTAAAAATGGAAAAAAAACGTGTGAAAACCGACGAAAATGTGTAAAAACGGGCGAAAACGGACAAAAACGTGCGAAAACGTGTAAAAACGGGCGAAAACGAGAAAAACGTGTGAAAACGGACAAAAATGTGCGAAAACGGAAAAAACGTGTGAAAACGTGTAAAAACGGACAAAACGTGTGAAAACAGACGAAAACGTGTAAAAACGGAAAAAATGTGTAAAAACGGACAAAAACTTGCGAAAACGGGAAAAAACGTGTGAAAACGGAAAAAAGGGGACAAAAACGTGCGAAAACGAACGAAAACGTGTAAAAACGGACAAAAACGTGCGAAAAACAAAAAAAACATGTGAAAACGGACGAAAACGAAAAAAAGGTGTAAAAACAGACGAAAACGTGTAAAAACGAAAAAAACGTGTAAAAACAGACGAAAACGTGTAAAAACGAAAAAAACCATGTGAAAACCGACGAAAACATGTAAAAATGGAAAGAAAAACGTGTGAAAACCGACGAAAACGTGTAAAACGGGCGAAAACGGACAAAAACGTGCGAAAACGTGTAAAAACGGGCGAAAACGGACAAAAACGTGCGAAAACGAGAAAAACGTGTGAAAACGGACGAAAACGTGTAAAGGACTAACGTTGCAATAATAAAATAAACGGTTGTTAAGTATAAAGGACTAACGCTGCAATAATAAAACTAACTGTCGTTATCTTAACCTGCTTAACCTCCTCAGCAGGTCACCCGTACCCAAAATGGCCTGTTTTAGAAACGTTAGTGTTTAAATCAAAAAAAAAAAAAGGACGCAACATACAATGACAAAAGGTGGCAAGTATGGTGCTTTTCGTGCCATTATCCCTATAAATTACTAGCATACTTTAATCATTTCTACATGTGATGTGCCAAATTTAAAGTGCAAAGCACTAAAACTATAAACAAAAGCCACATAACAATTTGATACACATGAATTAATATGTATGTATATATTAAACGAACCATGTTAGTCCAAAACATATAAGAGTTGTTCACAACTTAAACGTCTAGAAGATAAATGTTTATTTTTAAAGTTGGAATTTGGTCTTATCTATCCCATAAAGCTCGGCCCTATTCCTATTATATTTCCCACCTCTCCCTCATTTTCTACAACCGAATATACACCCAAAAAATAACACACATAAAACCCTAATCTCAAAACATAAGTGGCGGCAGTTTAGTTTTCATTCTTTCGAATGGTGAAAAGAATGGTTCGTGAAGGTAATAAAGAGGGTATTTGATTATTGTTTTGGGCTGAGATCGAGTGGGTTTTGGTTGGTTCGTGGCAGGTCCTGGTTTGGATCTTTTGGTCCTTGTTTCATTCTTTGATTCGACTCTAAGGTACAACCTGTTTCAATCTTGTTCCTCTCGACATCTATACTCACAACACATCTGTAAAAGTATAAGCTAAAACTAAACTTGGTCGATCTAAAAAGGATTCTAATGAAAAGTTAAGATGGTCACATAAATGATGAATATGAATACATGAAATGATCAAATTATTTAGGAGTTTAATCTGAGGATCGAACAAGTAAAAATAAAAATAAAATAAATACGTGGGTTGATGAATCTGATTTTGTGCACTAGTTCGAGCACTAAAATACAATCTAAAACCTGGTTTTATAGTCGCATGAGATGCTGAGATATATGTGTCAAGATATAGTCTTAATGTGTGTCACGTTTGCATGGTAAAAAGGATAATCAATCATGTCTCGCGGAGTATGTGTCGTGTGTCGAATATGGTGTGAATGAGGGGCTTAGGAGTAGGTTATGATCGCATGCATGATAAGGGTCAGTATATATGTCGATGTAGAGTGTGAGTGGACTGTTAAAAAAATCAGACTGCATGCATACATTTGAACCTGAGTTCATGCATGTTTTGTTCAATTATATATGTGTCGATTAGAGGTGTAATGTGTTATTAAAATCGGACTTGCGTGCGTAGTTTGTGGCGTATGTAATGAGGTCGAAAGGATAAAGACTAGGGCTGGTTGGCTCTGTTATTATATGTATCGAATGGGTTGTATTTGCATGTGTGTTCGGGTGAGTGTTAGGGATGTCGAGTGGGCTGAAAAGGATTGTGCTTTGGTAGGTGTCGTGAGTGAATCGTGTGGAGTAAAGCCTAGGTCTATACGTATTAAATGAAGGGAAGATTGCATGCATTAGGGGTCGTATTATGTTAGGGTGAGAAGGGAGAAATTGGGGTTGGTTTAGAATGGGAATTTCATGTAATAGGACACGGTGATTTTGTGTGTGTCATATGGACTGGAAATCAAAGTGTCATGTGTATGTGTTATAAGTGTCGGGTTTGAGATTCGTCACATAAGGAAATGGGCAAATGGTTAGGTTTGTTTTGGTTTGAAAAAGAGATAGAGTGAGTTCGTGTGATGTTGTACTTGTTAAGTGGTGTGTGTGTGGCTGTTGTATATACATGGTAAAGTGAAACTGTGTGTCGTGTGAGGTTTGTGTCGAGTCCAAAAGGAGCAAGGGTAGATTTCGTGTGGTCTTGGTATTGCATGTGCATGAGTTAGCTCTGTTATTGTTGACATGATGAATTTTTGTGTGAGTTAAATACATATAAAAAGGGTATGGGAAATTGGAACAAAAAGAGTAAAATAATAAAAATTGATACAGGATTGAATATATATTATATTGTGTTAAATGTGATGCGTTGTCAAACTTCATTTTAGTTTCAATAGATAAGCAGCTTACTAGGCATTGTTTAATTTTATTATTCATGTTGGCTGAGTTTTGTGTTGCATGTGAATTATAAGGTGGTCAAGAAATGTCTAAGCGTGTGCAATAAATTGATTCGAAAGAAAAGGGGTCAAGGCCCAAGGGTCGTGTGTTATTTTGGTGTCGGCTTGATCTAGTAAACATGCATGTCGAGAGTGTGTTGAGTGTGTTAGCATGTGTGTGTTCACGAGGATAAGATGGGGTCGACTTGCATCTCAAGAGTTATGATAGCGTTGGATCCAAGTTTTGTTTTGAATGTGTGGTACGAATACGTTATGTCTATTTCGAGATACTACGGATTTTGAAACTAATTCAAGTATTTCCTAATTGAGGAAAGTTCAATACGAAACAAAAAAAAGCCAAAGAACAAACCGCTCCATCCTGACCATTGATCTCAATTTAATCTGATGGTTGGATCTATTTTTCATCCATCCTATTTAATTATATAGAGGGGTAGGTTGGTCATTTAAACTCACACATACTACTCATTTTCTGACTCACTCTCATTCTCTCACACACACTCAACCAAAATAAAACACACGCACATTTTCACCTTTTTACACACACAAAACCATAACCGTTTAATTACAAGCTCTAAATATGTAGATCTGATATTTAAGAAATGTGGAAATCACGTAGCCGTGATAACGGATCGGTTCATAGAAGATCGATGTCTAGTGTTAATTTCACTCATACTTCATTCAAAGCGGATGACGGTGACGGTGACGGTAGAGATCGTGATTTCACGGCGCAAGACCGTCGGAGACGCGCTATATCTATGTCTCCGTTGAGAAGCACCGGCGCGTGGCTTGATGAGTCTAATGAAATCGATGTAACTGACCCACCATTTAAAAAAAGAAAAATAAAATCTGTTCTTGATTGCACAATGGAAGATAATGAAATAATTGGTTCAAATGGTATCAAGAAAACTGAGTTTGTTAGATTGTTGATTGAATCTTTAAGTTCTTTAGGGTATAAGGATATTAAAGTGAGTCTTGAGAAAGAATCTGGTGTTAGGCTTTGTTCTAGTGTTGTTAGTGAGTTTATAGATATGATTCTTGATGGAAATTGGGATCAAAGTTTGAATTTGTTGCGAAAAATATCGAATATGGACGAATGTGATGTTAAAATGGCGTCTTTCGTTATTTTAGAACATAAGTTTTTGGAGTTTTTGGATGGGAGTAAGGTTGGTGAGGATTTGAGTGTGTTAACTGTTAAGGAGTAAAGCTACTTTTGGATTTAGAGAAGTTGTGATTCAAGAACAAATTTTATTTTTATTTTTATTTTTCCATTAAGAATCCAAATACATGTGAATCCCATGAGATTCATTTTGAATCCTATGGGATTCAAAATGAATCACAAGTGATTCATGCCGAATCCTACGGGATTCATACAGAATCCCATGGGATTATGCTGAATCCTATGGGATTCACCAAAGAATCCCATGGGATTCATATTGAATCCTATGGGATTCAGAATGAATTTCAAGTGATTCACAATGAATCCCATGTGATTCATCAAAGAATCCCATGGGATTCATACTGAATCCTTTGTGATTTATCGTCTTTTTACGAATCCAGTGGGATTTTTCTGGACGGAAATTTTGAAGAAAAAAAAAATTTGTATTTTTACGAATCCCATGGGATATTTCTGGACAAAAATTTTGAAAAAAAAATAATCTTTTTACGAATCCTGTGGGATTTCTTTACGAATCCCGTGGGATTTTTTTGGACGGAAATTTTGAAAAAAAAATTCGTCTTTTTACGAATCCCATGGGATTTTTACGAATCCCGTAGGATTTTTTTGGACGGAAATTTTGAAAAAAAAATCGTCTTTTTACGAATCCCATGGGATTTTTTACGAATCCTGTGGGATTTTTTTGGACGGAATTTTGAAAAAAAAGTTCGTCGAAAGTATATAACAATGCATATCTATAGAAAGATAATTTTTTTATCGTCGCGATGGTGTATTTTTCGTAGCTTGAAGATTTACCGTTTGCAAGATATGTTGTTTAAAAAAAAAAGGTGAAAAGTGGGTTTTTATATTAAATGAGCTAAAATGTCAATTTTGCCCTCCCTTTTTTATTTTTGATTTGATCTTAGCCATTAGATGAAAGGTGGATGGATGGTTGAGATTGATTTATTTGTTTTTTATGTGATACTTGTTTTGCATAGATCTACGGATTTTGCACCTAATTCAAGTATTTCCTAATCGATCTAATTCAGTAAATAAGCATTTTGACTTAAATTTTCACTTTAGATCATAAAACCTTGATAATTTACACATTTAACCCTAAGCGTAGCTAAAATGACATATTAAACCCTAAACTATAATTTTGGTCATATTAAGTCCTTAAGTTTACTTAATTGTCATTTATAACCTCAAAAGTTACTAATTCGTAAAAGATACTTAATTCGGGAAACTCACTTAATTTGGAAAGTTACTAAATAAGGCAAGTTACTAAAACTAGAAAGATTCTAAATATGGAAAGTTTCTAAACATAGAAAGAAACCATAATATGTTATTTTGCTCAAAACAAGTGATGAATCAGTAATAACTTATGAAATGGTTCTTAAATATTAAGACGGTTATTAATTCGTACAGATTCGCTGAAGAAGGAGTAACTTCTGATCCTTGTGTTGTCTGATATGGTTTCATTTGCGGTTTGAGGTACAGATATTCTACCCTTTATCAGTAAAGGTGTCTTTCTCACGACTCTGATATTTGATTCTGATTCATTTGATTTTGATGTGCTATGATCCGTTTGATTTGATCCTTTTTGCTATGATCTCTTGATGTGATTCTTTTGATATGAGCTTTGATATGATCTCAGTTATATGATCATCTGTTATGATTCAGTGATATATGCCTTTGCTATGATTCCCTCTGATATGATGATATGATATGATGTATGCTTTTATGTTTGTTGCTCGAGCTAACTAGCCATGGAGGTACCATGGCCATGTCATTGAGGCACCGATGGCATGACACTTTCTGTGGAGGTGTGATTGATCCACGGCGTCCCTATTTGTTATGATATGATATGTATGAGATCTCTTGGCCATTTTGATATATGCGTATACTTGTCTAGTACATGGTACGTATATGATTTGTTTTGCAGGGGGCGTATGGATGCATCCTAGGCTTATTTGAGATGTGACTTAATTTGATTGGTGACTGGCTGTATGTGCTCTATACCCCACTCACTGTTTTGGGTACTTAGAGGTCTCCCCTCTTCGTACACGTAGATTTGATAGGTATTTGTGATTATTTGGTCTATTCGAGTGGCTCGTTTAGACACGCTCGTGGCTATCTGTTAGGTATCTTTGGTCCGTTCGAGTGGCTCATCTGGACGTGTTCGTTGACGTTTATTTCTTAGACTCTAGAGCTATTCTTACCTTGATGTGTATGCATGTGTTCCATTTGATTTGTATTATCTTATCTCTCATTCTTTTGACATATGATATTCGTTTCCAATAAGAGCTTATGTTTCCTTTTCCTATACCTTTATATGATTTGTTTATTCGTTTGTTATCTATATATCTGTTCACTGGGCTTTTTAAGCTCAGCCGCATTTCTTTTCCTGTGGCAGGTTTTAGGTTGGAAGCTGGGTTTGAGTGAAGAGTGCATAGGAGCTTTTAGTGGACTACCCTGTCGATAGATCCCCGTTGCAATTGGATTAGACTTTGAAGTTAACTTCCATTTAGATTTGTTCAGACTTGTATTCTAGTTTAATAGTCAGTATTGTTTAGATTCATTATGTCATTAGTTTCATTTTGAACCTTTGTAACCTTAATAATTATAAAAGTCTTCTGCTTGCGTTTGTTCTGTTGACACCATAATGTGGCATTTTGACCCTTGTCGGGTTGGGGTGTTACATGAATCATGGAGAAGAAGCACTAAGTATACTTGGCAATTATTTGGAATAGAAGGACAGATAGGGAATAAGACACGACAATTGATAACTTATGTTTTATACATGTTTCTATATTCGTTATCATGTGTTTTAAATATTTATGAACCAAGATCATTTGCGTACCAAATAATGCTAACGTATCAAGGGACTGATCCCCACCGTCTATTGTCATTTAATCTGATGGCTATGATTAAATCTAATATTTACACTGTAAGGGCATTTTGGTCAGCTATATAAACCAAAAATTACCATACACCTCCCTTCCATCTCCCGTTAATTCACACACACAAACTTTTGGCTGTGTTTTCCCCCAAAATTCTCTCGTTGCAAACCCAATCTTCATAACCATTTCAAAACCCTAACTTCAATTATAAATCGTCAATTGATCATGATCTTCATCTGTTTTTATAAACATCAGTATCATCATGTTAATCATGAAAAACAACTTCATTAGATCTGATCGATCAACCGATTTTAGAAATTGATCGATCTCAATCAAATCGCTAATCATCGAAGCTACTGGAGTATTTCGATCATAATAAAGCGAATTGATTCGATTTTTTTACAACAAAATGAGGTTTTATAAATTCAAATGACGAAAATATGGTACAAAAAGAGGCACATCTTACTGTTCCAATGTGTGGAAAATATTATTACATATGACAACCATAGAGAAGCACAAATTGCTAGTGGTAAGTTCACAATTAATAATATTATGATTTGTTCATGGCAACAATTCAGTTTATTCGAATTAGTGAAATTTTGATTTTTTTTATACTATCTTGTGTGATTTTGAAGTTAGTTAAATTTAAAATTGATCAAGTTGTTGTATGTGATTTTCTGGTTAGTTAGATTTAAAATTGATAAAGTTGTTGTATGTGATTTGAAGCTAGAAGTGAAAATTTGTTGTTTTAGAGAAGCTTTCTCAAATCATATCTGATATATGATAGGTGATGTTACATGTAGTGGAACCTATGTGAACAAAAAGATATTATGATTTGTTATTTTAAGCTAATCAATCATGAAACACGCACGATATAACATTGTTCAGATCTGTGTAACTAGATACATCATTTTAGTTTTATAGATGATTTTCATATTACATGTGGTAAACTACTATTATTATGCCATGATTAGCGAGAACTATATTGCTCACATTTCACAAATGTCATTTCGACACTTATGAACTTCATGATATGTTTTGAGTTAGGTGATGGAAAAGCAAAGGTTAAAGAAAGAATCATTATCATAACTTCGCAAGTCAATTATTTGGTTACCAATTTTAAAATCTCACTTATGAAGCAAATACGTACACCCGTACCCTTTCAACTTGTTAAAAATTATATATTTGGAGCAGCCCTTTGGTCATATTCAGTAAAAGTGAGACCTTCAAAAGGCACTGAAGCGAAGTACAAGAACACATCTCAAGTTTCGAAAAGAGACCAAGAGCACATTCCCTAGTTTGATTGTGGACGTGATATGTATCACCATTTTCTATAGCATTTATTTTAATTTTCCTAAATAAGACATGGTATGTATGACTTTGAATAAAGTTTGATTGTGGATGAGTTTGTTTATAATGGAATGTTTAATCTTCATTTTATGATATGTCACCAATCTATAAATATGTAATAGCATGTGGTTGCACAAATACATACATGTGTAAATGTACTTCTATGTTATAATCAAGCAGTTAACAATCACATATGATTACGTGTTATAATCACATGTGATTTCATGTTACAAATCATTAATACAAAATCACATATGATTTTTTAAGTAACTTACACGTTACAAATCAATAGTCAATAATCCCATGCGAATTTTAGATAAATCATAATGTTGATATTCAATTTTCAATGTTTTCTGGATATTTTGATATTCAATTTTCAATGTTTTATAGGTTGTGGTCACCTTGGGGGAACTTTCATACGTTTTTGTTTGTTTTCATACATATTCGTCCGTTTTCGTCCGTTTTTAAATGTTTTAGCCCGTTTTCAGACGTTTTCATACGTTTCTGAATATCACAAGTGATATTATGTGATATTCAGAATGTCACAAGTGATATTATCACAAGCGATATTCTGAATATCACAAATGATATTCTGAATATCACAAGTGATATTCTTTGATATTCAGAATATCACAAGTGATTTTCTAAATATCACATGTGATATTTTGTGATTTTCTGAATATCACAAGTGATATTCTGTGATATTCAGAATATCACAAGTGATATTATCACAAGCGACATCCTGAATATCACAAATGATATTCTGAATATCACAAGTGATATTCTGTGATATTCAGAATATCACATGTGATATTCTGTGATTTTATGAATATCACAAGTGATATTCTGTGATATTCAGAATATCACAAGTGATATTATCACAAGCGATATTCTGAATATCACAAATGATATTATCACAAGCGATATTCTGAATATCACAAATGATATGATATTCTGAATATCACAAGTTATTTTCTGAATATCACATGTGATTTCTGTGATTTTCTGAATATCACAAGTGATATTCTGTGATATTCAGAATATCACGAGTGATATTCTGAATATCACAAGTGATATTCTGAGTACCACAAATGATATTCTGAATACCATAAGTGATATTCTGTGATATTCAGAATATCACAAGTGATTTTCTGAATATCAAGTGATTTTCTGAATATCAAGTGATTTTCTGAATATCACAAGTGATTTTCAACTAATGTTTTGTAACATGAAAATAACAAGTGATATTTAGAATATCACCAGTGATATTCAGAAAATCACAAGTGATAGATATTCAGAAAATAACAAGCGATATTCAGAATATCACCAGTGATATTCAAAAAATCACAAGTGATATTTCGAATATCAGTTGTGATATTCCAAAATGTATAAAAACGAACGAAAAACATAAGAAAACGGACGAATACGTATGAAAACGGACGAAAGCATAAAAAAATAACAAGTGATATTCAGAATATCACAAGTGATATTCTGAATATCACAAGTGATATTGAAATAAAACACTTGGATAAAAAAAAATAAAAGCAACACAAAGACTTTGATTAACCACAACTTATAAGCAAGTAATTCAGGTCTCATTAACCATTACAACAATCTAGTTGCTAACAATAGAAGGACAATCAAGACGTTGATAACAGTACATTTTTTTTTCAACAGAAACAAAAGCTAAGAATGTAAACAACAAGCGTTGATTAAGCAAAAGAGAGTCTACTGCTAGATATGCTAAAAGAGCTAACTTTCATTGGAGTAGCAACAACCAGTGGAGCCTCAGGTGAATCACTGACTGCAAACTTCTCATGCATGAAACGACTGTCCACAATTGAGTCGTCTTTAGGGACTATCTTGTAGCAGTAGCAACTCTTCAGACCCACCTGGTTTCGGTAGCATTCATGGGAACCATCCTTCACTTGTTAGAAGTTCCATATCACACTGAACTTGCCAACTGTAGCCACAAGGTGACGCTCTTGCTTTCCGTCTTCAGTAACCTATATCAAGTCATAAAGACACCTAAATATCAATCCAAATTCCAACAAACCAAACGATAAAAAAAACATGTTATTACACAGATGGAAGATATAAAACAATCCATCACGGTGTCGATCTATTCCATAGCATCCCACGTCTAACGGTTGAATGCACATAGCCTTGATACCATTATATATTAGCTTTGTTGTTCTTATTCGCCATCATCATAATTCATACAGATTAGTTTACTTCAAAAGTTAAATGAACATTTTATTATTTGATATGAAAATGATAACTATAGCGAATTTATGAACATATATTTTTTGTCAACCTGGAAAAGTAGAAATACTGAAACTGATGTTAATAAGTCAAGTTGGACGTTTAACACAAGACGTTATAACAATACATTAATCGCAATCACATAATCAAACCTTCATAAATAAAAACAATCTAACCAATAATCACACACATCTTTACTAAAATTATCAATTACATTAACGAACCTAAACCGTAATCACTAATAACATATTTTTTCACCAAAATCATCAACAAACGCTTATTATTACTATTTTACTAGGAAAAATATTTGAATCTACACTTGTTGACATATCAATTTAAAAATGTTACTGTACAATAGATGAACATGCTCAAGAACTACAACAACAAAGTGATTGCGCACAACACATCTTAAAAATCGAACATGGATACATAACTTGTGAACGAGATCTAAAATAAAAGAAAAATATAAGAAGTTTTGAGTATAAATACCTTGAATTAAAGGTTCAATCGGAGGTCGAACCGGATAAAATTGAACAACAACTACTGCGAAAATTGTTAAATCAATGCTAGATTCATTCATTTTATTGTGTTTTGGTGAGATTTTGTTATTTAATTTTGTGGATCTAGAAGACGAGCTTTTGATTGTCACAGTACTGGAGTGTTTTGTGTGTGTATTTTGTGCAAATCTATTTGGTGGTTGTTGGTATGGATAAGGGTAGGTGAATGACTTGAATGCCCCTACGTATTAATTTGATTTGATTATATTTTCTTTAATAATAAGTAGCTTTTAATCCAAGCCATTAGATCAAATGGGGATAGAAGGTGGGGATCAGTCCCTTGGTATGTAAGCATTTTTTAGTATGCAAAATAACTCAAGTCAATATTTATTTACATGGATATTATAGACTTTTGGCACTTAATTGCTTGTAAATGTTTATTATAGGTTAATTATAGAAGTACAATGGAAAAATGATTAAGGGCCCGTTTGGTTTGTAAATTGGTTTAGGATTAGGATTTGAATTTGGATTTGGATTTAAGTATAGGTTTTAATTAAATTAGGAAAGAGAAAAATATAATTAAATAATAAGGCAAATTGCAAATTTAGTCCCCTAACTAACACGAATCCGCAAGGATCACACCGAGAGAAAATTTGTTGCAAAACAGCCATTACTCTTTACATTTTTTGCAAAATAACCACCGAGAGCTACTTTTTGCTCGTTATTTATCTCGTTAGTTAACCCACCCGCGAGGGTATTATCGCCATTTCACTCGTTTCCCGCCATTGTCTAGCCACACTTTTTTTCAAGGACGAAATTTGCAACGTCTTAGCTTATGTTTGCCGCCTAAAACACATGGCAACCGAAGAGATTGCCTGGGGACTATTCATTTCCGTATCTATCCCGCTTATTTAAACGAAACCAAACCAAACACACATATCCCAACTCTGTTTTTTCCCCAAAACACACATAATCCCAATGAACCAAACCACTAACGATGGCAAAAAATAATAAAGGGAATGCTATCTACATTGGGTCTGATGAAGAGGAGTGGGCAAAAGTGTTAGACAACTATTTTCTCTCTGATTTAGTTCTTGAGGGATTTGGTGATGAACCAATTAGTGAGTATGGTTCGTATAGGAAGATACCTAAGGAGTTGAGAGAAAAGATTATGAATTGGCTGAGGAAACAAAAGTACTACTATGAAGAGCTTTTAGGTGTTACGGAGGAGAAGCAAGAAGCTGCGGATACCGGGTTACCAGAGGTTGATGATTTGGAAAGGAGGATTTCAAATCTTGAAGCTGTGTTTAAAGATCTAAAGGATAGGAATGAAAGGGGTGATGCGGAAAGTAGCGGTTCTAACTAACTGTGTGTTTAGATGATATGGAAATTTGTAATGGTTGTGAACTCGTATTATCATCAATAAAATTTTGGTTGTTTATGTTACTGATCTATTTTTATTGTAAATTGCTAAAGTGATGAATTCAAATAGCCTGCAAATGCACAAACTATTAGAAAGGGGGTGTTTGGCATGAGTTTAAACATAACTCCCATTTAACATTTGCAGTTTGACTTTGGAAAGTCAAAATGCAATTGCTAAATGGGAGTCCTGAGTTTTGACTACATTAGATAAAGGGGGTGTTTGGCATTAGTGTATCCATAAGCATTTGCACGATTTTCAGCCAAACACACACATTACATACACTACATGACAGTTGACTTTAGAATGTCAAAGAAAGCAAACATTCAGTATATGACAGTTGACTTTAGAATGTCAATGTTTGGGTCAGTTTGGATTTTGACCCATTGTACTAAAAATACTCTTTGTAACCATTCATTTCATTTGAATTCAATGTAATAGTTTCATCCAAACTTCTCAATACATAATCCAAACTGACCTAAAAAGTATTTTTAGTACAAACTAAAAATACTCTTTGTAACCATTCATTTCATTTGAATTCAATTTAACAGTTTCATCCCAACTTCTCAATACATAACATGAATAAACAAAGATAGACACATAATGTTGTTCAAAAGAAATTAAAGATAAACATAGAGTTCAAACATATAATCCAAAAGACATGAAAGTTAACAGAATTTCTATTGTTCAAAGATCATTGCATAACAACTGAACAACTTTGACTTGCAAGCTCATCAACTGACTTCTTCCTCTTCTTTGGTGGCCTGTCAAATTGAGGTTTGTGAATGGGTGGTATTATTACTGATGTAGACTCAACAAATGGCCAGAAGTCTCTACCACTACAACCATTAATCTTGAATGAGTATATACGTGCCCATGTTTCTAGTCTGTAAGCACATGAACCCAGTATTCAGGTATACCAAACCACGTTTCATTGTCAATCATGTGGTTTATTGCAGCCACAACATGTTTACATGGTATTCCAGTCAGCTCCCACTTCCTACAAAAACACTCCCTTCCATCTATGTTAACAACACACTGATCCTCGTAAGGCACAGTTACTTGATATAAAGAGCCTCCAATCGAATCAACAACACAGTCAGTAGCTTCTTTTTTGATAGCATCAAACATGACTGTCACCGTAGGAGTAAGTGGTCCAACAGTCTGATCTATCAGTTGCTAAACTACTACAATCCTCTTCATCAAGTACTCTTTGATATATTCAAGACAAGTTATGATGGGTTGATCTCTGACATCAATTAACTGCCTATTGAACACCTCTCATATGTTGTTTAAGAGTACACCACATTGGGCTCTGCCTGTTAAACAAATCACACACTATATAAGTATATGACCAATTATCAGTACTCTTTTGTCCAGCGAAAGTGAATGAACTACCTGAAAAATGTGATCTGCTCCATTGTTCAGCTGGAATCTTGATCAACCAATAATAAGCAGCAGAATTGTAAGACTTCAGATGAGCCATATCTTTGTTGAATTTAACAACATTACTGGCTCTAGCTGCATTCCAAAGCATGTCCTTGTAAACACCTCCTTTAAACTGTGACTTCATCTTCTCATGAATATGCTTAACACAAAACATGTGTTCAGCTCTTGGAAACACACTTCCAATGGCTTGTATCGGTCCCTATGAACAGTTAAGGTTAAGGATGGGGTTAAAACTGTACCTATTCTCATTTTACATAAAACACATGATTAATTATAAAATAGAAATGTGTAACTTTTGCCTATCAGAAATGAAAGTGAACTTGCAGTTGCTTTCAATACCAAGATCCTCTCCAAGTAATTTCAAAAACCAACACCAAGATGCCTTATTTAGTGCATCAACAACAGCATATGCTGCTGGATAAATCCCAATGTTTGCATCAACCCCAACCGTTGTTAGTAATTGACATGGAAAAGGATTTGACATGAAGCATACATCTAATCCTAAGAATTCTCTGCCACAAGCTTTGAAACCTTGTTTCAGAGCTCCCAAACACACATACACCCTTCTAAAAGTTCGTGTTGAAGACTCTAGATTTGGTTGTTGTACATCAATCCTAGCATTTGTGCATGTATTTTGATTAACCAACTCTTGGGCATACTCTCTAAGCAGTGCATAATTCTCCGTAAAAACAGGTATACTTAAATCATGTTTACAGTCTGGATTGACAATCAAATTAGACTTACTTACAGGAACATCTTCAAGTATATGCTCATCATCATCATCATCAAACACTTCATCATTCTTTGGATTATAATTCAAATCCTCTGAACCACTCTCACCACTCTCTTCTTCTGTTTCAGTATCAACCTCTACTTCTTTCACATTTCCCATAGGACCACCTACAATTATAAACTCA
This sequence comes from Artemisia tridentata subsp. tridentata, assembly GCA_021014915.2. NCBI lineage: Eukaryota > Viridiplantae > Streptophyta > Magnoliopsida > Asterales > Asteraceae > Artemisia > Artemisia tridentata. The sequence goes on from CP139505.1 coordinate 106,111,928, forward strand.
TAACATTAACAACAAATGTACATTCTTTAAAAACCAAGAACAATATTTAAGTAAACAGGAAATGCACTATGTTCTTACCGTATTGTGCAGAGGAAAGGACGATCGATGTAATATAACCGGAGCTATAAGTCAACGAGTAAAGTGGAATGAGATTGTGAGTAATTTGCTTGCCTGCCAACTTGGGGTTTGTGAATAGTGTGGTAACGAGTTAGGCGGTGGAACCAAGCCAATACCTTGTTATTACATAATTTTATTGTATCAAGTTGACCTTGATTGAAGATGAAGGGGTATATTAGTCATTTCATATGTATTTGACCTTGACTAACGAGATAAATAACGAGCGTTAGCAAAAAGTAGCTCTCGGTGGTTGTTTTGCAAAAAATGTAAACAGTAATGGTTGTTTTGCAACAAATTTTCCCTCGGTGTGATCCTTGCGCATTCGTGTTAGTTAAGGGACTAAATTTGCAATTTACCCTAAATAATATATTATATATGTTATAAATGAGTATACTTTATAAATTTAAAAATATTATTATAGTAAAAATGAAAATAAAATTAAATATAATGGTTGATACTACCTCCGTCCCAAAATAAATGTCACCTTTGACTTTTTGGAATATTTTTTATTCAACTTTGACCTTAAATATTTTTATTTGGGTTACATAATATTTGATGCGAAGTATATGAATAGATTGGGTTTCAAATGTATTTTCATAGGTATAATTTTCATCAAGTATTATATAATACAAATAAAAATATTTAAGGTCAAAGTTGAATAAAAAAGACTCAAAAAAGTTAAAGGTGACATTTATTTTGGGACGGAGGGAGTATATAAGATGGGCCCACAATAAATGATAATTTAACAAAAAGTTGGCAAGGTGGAAAGGTTTAGCACATGGACAAATATTTGGGACTCATCCCCACTTGTGGGACTCACACAAACATACCAAACAACATTTTTTGGCATCAATCCCAAATCCTAACCCTACCCCGTCCAACCAAACGCACCCTAAATGATCAAGTTATGATGTCAAAAGATAAAGAAAAGAAGATACAATGACTTAAAACATAAACAAGCCGAAAATCGTGAGATTTCTGTTGGAGTGGTATATCGTGACGCGACAAACATGGTTGTGTCGTGACAATTAAAAAATAACTTACGAAATACCTCGCAAACAAAGGTATCGAGACAAAGAATGGAGAAAAAAAGACCACGATCCCGATGCAAGCAATTCATCGCAACACGACGGGGTGTCCGACCAAAAATCTAGGTTTTCCCCATAAATATAAGGCAACATGTGACCTAAAACATAACTTCTACCCACGAAATTCATAGAGTTTAAGGGAGGATCCTGGAGGCCGTGAAGATGGGACCGAAGATCGATCCATTTCGTTGCCATGCGTTCATATAACAAGATTCCTCATGCGTGTAACACTTATATTTTTCATTCATCATTCAATCCTTTGAAGTCACTTCTTGAATACTTCAATTAATATCGGTATGCATGTTTTACAATGATGTCGGTTGAATCCATTTGTGCACTCGTTTGAATATGTGAACTAGTTGTAAATCTAATGATTAGGGCTTGTTGTTGTTATATATAGTCGCACGTGTTATGTTTATATAATATCCAACCGTGCGTATTCTTATGTTCCTAATTTTAATTAGTTGTTTGACTATTGAGAAGTTAGTATTAGCTTGATAAGCATTGCATATAATTGCGCTAGTCAGCCTCTTAAACGCCTACTAATAGATGCATGGGATGTATATAACCCCATATGCCTTTTATGTTTAATTTGGTACAAGAAACGCTAATAGCTCGTAGAGACGTAGTATAGTTGGCATTTACCTGACATTTGTTCCAAGACTTAAGCATTGATCTGGAAATTACAAGTATTGACTAGGGCAACGTTTCACTGAGTTAAACATTGATCATTTTGAATAGGTAATACCGTAATACCACTGATAAATTCAGACATGACAAATTGACCATTAGCACCATTTGTGTAGTTATGTATAGATTGGACTATCTGATACACCATATATTTCCAGAAAGAGTAATTCTATAGGAGTCAATTATTAATTGAATGACGACTCATTTTGTATTTAGCTTATTTTTTATTTGTTAACGATTTAACAACAGTAAACCCGTACAGACATTATTTCATTTAACTTTTTTTTTGGAAGGTGACTATCATTTTTTTTGTTGAAGTCACAACTTGCCACTTTGGCAGGCCTTCATCCACCACCTGCTCAGACTATGTTGTCTGAACCGGATCCAGGATGGGCGTAGTGGGGACTACAAACGGCATCCGCCCGGAAACCGTTCCGCCTCCACACGATTTCCTCGCTGGAGTAACGGCCGGATAAAAACTGGGGGCGGCTAGGATTTGAACCTGCGCAACATTGGTTTACAGGCTCTCCTCTTCATTGCCTAATACCAACAGAGCTTATGGTCCACAAGTGAAGACTTTTCGATAGGTCACCCACCCGATACTACTCTCACCCATGGCTCGCTTACTAAGGAGCATATCAAGCAAGTAATTTAGAAGATTATTTATTTTTCGTTTTGTTAGTGACAACCAGTACCCCAAAAGAATAAATAGTCGAAACACAATAACCAATAAAACTACATAGTTTCATGTGTCGAATCATGATACATTGCTCATTTGTGTAACAGGGAGTCAGTTAAATTCTTGTTATAATATTTTTTTAGGGTAAAAGGATTATTCCTGGTAAAATATTATTAATTCAAAAAACAATGTAAGTACAATAGATGTGGGTGAGTCTCACACCTCAGCCAAAAAAGGCAAACCAAAAACGACTACAGTGTTTAAAACTTAAACTTGCATAAAAAATGACATGTCATACTTATGCAAAATAAAAATGAATAACCTATATAAGCTGACCACGGAGACTAATGTCATATGCATTAGCAAACTTCAGTTGTGCATCAGTCAAACCACAATCATCAAACTCATCATCATCATAAGGGTTTTGTTCATAGGTGTTTTCCTTCCACTCTTCCAATAAGCTCTTCAATCCCACTCCACAACCACTTTTAGAACCTTCAAATGCCATAAAACTTGTGGCTTCATTGTTGTCCTCAAGAACTTCATCATCATCACTGTCACTATCCGAAATAATAAAATTCCCAACCTTAGAAAATGGATTACCAACCTTTTTTCCATCTTTAACCATTTAAGGTGTGCTCTTTGAAGAAGGAGCAGCATTGGACGAACTAGGGATGTTTTCATTTTTTTTGGACGAACTAGGGATGTTTTCATTGTTTTCCATGTGTCCTCCATCAACATTAGTGGAAGCATTACCACTAGATGCTACATTAACAGTAGCACCTTCATCCAAATCAACAATAGGCGTATTGGAATCACCACTTGGTTAAACATTTTCCATAGTAGAATCATCTATCTTATAAAGAGTAGCAAATGCATTAGAAGTACTAACCACATTACGATCTTTAGTAGATTGTTTAGAAGTAGACGCCACGTTGGTTGAAGTGTTCGCCACTTTCGCAGCCTTCTTTGGTTGTCTAGATGTAGACGCCTCTTTTGTGTTATCTTTAGTAGGAGACGTCTTGGTATCCTTAGGAGCAACTGGTCGATACTCAAATTTGTTCATTTGAATAGCACTGTATTTCTTAGTATTACCACATTTTCGCTTCACAACAGTAAATCCATCATTAAACAGCTTTTTAGAAACACCCGAATGAATATCTTTGCTCTTACCCATCCTATTCACCACACGTTTTGGAGCGGCTTTAATACAATCACCTTTCGAATCACCATAGAGCAAACAAGTACTACACCGAGGTGGTTCCAACTCGTATTCAATGCGAATAGTTTCCTTTATATACCCTTCCTCTACGAGTTTAGGAACAACCAACACTAAATTGTCACGAAATTAATTGGATGTATTGATTTCTATCAAAGCTCTTGCATAACTACTACGCCCCCGTGACTCCAAACACATGGTATTATTATAAGAATCTAGCATCATAAGAGTACTAATTTTAGAAGCAATCAAACTCAAACCATCCGGAGTATAAGCAACCAAAGGGACATCGTGAAACTTCACCCATAACAGAACACAAGACAAATCTTCCTTCAGAAGACTTATCGATGAAGACCACTTGTTAAGAAATATAGGGATTCCACAAATCATCCAAGGTGCATCCTGGAGAATAGACTCAGCATCCTGTATAGATGAGAACTTGAAAAAGAAAAACCATATTTTCCCCAGTTGTTAACGAAAAACCATTCAACCACATAAAATGCAAGTCTTTTACCAATAAAATACCCAAAAAGCGAATTTTTCATCCGCTCATTCACCTTTTGTGCCAAATCTATAGGTAAACACACATCATAATCAGCATCTTTATGTAACGTTTCTTCAATAAACCGAAAGTTAGCTTTAGTGGAAGATGTAGGGCTGATTGGGCTTCCATATTAGTTTTGGTCACTTGTGTTGTCTACCTTGCCATCAGAAGGCATAGAAGCATAAGAAACACCACTCATTGCCTCTTCAAAACTCTTACACGCAGCCATAGTAACAGTAGTAAGTTTGAGTGGTTTTCCATCTTCGCCCAATAAAACTGCTTTACCATCAAGCAATTGCTTTTCTTGGTTACGGATCTTAGAAGCAATATCAACACCGAATCCAAACTAGAACTGCATGCATTCATTTTTTCTTGTTCAGCATTATCAACGGCATGTAACTTAAAAGCATTTTTGGTCGTTTAACTTCGCATACGATTCATCACTTTAGCACTATCATTCAAAACAGGTTCACTTTGAGACCATTACCCATCGAAGTACTACTATTCACAGTAGTTTCATTACCTGTACTCAATTAAAGTCCTTGGTACCACCAAAAGTCATGCTATTTGACTAGCAAATTGCACCCCCCCCCTTTGGCGACAAAAGAGCAAAAAACTAAACCCTTAACAGTTTTCACTCAACTGATCGTTTCTTCCTCTTTGATCATGATTAACCACTGTTCTCTAACTGCCTATCATCATTAAAGATATCCCTGTTCGTTGGTAACCCTTTCTAGCCAGGTTTTTAATCACTCGTGATTATAAAGTTGGCGATTAAGGTTTTCCTTTCGGTTAACGTTTATATATATATATATATATATATATATATATATATATATATACACACACATATAACAGGATGCGTTACACTTAGATAATGCCACATAAGTCCACGTCATTGCCATGTAATTGTCATTAAAAGCCATGTCATCACATTTAGTCCACCTAAGCATTATTTTAGGCAATTAAAATTTGGATTAATTAAAAATTTGACATTTGCAAGAATCGAACCTGGGTCATTTAATCCACATACAAATGCTTCAACCACTAGACCAAGCCAGTTTTTGTGATTTACAATACAAACTAATTAAGTCATGCTTAAATAATTGATATTGTTAACTATATTTAAGGAATAGATTAGGCATAAAATTAAATTATTATATGTATATTTTTTCCAGGAACAAAAACACACACAAAACCTAAAACACAAATCCGGAACAAAAAAAGACCAAACAAATTCACCAGCAGCCTCCAATCTCATTATCATGTTGCCAATAATCTTATTTGCTATTATGAAGCATGCATCCACAGCTTTTGAACCAAGGTAATCTTAAGTTTTCAATAGACGCTCCTCAGATCATGTTAAACAGCGTATTTTTCGATTTTGATTAGGTAATTAATTCTTTATTTTTAATTTGACATAATAAAGATAATCTTAAATCTCGATTTGAACGAATGTATTCTTAATTCTCGATTTTGACATTCTTTGTTTATTTTTATCTTAATGGTCGTGAACAGTTTGTACTGCTGGCGTATCAGGTTTGTACTGCTCGAAACATGTGAAAAATTGAGTTCAAAACGATTAGCATTGCTACCTTAACGAGTTAGTAATGTTCGATGTTTTTTTTACTGCTGCGTATTACTTGAAGATTGTACAAATCTGCTCAGGTGGGAATCCTTATTTGTTTTTTTGACTCTGAGTCAATTCTTTTAGAACCCTTTTCACCAATTGTTATAGTTTTTAAGGGGTTCAGGGTGGTGGTGGTGAGATCAAGGAGCCAAGGAGGGATGTTTGTATTGAATAGTGGGCAAGCATAAGAACAAATGAACAATGCTGTAAAATATTGTTAGGATCTCTGAGAAATAAGGATTTCTCATTACTGCCGATAGTGAAGCTGGTTCCTGCTGATAGTTATGTGTTGCTGCTGCAGTTGGTTCCTGCCGATAGTTTATTTTTGTTTCTGCTGATAGTAGTTGTTACTGCGGGTTTAAGTAATTGTTATCCCGTATGTTTAGAAAGTTTGTTAGATTTATTTTAGAAGAGATCATGTTTATCTCTTCACATGTTTTCTTGTATGACGGGTTAGGGTTAGGGTTTCTTGTCAGTATAAAAGAAACATCCCGTCTATGAGTTTGAGATAACCTTTAACGACATTACAATATTCAATAACATAATTTCTTAGTTCATAGTCTGATCCATAGAGGATCATTGTCTTTTATTATTTTCTTCTTTACATTCTTGTTGTTTAGTTTCCGCATAAACGCAAGTCTTACTCCTAGAGATTCTCGTTTAACCAAGCTCTATCAAGCTAGAAGCACTCGATCCTACAAGTGGTATCAGAGCCTGGTGAGGATCTCTTATAAAGAAGAAAAAGTTCTCTTTCAAACCTCTTAACCCTCTCTCAATGGAAGGCGAAAACCCTCAAATCAATGTCATTAACCAGGAAGAACATCAACCCAAACCTGAAACCTCACAAGTCCAAACACAAATTGTCACCACTATGTCCAACAATAATGCTAAATTCCCATACCTCAAGAAAGATGAGTATGAAGTCTGGGCCATGAGAATGGAATATTGGATCACGAACAGTGATTACAAACTGTGGAATGTGATTCTTAAGGGAAACAGCAAGAAGAATACTGGAAGGGATAATGATGGCAACATCTATATAGAGCCACCTGTTACAGCAGAAGAACACCTTGCTGTACAAAGGGAAACCAAGGCAAGAACCCTTTTGCTTCAAGCTATTCCAGAGGATCATATGAGTGATTTCCATCACCTGGATGATGCTAGAAAGATCTGGCATGCTGTAAAAGCCAGATTTGGAGGGAATGATGAATCCAGAAAAATGAGAAAGTCTATGCTCAAGCAAGAGTTCCAGGAATTTAAGATCTCTGAGGCTGAGGGGATTCACAAAGGGTATGACAGGTTTCACAAGATCCTGAGCCAACTCAACCAGTTGAAAGCTAGGCCGGATGATGAAGACTACAACACCAAGTTTCTGAGGGCCTTGCCTCCATCCTGGTCTCAGGTCTCTATAACACTCAAAGCCAAAGGTAGACTGGACTATATGAGTTTTGATGATCTATACAACAAGCTGAAAACCCTTGAAATTGATATCAAAGGGTATTCCACCTATTCACCTCAAACTCCAACCCATACTGCTTTTGTTAGTACCTCTGGTGCTAATAAAGCATCATATGGAAATAGTCCAACACCATCATCTTCATCAATTTCCTACTCACCTGCCACATCAAAAGCTCAGACCAGATCTGATAATATTCTAGAGGAGATACTTCATTCATTCGTTGCTGAAAGTACACCACATCAGCAGATTGTTTATGAAGATTTTAATCAGGTGGTCGAATTGGATCTGGAAGAGATGGACATTAGATGGCAGGTGGCTCTGCTGTCATTGAAAATGGATAGGTTTGAAAAGAAGGCAGGAAGAAGGGTCAACTTTGATGGACAGGAGGCTGCCAGATTTGACAGAAGGAAGGTGAGGTGCTACAAATGTTCTCAACCAGGACATTTTGCAAGGGAATGTACAGATAAGAAGGTGGATGATAAAGCCAGGTATTCTGCTTTCAAAATTAAAGAGTTGGAATCAGAGGACCCCAAGGCCTTGGTATCTGTGGATTCGATGGTGGACTGGGAACATCATGAGAAAACTGTTGCAAGTGGAGCAGAGAAGGTCTATGGGATGATAGCTGGATATGGTGAGAAGAAACAAATGGCTGGTCAATTTGGAATGATGAGTCATCCATCTCAGGTACAAAACTGCCCATTTGGTTGTGAACCTATATATGCTAAACTGAAACAGGAATTTGATGATAAAGAAAGTGAATATAAGGAAAACTTTATACAACTTAAGGCTCATAAAAATGCTGTTAAAATATTAGAACAACAAAAGGTCTGGTATCAAAATCAACAGTTAGCATATGAAGTAAAAATAAAGGTTTTGGAAAGAGATTTAAAAAACGCCACTAATGAGTTTAAACATTCTGAAAGAGAAAAGGCTAAGGTGGTGTTAGAAAAACAGGGTTTACAGTCTAAGCTAGATAATTCCTTGGCTAGATTTGATAAATGGAAAGAGTCATCTAAAAACCTTCACAAGTTAATTGATAGTTCTATGTCTACAAAAACTAAAAGAGGTTTAGGGTATGGTGACCTAATAGGGCCAAATCAATTTTATGACCCTAATGAATATAGTGTTTTTGACCCTGAACCTGTAGATTATAGAAAACCTGTAAAGTATGTAAAGGAGGGTGAAATGAATGTTGTTCCTCCACCCATAACTGGAACATTTAAACCTGCAGACCCATATGTTGACTATGATGATTCACAAATGATTTATGGCAAAAAGGCAAAGAACATGCCTGATCTTGATTGTGACTCTAATGAATTTGTCTCTTGTTCTTACTGTGACAAATCTTCAGAAATCAAGACTAATGACTATGCCACATGTGGATCAAGTGACAAGTTAGCTTCAATAAAATCAGAAGATCTCTCCTCAAAAGTAGCTACCGATGAATCTCAATCAAAGACAGCTGCATTTGAAGATATTTCTTTTGATAGTGTTAAAAACAATAATGTTTCTAGTTGTGGTTCTGTTTCAAAAAATTATGGTTGTGGTTTTAATTTTGTTAAGGATAATTTTGTTTCATGTGTTGGTTTGAATTATTCTGTTTGCAATGAGAAAAATAATGTTAAGAAAAAGTCCCCTAGAAAGAAATCTTGCTTTGTGTGTCGTAGTTATGATCATCTTATTAAAGATTGTGACTATTATGAAAAACAGATGGGTATATATGCTTGTGAAAATAGGTCTGTATGGAAAAATGTCAATGATATTCCCCCTTATATTCCACAAGCAGCAAGAATAAACTCTGGTAGAACTTCGGTTGCTGCTGGCAAGTCCATTCCTACCGATAAGCCTATTGCTACTGGTAATCCAGTTCCAGCTGGTAGGATCAATCCTGCTGGTTGGAGAAGCAATGCTGCTAGACCTTTCTGCAGACCTACTAGCACTTACTTTCAAAATGATATGAGACCTGTTTATTTTGACACCATGCACATGGGAGGGGCAAGATGGAAAACTGCTGTTAAGTCCTCAGCAGGTTGTTCTTGGAGAAACAATAACCAATATATGAGAATGGGGTCCAAGATTAATGGTGGATCTCATCAATCTCCATGGTTTAATACTTATTGATCCACTAGGCAGGCTCAAGTCAGCAATGGCTTGGGTCTCTCTTGTATCTAATGTTGTAAATATATTCTTTGTATCAGGATTTTCCTTTTAGAAGTAAAGATGTTGGCATTGTTGACAGTGGATGTTCCAGGAGTATGACAGGAAATTTAGAGAGATTGCATGACTTTGTGCCCTTAAATGGAGGAACTGTGACATTTGGAGGAGGAGATGGCATAATTTCTGGGAAGGGAACTATCAAAACTACTAAGCTGGACTTTGAAGATGTACTTTATGTGAAGGAACTCCAAAACTTCAACTTGTTCTCTGTCTCACAAATTTGTGACAAGAAGAACAGTGTTCTCTTCATTGAGACTGACTGCTTTGTGTTGTCCAAGGACTTCAAGTTGCCTGATGAAAGTCAGGTTGAACTTAAAGTTCCAAGGACTTACAACCTTTACAGTTTCAATCTTAGTGATGTTCAGCCTGAGGGTTCACTTGCTTGTCTGGTGGCAAAAGCTTCTGTTGATGAATCTATTAAATGGCATAGAAGAATGGCTCATGTGAATTTCAAGACCATTAACAAGCTGGCTAAGAATGGTTTGGTCAAAGGGATCCCTCTCAAGATCTTCTCTAATGAATACCATTGTGTTGCATGCAACAAAGGAAAGCAACACAAAGCCTTATACAAGGCAATCACAGCTGTGAGCACCATCATTGAGCCTCTACAGCTTCTTCATATGGATCTCTTTGGTCCTACTTCTATCAGAAGTATTGACCACAAGTACTACTACCTGGTGATTACAGATGATTTTAGCAGGTTTTCTTGGACTTTCTTTTTGGGTACTAAAGATGAAACTTATCCAGTTATTAGGGACTTTATTACCTTAATAGAAAACCAGCTAAGTAAAAAGGTTAAGTCAATAAGGTGTGATAATGGAACAGAGTTTAAGAATTCTAATCTAATAGAACTCTGTGGGAGTAAGGGGATAAAAAGAGACTATAGTAATGCCAGAACCGCACAACAAAATGGGGTTGCAGAAAGGAAAAATAGGACCCTAATAGAAGCAGCTAGGTCTATGTTACTAAATCTAAGATGCCCACTATGTTTTGGATTGAAGCAGTCTGCACTGCTTGTTATGTGTTGAATAGGGTATCTATTACTCGTCCTCATAATAAAACACCTTATGAACTTTTGTCTGGGAAGGTTCCAAACATTAGTTACCTTAAACCTTTTGGATGTCATGTCACTATATTGAACACTAGTGATTACCTAGGTAAGTTTGATGGGAAGGCTGATGAAGGGTTTATTGTTGGGTATTCTGCTCATAGTAAAGCCTATAGGGTTTATAATCTGTCTTCTAAGAGAATAGAAGAGACCCTCAACTTAAGATATCTTGAGGATAAACCTAATTTGCAGGGTGCAGGTCCAGAATGGTACTTTGACCTAGATTATCTGACAGACACCTTAGGTTATAATAGATTCAAAGCAAATCAATCTGTTGGTACACATGTTTCTCAAACTAACAATGCAGGTACCTCAGATGATGATTCTGATGCAGAGAGTGATGAACGACCTATAGTTGTTCCTTCTTTTCCCTCTAACAACATTTCAGGTTCAAAGCTCAAAGATTCTTCTGATATGGCTGGAGGTGATTCTAGTTTTGCAGAAGATCTTGCTAGGCTTCAAAAACAAGAGTATAATGCCAAGAAAGCTGCTGAAATGTTTGGTTCTAGGTTTTCTAAAGAGACAGAGGAGATTCTGAGAAATGCTGAAGCTGAAGTTAGGAGGCAACTGAATTCTGCTGGTGGTATTCCTATTCCTGCTGCTACTATTTCTACTGGTAGTGGATCTGTTCCTGCTGATCCTTCTAATGATTCTGCTGATGTCTCCATTCCTGCTGATGTTCCTGTGTCTTCTCCACATGTTGACTCTCTGGGTATTGATATCTCCCCTGAAAGATTTCCAATCCCTTCTGATCTTGGAAATTCAGTCTCTTCAAGAGATAAGCTGGAAGATCCTCATCATCAATCCAGAACAGGCATTTTCACTTCTTCCTCATATGATGATGACTTCAACCCCTCCATTACTAATCAGGCATCCACAGTTGATGTCAATCCCATTGTTACCAAGAGGATCAATGCAGTTCATCCTCAGTTCTTGATTCTTGGAGATTTAAATTCCCCTGTTCAGACAAGAAGCAAAATACATCAACCCAAGTTTGGAGAATCTGCTTTTCTCAGTTATATCCAGGATCAGTTAAGAAGCAATCATACTGATTACCTACATTGCCTCTATGCTTGTTTCTTATCCCAAATTGAACCAAGTAGTATAGCCCAAGCTCTTGAAAATCCTGATTGGGTTGAGGCTATGCAAGAGGAAATGCAACAGTTCCAGAATCAGAAAGTATGGATGTTGGTACCTTTACCTGCAGGAAAGAATGCTATTGGAACTAAATGGATTCTCAAGAATAAAAGGGATGCTAGGGGAATTGTGGTTCTAAATAAAGCTAGGTTGGTGGCTCAAGGACATAGACAAGAAGAGGGGATTGACTATGATGAGGTGTTTGCACCTGTGGCAAGAGTTGAAGCTATCAGACTGTTCTTAGCTTTTGCCTCATTCATGGGGTTTGTAGTATATCAGATGGATGTGAAGAGTGCATTTTTGTATGGAAGGATTTAAGAAGAGGTTTACGTTACTCAACCAAAGGGGTTTGTGGATCCTCAGAATCCTGATTTGGTTTACAAAGTGGTTAAAGCACTTTATGGTCTTCATCAAGCACCAAGGGCTTGGTATGCAAGGCTATCTGCCTTTTTGTTAAAACATGGTTACAGAAGAGGGGCAATAGATAAAACACTTTTCATCAGGAAGAACTTCAAAGATATCATTCTAGTACAAGTTTATGTAGATGATATCATCTTTGGTTCTACTAGTGAAGCCTGGTGCAGGGAATTTAAGGATTTGATGAAGAGTGAATTTGAGATGAGTGCTATGGGTGAAATGACTTTCTTCTTGGGTCTTCAGGTTAAGCAGAAACCAGATGGGATCTTTATCTGCCAGGAGAAGTATGTTTTTGACATACTTAAGAAGTTTGATATGGAAAATATGAAAACTGCAACAACCCCTTTTGAACCTCCAAAGCCTAAATCCAATAATAAACCTGATGCTGCTGTTAATGTTCATCTCTACAGGTCCATGATTGGATCACTCATGTACTTGACAGCTTCTAGACCTGATATCATGTTTGCTGTCAATGCATGTTCTAGACATCAGGTTACACCCTTGACTTCTAACTTAAATGCAGTTAAGAGAATCTTCAAGTATTTGAAAGGACAGCCTAAGTTGGGACTTTGGTACCCAAAAGATTCTCTTTTTTTGTTGGAAGCTTATAGTGACAGTGATTATGCTGGTGCTAACTTTGATAGAGAGTCAACTACAGGGGGTTGTCAATTTCTGGGTAGAAGGTTGGTTTCTTGGCAGTGTAAGAAGCAGACTATAGTGGCTACATCTTCTACTGAGGCAGAGTATGTTGCTGCTGCTAGTTGCTGTGGATAGGTTCTTTGGATGCAAAATCAGCTGTTAGATTATGGGTTCAACTTCATCAACACTAAGATCTTCATTGATAATCAAAGTACTATGTGCATTGTTAAAAATCATGTCTATCATCAAAGGACAAAGCATATTGAAATAAGACACCATTTCATAAGAGATGCTTATGAGAAGCATCTTATTTAGGTGCTTAAAATTCATACTGATGATAATGTGGCTGATCTGCTGACCAAGGCTTTTGATGGACCAAGGTTTAATTATTTGGTGGTTCATATTGGGATGGTAAATCCTTAGATTCTGAGTTTGAGGAGAGGACAAAGCCTAAGGGGAGGCTTTCTGGCCTAAGAGGAGGCTTTCTGTTGCATAATTTGTTCTTCTCTTTTCTCTTATTTTCTCTTTTCTTAATTAAAAAAAAAAAAAAAAAAAAATACTTGTATATTTTGTGTGTTAATAAGTTGGTTTTGCGCAACACCTTGCAGGTACAGTGTTGGTGTTTACACCTACACAGCAAATGGTATTCAACTCACCATGTCTCACAGACAAGAAAGAGTTGGCTCACCATGAGGGTACAACTCTGGTGTGAATGTCAAATCTGTTGATAGCTGTAATAGCTTGCTCAAAGCTATAGGGAACTTCAACTCACCCATGGTTCATTCCTGAGAGTTGAAATGGTTCTCAATTCACCATGGATGTAACCCTTTAAGGGATCCAAAGAATCGGCTAGTCCACAAAAGTATGGTTTGTGGTAAAGACACTTGGTATCCATATTTGGTATTCAATTCACCAAGGTTTGCTGAAACCAAGAATTGGCTAGTCCTGAGCAAACGGCTACAGGTAAAGACAAGTCAAATCCGTTTAAAGTTGCTGATTTACTAAAAATCAGATGGTTATCAATGTAACATGGTCTTACAAACCTAAACATTGGCTACTCCAGTAGTGATGGCTATTGGTAAAGAGACATAAAATCCATTAATTTTCAATGATTCACCTCTCACAGGAGTTTACACACATGGATGTGATGAGAATAGTATGAAACTTAAGTGATTTGATGTACATATTGTCATAGTAGCAGTCAAGCTCAAATTGACATGGTGACCAGCATATTCTTTTGAAGATGATTTCCTATTGCTGCTGAACTATCAAAGTTGCTGCTGGAAGTTCCAAGTGTTACTGCTGGTTACTTATTATTGTTGCTGCTCAATCGCAATCCTCAAGCCTGAGAAGTTAAAGCTCTATCAAGTGGAATCTTGCAAGTTAACCTAGTCAACTTCAAGATTAGGGGAGGATTGTTAGGATCTCTGAGAAATAAGGATTTCTCATTACTGTCGATAGTGAAGCTGGTTCCTGCTGATAGTTATGTGTTGCTGCTGCAGTTGGTTCCTGCCAATAGTTTATTTTTGTTTCTGCTGATAGTAGTTGTTACTGCGGGTTTAAGTAATTGTTATCCCGTATGTTTAGAAAGTTTGTTAGATTTATTTTTAGAAGAGATCATGTTTATCTCTTCACACGTTTTCTTGTATGACGGGTTAGGGTTAGGGTTTGATAGTTTATTTTTGTTTCTGTTGATAGTAGTTGTTACTGCGGGTTTAAGTAATTGTTATCCCGTATGTTTAGAAAGTTTGTTAGATTTATTTTTAGAAGAGATCATGTTTATCTCTTCACACGTTTTCTTGTATGACGGGTTAGGGTTAGGGTTTCTTGTCAGTATAAAAGAAACATCCCGTCTATGAGTTTGAGATAACCTTTAACGACATTACAATATTCAATAACATAATTTCTTAGTTCATAGTCTGATCCAAAGAGGATCATTGTCTTTTATTATTTTCTTCTTTACATTCTTGTTGTTTAGTTTCCGCATAAACGCAAGTCTTACTCCTAGAGATTCTCGTTTAACCAAGCTCTATCAAGCTAGAAGCACTCGATCTTACAAATATATCAAAATTTTAAACCTTTAGTCATCCTTCTTACTCTTCTTAATCTTTGTTGTCAGATGTTTTGGCGAGACCAATGAGGGATGTTGTATTGACACCAACTCCATTGG
The DNA here is from genome assembly GCA_021014915.2 of Artemisia tridentata subsp. tridentata. Classification (NCBI taxonomy): domain Eukaryota; kingdom Viridiplantae; phylum Streptophyta; class Magnoliopsida; order Asterales; family Asteraceae; genus Artemisia; species Artemisia tridentata. The sequence continues at coordinate 106,127,042 of CP139505.1, forward strand.
AACTAAAAGAAGATTTAGAACAACTTACAGTTCTTGAAAATGGTTACAAGATGAAGGTTCTAAAATGTGGTTTCTTGACATATAGATGTGAAAATGGAAAATGATCAGATTGTTGATATATTTATCTTTTGCTTGGTTGCAGGTAATAAAAGTAGATCATGGTGCTCATCGTGTTGATACTCCAGAACATGTCACCAAGATCGAAAATTTTATGCACGAAAGGAACTTGTCATAGATTAGTGGTGTCCATTTTGAAAATCTCAGAACACTAGAGTTCGTTTTCATTTTTGTTTTCAGGTATTCATTTTGTTCCAGGAGTGTAATATGTAGTTTAAAGCATGAATGGTGTCACATTCATGTATATTTATTATTGTGCATTGTTGTAGAGTCTGAGCCAAATTTTAGATATTCCATTTTATAAGTTTTATTCTCAAATTTATGTGATTTTGTAGCGAGGGCAAGCTTTGAGTTCCAAGAAAATGTTAGTGTCGATAGTTGGTGCTTTTATGATATGGATGTTTAGGATTACTTATTAAAACACATTGTCTGCTTATTGAGTTTCAGTACAACAATAAGTAATATTGAACAGGGCCACGATAAAAAATAGTAGTGTTTGTAGGAAATTTTATTGGATTTATAATTCCCATCGGGTGTGAAACTGGACAAGAATGGAGCAATACTGGTATATCATTGTCTTGCCCGTTTGTTTGTACATTTTTGTTGGTCATATTTTTATGTTGTTTCTTGTGTTCATTGATACCCAGGTCGATGAATATTCTCGCACTTCGGTTCCATCTATTTGGGTACTTGGAGACGTTACTGATAGAATGAATCTCACTCCTGTTGCTTTGATGGAGACAGGGGCATTAGGCAAAACCCTTTTTTCAAATGAACCTACAAAACCATATTTTAGGTATTTTCTTCTCATAAAGTAACTTAATGTGTAGAACTGTGAGACTCATTGTTTCCTTCCTGTTTTTCTGTAGTGCTATTCCGTCTGCAGTATTCTCCCAACCACCAATCGGGAAAGTTGGTCTTAGTGAGCAACAGGTGACAGTCATGCCTGCAATTACTATAATATTCTTTTAGAGATGGCAAGATAAATGGGTGGGTTGGTTGGTCAAAATGGGTCACGGCTGAAACCAGTCCTCTGTTGGTCTTGGTTAAAGAGGCGGGCCGAATTGGGTTGACCGACCAACACTTTATCGTCCATTATAATTATTTTTTATAATAGTTAACGAGCAGTCATGAGTACACTCGATCTTCACCTAAGCCTATAAGATGGAAGATGTGAGTGGTGGTTGAATGCTAATAGACCTTACCCTAAATTGTGATTCTGTCATGGTGTCCCTGGTCCAAAGATCAGGAAATGCGACGTTGGAACAAATTAAAAATGGTGTTGATGAATTCCCATGTTATGCACATTTGGTTAGTTGGTAAAAAGAGAAGTTTATAGTGAGGCTTTTGTAGTTGCAATAATCACTTCCAATAAGTACATGGAGTTCTAATTGGGTATGCAACTAACGGTTCTTTTAGTAGTCGAACATGGCCCCTATAAGTTAGCATTTCTAAGTTTTTTCTTAGCGTAATTCGTGAGTTAAGGTGTTTAGGTTTGGCTTATAAGGATGATCTAGCTGATTTTTTAGAATATAACGATGAACATTATTCGAGCCACAAAAAAGTGTAGCTCGATACATCTTGATAATAGTTTAAGATCTTATGCTGATTGTAAAATAACATCTTTTCATCATTATTAATTTATTGATTATATTTTTCTCCATAGTGATACTTTGTCCTCTCAATGTGACTGATTTGAAGCTCGAGAGCACTCTTTTAGATGGGAGCCCTTCCACGCGGCTGAAAATTTTCGACTTTGGCTACTCTAAGGTTTTCAGCATGTAGCCATATTTAATATTATCATGTAAATAAGATCAAAATTGTTATGCTAATATTTGGTTATTATGTAGCCATCTTTGCTGCGCTCGAGACCCAAATACACAGTTGGCACCCCTGCATACATTGCTCCTGAGGTTGTTTCTTGAAGAGAATATGATGCCAGGGTAAGATACATTACATACAGAAATTGTTTTCTTATTAAAATACACTTTCTACGAAAAGGGGCAATTTCGAGAAGCAATCATCTTCATTTTGATGATTTGGCAACTGATAAACATGTAAGATTCTGTTCATATAGTTCATTATTGAACATAAACCAACATGCTTTGGGGGTTAAGATTAGGAAAGTATGGTTTTTATTGCTTATGAAAACTGTTTGTACTGATTGAAATAATCATAAAAGAGTTTGTAACATGATCATTCGGAATGTTCATTTTACTCTCAAAATCTGTTGTTACCTAATCAAAACATCATAAGCAGATTAACCTGTTTCCAAAGATATCGTCTTTGTATTTTTGGTTGTACAAATAGTTGAGTCTTCTTATAACTTCAGTTACAACGTTTTTTTAACAATTGTTGGGACCATATATTGTCAAGGCATCCTAAACTGCAGTTTTAACGGGTGTTTGGTTCGTTTTAAGGGCTGCTGAAAACTGCAGTTTTAAGGTTGTTTGGAGCTGACGTGGTTCTTTTGAGGTCAATGAAAAACATGCTTAATGATAAGTGGATAGGCACGGGTTTAATTTAGGTAGTACTGGTATGAAGATGCTATAGGATTCTTTATTGCTGCTCAGAATAATATGGAAGCTCCATTTGAGGAGGTTATAGTTGCGTAACAAGACTTATATATATTTATATAAATTACATCTTACAAAATTTGCACAACGCCAAAAATATGATATACATGGCATTCTAAATGCCTCAATGTTACTATTTTTTGCAGGCCTTTGGAACTTATATCTTCCGTCCGAAAGACGCATTTCCAGTAAAATAAAATGGACACTCGACTTCATAGTTGCTAAAAATGTTTGTCAATGTTGTGCTGTATATTGAAGGATTAAGAGGTTAGCTATTTTTTGTTTTTGAAGATTGTCACTGGAAAGTAAAATATATTATAATGATTTCCTGCAAACTTCAAAATCACATAACCACTAATTTCCCAACTTTAAAACTATGGTCAAAGTGTTAATCACATTGAGCAATCAAGCTTATGAGCCATATCATGGGTGTTTAGATTCAGAGGTGTGTAAGCAAAATGCATACCAACTTTTTCTATGTTGCAATCTAAATATAACCTATCTATAAATGAATAGGGGTGTTTGGATATATAGTTAGAAACAATTCAAACAGATGATCACCCAGCTACAATTCAAACAGGTGATCACCCAGCTACGTTATATGAACGGTGAACATTCCATATCGTATATCAACATATAAACTTCGATATAGAATGTTTTAGAAAATAAAACGGATATTTTATACATTTGAATGACCTAGAACCCGTTTCCTTCTAAACTACTTTTTGAAAATTTCTAATCGTTTGACCCATTTGAGATGAAAATTTAATCTGATATGACCCGTTCATAAGTAATTGGGTCGGAACTGACAATGCATGCAGGGTTAACTGATTTATTAATGGGAGTTTATGTTATTGCAGATTCCAGTCTTGAACTTCATCGTGCTCTCTCTCTTTTATCGAACAATTCATGTGGTTCAAGCGAGTCAGATTTTGGTGGCCTTGGCTATACAATGCATACAAATGGTCCCAACATGGCTCAACCAAGGAGTATTCGACTCAACACGAGTTGCCATCTCTATCACCTCATTATTGGCTCTAGAATTTAGTTGATCTCACATCTATAGCACCCATTTCCAAGAATCTCACATCCTCAAAGCACCGTATAGAATTCAATACAACAATATAATGGTTGAAATCGTGTAGCCCGTAAGTTCTTTAAATATAAAATTTTTTCTAGGGTCATGGTTCAAGATGATTGATTTTATTACAATTTTTTCTAGCGTCAGGCCAGGCCCGCTCTAGAACTTCCATCACTGGAAGGGGCAGACACATAATTCGTTTCCTTCTAAACCAGAAGTAAATATGTTAATTCATTTTGAAAGTCTAAAACTTTTTGTATATTATTTAGAAGATTAGTTTTATGACTAACAGGTCATTGGATATATAGGTGGTGAAATAACATCAAGTTGGCTAGATGATTACATCATTGCGTATTTGTTTTCTACTTCCTTAACCATGCTTATCACTGGTACAAAATGTGGCTTTCGTCACACCCAAAATGCGTGACTATATGCATATAGTCACACACGTTTTTTTGGGTGTGTGTGACGAAAAGTCGCGCCACCGTAGGTATCATATGGTCACATTGTTTAGTTTGTGGCCGTTTTTATAGAAAAAGAGTGACCAAAACCCGAATATGTGTGACTAATTAGGCACAAGTTTTGTTGGATTCATCAGTATGTGTGACTATTTTCCATCCTATGGCCACATGAAAATATAATAAATGTGACATTTGTGATGATTTAGTCACACAGCGTGTGTTGTTTTTTTCGAGTTAGTCACATACAATTTAAAAAACAGTAGCCAAAAGTGTTAATAAGTGTGACCATATGCTGTTTAAAGTGAAGAAATGTGTATTTTGTGTGACTATTGATCATCCAATGGTCACATGAATTCTTAGTTTGTGTGGCCTTTGGTAATATTTAGTCACACAAAGCATGTTTGTTTTGGGTATTTAGTCACATACAATTAAGCATAAAGTGGCCAAAAGTGTTAATAAGTGTGACCATATGCTGTTTTAAGTGAAGAAATGTGTATTTTGTGTGACTATTGATCATCCAATGGTCACATGAATTCTTAGTTTGTGTGGCCTTTTGTAATATTTAGTCACACAAAGCATGTCTGTTTTGGGTATTTAGTCACATACAATTAAGCATAAAGTGGCCAAAAGTGTTAATAAGTGTGACCATATGCTGTTTTAAGTGAAGAAATGTGTATTTTGTGTGACTATTGATAATCCAATGGTCACATGAATTCTTAGTTTGTGTGGCCTTTTGTAATATTTAGTCACACAAAGCATGTTTGTTTTGGGTATTTAGTCACATACAATTAAGCATAAAGTGGCCAAAAGTGTTAATAAGTGTGACCATATGTTGTTTTAAGTGAAGAAATGTGTATTTTGTGTGACTATTGATCATCCAATGGCCACATGAATTTTATGTTTGTGTGGCCTTTTGTAATATTTAGTCACACAAAGCATGTTTGTTTTGGTTATTTAGTCACATACAATTAAGCATAAAGTGGCCAAAAGTGTTGATAAGTGTGACCATATGCTGTTTAAAGTGAAGAAATTTGTATTTTGTGTGACTATTGATCATCCAATGGCCACTTGAATTTTATGTTTGTGTGGCCTTTTATAATATTTAGTCACACAAAGAATGCTTGTTTTGGGTATTTAGTCACATACAATTAAGCATAAAGTGGCCAAAGTTGTTAATAAGTGTGACCATATGCTGTTTAAAGTGAAGAAATGTGTATTTTGCGTGACTATTGTTCATCCAATGGTCACATGATTTTTTAGTTTGTGTGGCCTTTGGTACTATTTAGTCACACATCGAATTAAACAAAGAGTGACCAATAATGTTGGAGCAGTAGAGTTGCTACTGCTAGTACTAAGGTAGTCCTGCTGAAGCAGAGTTACTACTGCTAGTACTATGCTAGTGCTGCTGGAATGAGTATATATGTTATATATAAAACAATATTAAAAACCACAAGAAATTTCAAATTGAATTAAACTCGAATGTATATAACTGGACAGAATATACAATTGTAATGTCGTACTTAATTAATCAAATATCTAAAGACTTTTGAACCTTCACCCCCTTAGCAGTTTGCCTTAAGTCGTTAGCAGATATATATTGTTTCTTCGATGGTGCCTGTGGTACACATTTAGTCACATGGTTTGTTGGTGTAACCTGTAGTAAACAAAAGACGCTTCTATCAAACATTGAATTACATATGAATAATTATATATGTAGGTTGAAAAAACACATGTACGTACCACCTCTTCAAAAATAACTTGATCCTTTGGCCATGCAACGAAACTACCTTCAACATTCTTAACTATTTTTAACCCATTATTTGCTACGTCCGGTACGCATGCTGCATCAACTAACGATTCATCAATCGACACATTGTAGCAATCACTTGGGAGTGGTCAGTTATGCAGCACTTGCTTTCCATGAGACTGGTATACGGTACCTAAAGCAACAATATTTGTTTGCTTTATAATCCACAGTTTGCACTTAAGTGTCTACAAAAAAAGAATTTTTATGTATATATTAGAAATTATTTAAACAAAAGAATAACAAGAAACATGTTGAAATACATACTGTTGGCAGTGCTTGTGTTAGAGACACATCTTGTTGCGATTGGGAATCTAGAGACCCGTTTCGTCGCTTCTTTTGCTTTGGCTTATTGGGTCCGACAGTTTTAGCAAGTTCCTATATGTATATATAAAACACGTTACATTATTTAAACAAAAGAGTAACAAGAAACATGTTGAAATACATACTGTTGGCAGTGGTGGTGTTAGAGACGACACATTTTGTAGCGATTGGGAATCTGGAGACCCGTTTCGTCGTGACTTAAGGTTATGCTTAGGCCTGACAGTTTTACAAGCAGGTTCCTATACGTATATATAAAACACGGTACATTAGTCGATCATGTATGTAAAATTCAAAAATCAAAGGGTGATCTTTTATTACTATACTTACCATTGTTTCCGTTACCTTTTTAGAAGTTTCAAGGCCATTAGATTTCTCCTCAATTCCCGCATCTTTAGGACTTACAACACCACTTGTCTGAGTGCCATTGGAGTCACCTGCAATATTTTCAATGGCCATTGGAGTCACCTGCAATATAAATTAAGAAATACAGTCACTCATCAGTTTATGTTCAATGCCTAGTATCATTAGCATCAGTGGTGTTAGCATTAGAAAATGAAATTGTTAACAACATAAAAAATGGCTTACAACTGAGGCTATTGGCGATGGTTCAGTTGGCAGAGTTATATTCATCCCTTTATCATTCAACTGTTGCAGAATTTGAGCAAGCACTATATTTGTGTTTTCCACCTCACCGGATAATTTATTGACCTGCACATCTTTTTCGGTCATCTCGGCGGACAATTTCTTGATCAATTTATCTTTTTCTTCACACTCGCATCTCTCATTATCCAGTTGAGTTTGAAGTAAGGCAATTTTTTCATCGGCTTCTTGTTTTCTTCAAGGAAGGCCAAAATACTCTGTGTATGTTACTGCACCTCCCACTCCTCTGGCATAACCGCCCTTTTCCTTACCAAATACAAATGTCATGGCATCAGTGCCATCATCAAAACTCGAGGTTCCTTCCTTGATCTTGTCATCAGCTTCTTTCTGCACAAAAAATATAGGAAATGTTGGGATTAAAAGTCTTCTTGATGCTGTTAGAGTAACTGCTGGTATACAAGCTACTACTGCTAGTACACAGTTAAATGTTGCTGCTATATAAGCATAATAATAGAATTAGCAGTCAAACTTACAAGTTCATCTCCCTTTGATTTAATATCATCATTTGGGTATTTGCCGTCTTTGTTTACCCTTCCTTTCACCCATATTACATCACGGGGGGGGGGGGGGGGGGTTCTTCATCCGCTTCAATCTCTTTATTTTGGATCTAATAAACATCAAATGCATACACATGTAAAGTTAAACCAAGATAAACGAAAATATGAGGATGCTTACACATGTACAGTTAAACCAAGATAATCGAAAATATGAGGGTATTAATGCAAATGTGCAAATTGGGCAATGTAAACAGATTCATTTCTCATACTGATCGTCTCTTAATTGGTAAAACAAACATTTTGTAATCTTACCATTTTCTCTTTGACATAAGCATATCCACCTCGTCCCATTTTATGCTGATAAATATTTTGGGAACGCGCCATTTTACCTTTCTCAGATTTCTCCTAAAAACCCAAAATCATAAGGCGTTTAGATGCGGTAATGCTGCAAACTGAAAATAATAAAATGACATATACACTTAATTAAAGATGACTAATTAAAACCTTGTATGCTTCGGTGGACGTGTATTTAACATACTCGACCCAGTCTTCTGATTTCATTATTGTATTATACAAGTCCGGGACTTCATTCAGTTTGGAAGGTGTATTTAGGTTGGGCAAAATGTAGTTGAATTTGAGCTTCCTTCTGTAATTCCTTAGCATTTTACCAAGACGAATCATTATCATTTTTCTTTATTTCACGTCAACAACAAAAAATTTCTGAAAAGATTAACACAATGTTGTTAATTAGTTGCACATAATGTAACTGCATACATAAACTTATGTAGTACTGGGTTACAAAATAGTATATATGTACCAAGATTTCATCCCATAGTTTATCTCTTGATTCTTTATTCACCTTCTTCCAGTGTAGAATCTTCACACCTATCTGCTCACGAGACACATCTCCTAAAAAACTCACAAACACTGCTCTGTTATCCCCTGTTACCCTACCGAATGCATCGAAGGTTACCTTGAGCATTATTGCACCAGGTTTGTCATGCTTCTTGCGAAACTTTACTAGCCTGGTTGAGCCCCTCTTAGCTAGTATCTCAGGTGTTTGGTTGGTTACAGGCTCATGTATATCTTCTTCATCAAAAGACTTTTCGGATTCATATTCTAAGGCGTTATCATCATGTACAATATGATCAGGAGGAAGCAAATTATGGTTATCAACAATGGGTTCAGTTTCCATGACTCTTGAGCAACAAAGGGTAAAAGAAAGTGATTATGGCTTAGCTTGGAGAGTAATGGTGAAAGAAGATTTGATTTTTGTTTTTTCTTTGCAGTCTTTTTTTTAAGGAGAGAAAAGAGGCTATACACCAAGAATATGAATCGTTGTGATTCAAAAAATTTCGATCCAAAAATTTGCCTCCAAGTTGTAATTTGAAATTAACAATTGAATTATTTGAAAATTTTGCCTTTGAACCTGTTAATTAAAGCATAAACTTGAATAAATCAAATTTTTGGCTCCAAATTTTATAGAGTACTATCTTAATAATCGCAAATAATGTATCATACTGTGCAACCATCACATCAACAGTACAAACTACTACCCATTTAACAAACCAAAATACTTACATAATTACTAGTTATTGTACCCTTACTAATTACATTTACAAAACACAAATTACTAATTACCTTTTTGTTATTTGGATTCATTGTTTGCGTGCTTGTGTTTGCCAGAAGAATGTGTGTGTTGATTAGGGTTTATTGATTTTTGTGTGTGTTTACAAATGACCGGGTAAATTAAGGGATTAATTGCTGGTTGAATATTGAATTTGTGGTTTGGTTTAACTATAGCTGACGTGGCAAGATTTGTAAAAAAAAAAAAAAAAAAAAAAAAAAAAAAAAAAGCTAATGGTGATGACGTGGCGGTGAAATCCGGCTATAGCCGGTAAATAGGGATGGCAACGGTTCGGGTTCGGGGTGGGTTTTAGTATACCCATAACCGAACCCGTTTATAATATACCCGTACCCGCCCCATATCCCACCGGATACCCGATTAATATTATCCATCGGTTTTTCGGGTTTCCCCGCGAGTATCAGTTATCCGTACGTAGTTGAATATTATATGGACAAAATTGGCGGTATTAAGATTAAGTCACGCTAAAATCCACCGAAAAAACAAAAGAAAATACTCTAACCACTCCCAACAATAACTCAGCTTTAAACTTTAACACACTGCCATGTCAGCTTTAACACACTCACCCTTAATTAACTGAGCTTTAGTTATACACAAGATGTTTAACGAATGAGCCGAGATGATATGGTTGTATACGAGATGTTTAACGAATGAGCCGAGATGATATGGTTGTATATATACGAGATGTTTAACGAATGAGCCGAGATAATATGGTTGTATACGAGATGTTTAACGAATGAGCCGAGATGATATGGTTATACACGAGATGTTTAACGAATGAGCCGAGATGATATGGTTGTATACGAGATGTTTAACGAATGAGCCGAGATAATATGGTTGTATACGAGATGTTTAACGAATGAGCCGAGATGATATGGTTATACACGAGATGTTTAACGAATGAGCCGAGATGATATGGTTGTATACGAGATGTTTAACGAATGAGCCGAGATGATATGGTTGTATACGAGATGTTTAACGAATGAGCCAAGATGATATGGTTGTACATGATCAGCACACCCAACAATAACTCACGCAACCTTTCGACCCTGTTTCATCATTTCTTAAAAGAGTTTAATTTCTAGACCAACCCTGATAGCTGGATGGTCTTGAGGCAACTCACGCAACCTTTCGACTTCTGGATCAGCACGATTATGCATCTGTAGCATAATACGAGTTATCTCACCTAGAAAATTGTTAATCAATTTGAGTTCTTTTTCTTGTTCATTGCGTAATCGGGTGAGGATAGCCTTTTGCACCTCTGCTAGTTAATTTGTTAGCCACAGTGTTTGTGTTAAAATTAGTGATACTTGCGAGAGAGTTTTATAAGAATTTGTGTGAGAAAACGAAGTGTTGTGAAAGTGGCTTTGATAGTGGAAAGCCGTTAAACTAGCCGTTGGAGGCTATTTTAAAAATCAGATTGAAAGTAAAAGTAACCGTACGATTATTATTCAAATTCAAACGTAAAGTAACAGTACAACATATTAATAACGAGCGGGATATTTAAAATTTAAAATTTAAAATTCAAATTAAACAAAAGGGCGGGATATATTTAAAATTTATCAATTCAATTCAAATTCAATTCAATTTATAAATTGAAAATAAAAGAACCTAGCTTGGGCGGGATATATTTATATCCATTTCAAATTCAAACTCATCTTAAAAAACGTGTGGATTTCTATCCTATAAGACCCTTTAAAACGCATAACGCAGCGTTGCGTTAAAGGGCCAAAATCAGACATTTTATAAAAACTTTAACGTTTTCTAAAGTATCAAATACAAATACATTAAACATGAAATAGAAATACATTAAACATGAAATAGAAATACATTAAATGTCAAATAAAAACTACGTTAACATAAACAACGATTGATTAACATAAACAACATACGATTAACATAAACAACGAACGATTAATAAAAACTATCATCTGAATCTGGGTAACCATCTTCAGAGGATTCGGAAGGTGTGAAAAAACCAGACTCCCACCTTTGCCTACGTTCTTCATCCTCCCTGGCTTGCCGCTCCAAACGATCAGCTTCCTCTTCTCTTTCAAGTGCTTCCATTTCCAGGAGGACTTGCATATCTGCTTCCTCTTGCCTAAGTTGTTCCTCAGTTAACCCAAACGGATTTGGGTCTTGGTTGGGAACCGGTGGATTTTGCACCGGTTCATTTTCAGGTTGATTATTCACCGGAAAATTTTCCGGTTGGAAAACTGGAAAGATATGCTCGGGTGGAATATGGAATTTTTCATTTTCGCTAGGTGGGCTTGGAAACTGTTGGCCAAAAACCTTTTGGCGAGGTGGGCTTGGAAATTGTTGGCCAAAATCCTTTTGGCGAGGTGGGCTTGGAAATTGTTGCCCGAAATCTTTTCTGGAAGACATCTTGAATTTAAGATGCTTGGATCTTGAGTATTTGAGAAGTTTGGAATGTGTTTCTGTGTGACTTGTGCTTCAGAAGCATTGGTATTTATAGGGTACAAATGCACACGTTTTATTAACGTGACTTTGAATTTTAATTGTTGGGGCTAACCTGCGTTAACGCAGCGTTAATATGTTGTACTTTATCTTATGTTTGAATTTGAATTTGAATTTTAATTTTAATTTTAATTTGTTAAGGCTGAGTTATTGTTGGAAGTGACCTAAATATACCCATACTTCTCAAACACATCTCACACACAAACACATTCAGACTGCTATAGATATTAAAGCATGTATTTACATTAAACATGTACTAGAAAATATCAATTACCCTAATGAAAAAGTCAATTAGTCGTTAAAGTTAGCACACAAATTACATTAAACATCATTAATATAGAAAATATCAATTACCCTAATGAAAAAGTCAATTAGTCAATCCAACACAAAACACACTTCTAGATCAACTACACTAGTCAAATCCAAACCAAACACAAACCAAATCCGATCAATATTATCCATCTGTTTACTTTTGGCGCCTCTCGATGGTCCCTCTTCCCGCCTAAAGTATTGGGAACCGTTCGTATACCTCTCTAGCCTATTTGTACAACTCGACATGGAAAACCGTTCATAATCAACCGTACCATATACAACTCCTTTGATATTTTCATTAGAAAATAAATTTCAAATTTCAATGGCTAACTCCTCTTCAACTCCTTCTTCCAACAAAAACAAACGCCCAAGGGATGATTCTCCTCCACCAATGCCTGAAAAATATAAAAAATTTGGCATATCCCAACATATTTGGGAGAAATGTAGTGAAGGCCAGTATGGTGTTGAAAACGCATTGTTAGAAATTCACAACAAGCGTATAAAGATGTATGAAGAAAGGAACAAGAAAGATTTAGAGGTCATTGAGGAGCATCAGAAGAAAATTGAGGAGAGGAACAAAAAAAATAGAAGAAGAAAGAGAGAAAATAGTTGATGTTTACAGAAGTATTGAAGCTAGTAAATATGTGTCTTAATGTATCTTTTCTTTATATATTTTGCCTATGTAAATGTAAACTTATTTTGACTTGGTTTAATATATGAATGCAGTTATTATTACAAGTTTATGATATTTGAATGCTGTTATTATTATTGTACTGCTAGGTAAATAATTGTACTGCTAGCGAAACGTTGTACTGCTGGGTATCCTTTTAGCAATGGTTGGGAGTGCAGGGTAGTTTGTATCACTTTTTACTTAAAGGGTATAAACCCCCAATTGCTGCACACAATCACATTCACGCACACATTACTCTCTCTCTCTTCCACTCCCTAATCGAATTTTAATCGTCAAATTACAAAACCCCCAAATCAAATCATAATGTCGAACCTAACTTTTACCGAACCTCATAATAATGTTGCCTTTTTAGAAAAATCCAATGAGTCTGTAGATTTTACTGAGATCATTGATTTCCTTAATGCAAGCTATATTAAGTTTGCATTAACAGTAAAACCTACTATATATACTTCCAACATTATCCAGTTTTGGTCGTCTGCTATGGTCAAAACTATTAATGGGGAAGCACAAATCCATGCCCTTGTAGATGGGCAGATGATTATCATTACAGAGGCGTCTATTCGAAGAGATCTTCTCCTAGATGATGCTAACGGAGTTGAGAATCTTCCAAATACTACAATCTTTGAAAAACTTGCACTGATGGGCTATGAGAGATATACAGATGCTTTAAAGTTCCAAAAAGGTAATTTTTCTCCTTAGTGAAAATTCTTAATTCATACTGTCTTAGTGTGTCTAAGTCCAAAGACCACTGCATGGAATGAATTTAGCAGTAATTTAGCTTCTGCTATAATTTGTTTGGCTGAAAATACTCAAAGATTTAATTTCTCAAAATTAATTTTTGATAATATGGTTAAGAACTTGGATAGTTCTTTGGCTAAATATTTTCTATATCCAAGGTTTTTGCAACTCTTTTTGGACAACCAATTTAAAAAAAAGAAAAGTCACAAAAATGTTTATCCCACTCCCTGCCTTACCAAAAAGGTTTTTGCTAATATGAGTAGGGTTGGAAAAGATTTTTCAGGGAGAGTGACACCTTTGTTTCCAACAATGTTGGCACTAGCCCAAACCCAAATGGGTGAAGGTTCAGCAATCCCAGCTGGTACCCATCACACACCCACAGAACAACAACAAAAGACCTATAAACGTAGGACTAACACCAAGAACACTGAGCTACCTCAGGCTAGTGGTTCTATACCAACTGTTGCAGATGAGGATGTCACTGGGGGGGAGAGTGACATGTTGGCAAGGGCTGCCACTACTGTGTCTAATGAAGAAAGTTCCTCTGGAACTGATTCAGGTGAAGGTCCCAGTCACATGGAAACAATGGGGGGTTCGGATGTTCATCCTAGGGGTGAGGCTGAACTTAACTTTTCCAGTGATCCACCTCTCGGGCTAGGTAACACAAGCCGAAGTGGTGAGGATAGTATGCAACTTTTGAATGAATTGAAGGATACCTGTGCCAAGCTGTCTGCACAAATTGGTGATCTGCGAGCAATAGCTTCTTCCCAAGATGGAGTCATCAAAGCTCAAGGTGGGGAGATAAAGGCTTTGAAGAGAAGGGTTAGGTATTTAGAAGGAGTCAAAGGATCAAGAATTCCCAAACAAAAGGTTAAATCTTCTGAAGCTTCTAAGGATGCTCCCAAACAGGGGGGGAATGAAGGCAAAGTTTCAGGGGAGGATAAAGAGGGTGAAAGTATTTGTGAAGAGAGTAATCCAATGGAATTTCTAGTTGCTGATAACCAAGGGAATGAAGCGGTGATGGATAGGCGTTTGGGCAAGGTTACAACTGTTGATAGTGAGCCAGTTATTCCTGTTAGTGACCCAGTTATTCCTGCTAGTGGTCCAGTTATTCCTGCTAGTGAGCCAGTTATTCCTGCTATTCCTACTATTGATAAGGTTAGTTCTCTATACTGAGACTGAAGTTAGTATTGCTGCTATTGATGTTAGTGCTACTGAGACTAAATTTATTCCTGCTATTGATAAGGTTACTGCTACTCAAGGTGATGATGATATGACTATGGCTCAAATATTAACAAAGATGAGGAGTGCAAAACCTAAGGCAAAAGGAGTTGTCATTAAAGAGCCAGTATCAGTACCAAAAACACCATCAACAACTATTTCACCATCAGAAAAAGGCAAAGGTTTGTTGATTGATGAACCTAAGAAGAAATTTAAGTTTCAGTCACCTAGTCAACAACAACAACAACCAATGATTACAGATGAAGAATTGACAAGACAAGTGGCTGATCTTGATGCTCAAGAAGCTGCTCAGATTCTTTCAGACAAGGAGTATGCAGAAAAATTACAAGCGCAAAAAAATGCAGAGTTAATAGCTTCATGGTTTGAGGAAAGGGCTCAGGTTGAAGCTGATTGTGAGCTTGCTAAAATAGTACATAAAGAAGAGCAATATAAGTACTCAGTAGATAAAAAGCCAGGATGCGGAAAGAAAAATTTGATGCAAAAAAGAAGTTGTATGCAGAACAAAGATATGCAGCTAAGAAGAACAAGCCACCCACTCAAAAACAAAGAAGAGATCTCATGTGCATGTATTTTTTTATTTTTTTTTTTGTTGCAAAGGTAAATTTATATTAATATCAACAACACCCAATATGTACATCATAAACATCTACTCATGTGCAGATATTTGAAGAATGTGGCCAGTTGGAAACTAAAGGATTTGAAATTCTTGGATGATAAAAGCATTGAAGAATTGTATGCAATTGCCAAGAGAAACAATGAACTCTTCTTGAATGACAGTTCAAAGAGAGCAGGTGAACAGTTGGAAATAGAAAGCAGTAAAAAGAGAAAACAAGAACAAACTGAGCAAGCTGTTGCTAAAGAACAAATGCAAGCTCACACTGAACTTGCAGTTGACTCTGTAGGAGAAGCCATGGATGCACAACCTTTAACTGTCAAACATCCCATTGTTGATTATAAGTCTGGATCTCATGGGGAAACAATGTATTATGATATTAAGAGGCATGATGGTTCTTCTAGAAGGTTTGTAAGCTTTCTTCACATGGTTCATGATTTTGATAGACGAGATATGATAGCTCTATGGAAATTACTCAAACAAAGATTTGGTAATAAGACACCAGAACAAGCTTATGATAGAGAAGTCTGGAATTATTTGAAGGTAATGTTTGAACCAAATCATGAAGATGAATGTTGGAGAAGACTAACGCACAATACTGTTAAAGAATGGAAAAAATTTCAACGATGTGGAGTACATGCTTTAACTGTGAATGAGTTGGTGATCTACATGCTTGTAGAAAAGGATTACCCTTTAAAGTTTCACAAAGACATTCTACATCAGATGTTGCGTGGGAAGAAAATACTCAAGCTTCAGCTTAATTATGATAACATGGCATATGAACTGCTCAAGAAGATGGAAGAGTATCTAGGACCCAAGGACAAGAAATAGAATGTATAGTTATTACTACTAGAATGTATAGTTTGACTTAAACATGTATAGTTATTACTGCTTATGAGATAAACATGTGTAGTTATTACTGCTAGAATGTATAGTTATTACTGCTAGAATGTATAGTTATTACTGCTAGAATGTATAGTCTGACAAAATATGCTTACATAAATGCTTACAATGGAGCCAAAACATTGATATTTTTAAATTTTTGACTATTGCATAAGTTATCAGAAATATGTGACCATATGTATCGAATTGTGACTACACTTAAATAATGTGTGACAAAATTTGACTATTGCCTATAGTCACATGATTGTGCTACAATTAAATGTGTGACCATACACATTAGGAATTGGCAGGCAAACACACACTTAACTTTAGACACACATATTAACTTACGTGACTATTTGTATTGAATTTTGGTCACACTTAATCATGTATGCCTATGGTTTAGTGTGACCATATATGACATTTGGTCACACAATCTCAAGTGTGTGACATATATTTGTCACTTTTAAATGCATATCGTGACTATGCTTCAAACTTACTTTTCAGTTGTCACACATTTCAAATTCATATGTGGCTAAATTTTCAACAAAAACTAGCAGTCACGCTTAAATAATGTGTGACAAACTTGAGCATATGATTTAGGCACATACACAATTACTTTGTGTGACCATATATGGATTTTGGTCACACTTTTCAATTGTGTGACATATATTTGTCACATATGTATATATATAGTGTGACTAATGTTTCAACCTTATTTGTATTCGTCACACGTCCCAAATTATAAGTGACTAAAAAATCAAATTTTTTTTTACCAGATACGTATAGTCACGAAAATATTCAAATGTGTGGTTGTAGCCTCGGATGTAATTCCGAAATGGTCACACAAGTCGGATCAAGTGTGGCTGTTTATTTTATTCTGGTACATTTAGTCACATAAAAAGGCGACTGTGTGGCTGTTCGAAAAACAGCATGTGTGACTAAATCCCATTTTTGTACTAGTGTATATTGCTTCCTCCATCCTGAAAACTCGCTTTACCATTGTTATTGTTTCCGGTTGATCTATAGCAAGCTGCATTTTAAACATCAGTAACATCAAGAAGTCAGAAAACACAGATATACACGCGGTTGAAGTGAATTTAATAATCCAAAAGAGTAAAAGAATCAATTTCATACCTGAAAAACTGATGACAGTTATCCAACATTTTTTAAAAATTACATATCCTAGGAAAAGAATGTTCAAGGTGGGACTGAGATATACCGGATCAAATAGAAGTGAATTCGTTCCTTCAAACAACCGTGATTGACGAGATATAGTCACATGTGGAGCCGCCAGTAGTCTCCCTATGTGGGATTGATGAAATCAGCCTCAAGTGTTCTCGAACAAATACTCTAAAAGGAGACATTGTCAGGTAATATCAAACCAAAGATCAAAAATATATGTGTCATTCTGTTAAACATGGGGTGGTGCTGTTTTATGTGTCTGCTCATGCCAACGGGAAGCTTTTAAAATGGGTGAAGCTAATGTGAGGCCGATACAAGCTTTTAAAATGGGTGGGTTTGGGTGATGAAATGGGGGGTGAATTGGGTGGGTTTTGGGGCTGAAATCAGGGCGTTTGGGTGCTGAATTGGGGTCTGAAGTGGGTGCGTTTGGATGCTGGAATAGGACTGAAATGGGTGCGTTTGGGGCCTGAAGTGGGGGCCGAAATGGGTCGGTTAGAAGCATAAGGAATCGAAAGTAAACAAACAAAAAATGGGCAAGTTGTTCTTCGCTTATAGAAAATATTCGCTGATGCATTCGATATGGATATACTTTGACATATTGCGTTATTTTTTAAGCTACTTCACTGCTTAATGTGAAGGTAAATATTGCTGTTTATATTGTTTTCAAATCATGAATTTTTATACTAAATTAAATCAGCATCATGTTCTGGAATGCAGGCCTTATGGAATTGTGGTGGGGTAGTTCGTTACACCTAAGTAGCGTATCAGTGGTCGAGGTAATTTCATACTTATTTGTTTTGCTTGCATTTATAAATGGTTCACACACTTGGAGATGAAAAAGGGGTGTTTGGGACTGCTAACTAAAAGTAGTCCTTGTCTTTTCAAATTAGCTGTTTGGAGTTGCAAATTATAAACTACTTATTTAACTCACATATCATCAGATAACCAATTTCAATGCGCAATCCCAAACTGCCTCAAAACAACGTATATGTTATATTGAACCGTAATCATCAGATTTAATAATCGAACCTGAAATGAGCAAACCCAAACACTATTTTTAAAATTGTTAATTTTTAAGCTGCTTATGTGCGTATGTTGATAAGTGGAAAACAAACAATAATTTCATGCACGACCTAATTTTCCAAATAGCTTATGGTTTACATGCTTATTTGTGTCAAATAAGCTGTAGGTTCTTATTAAGTAGAGCGTATGGAGCTCATAAGCTAATAGGCTCAAAAGCTTTTAAATAGGGGAACCAAATATTTTTGATAAGACAAAATTGATGAATATACTATTGATATTTTGTTACTTGACAAACAGTAATCTATCTTCTTATAAGGCAGGTTTTTAATGGAACTACTATTCCATAAACTCAATTTAATAAGCTCATAGCCTAAGTACTAAGTTTTCAGCTTATTAGCTTCTGAAAGTTTAATAAGCCCGTAAGCCCAAAAAACAATCTAAAACAAACATCCTCTAGGATGTTAATTCTCAGTGTAGAAGAGCGGATGTTAATTCTAAGTGTAGAAGATTTTCTTTCTATGAGGGAAAGGTTTGGACGTTAGAATCTGAAACAACAACTTATTTTCTATTGTTACTGATTGAAATTTGTAAGTACGTAGTGTAATCCAAACACCTCTTTAGGACATTAACTTTAACCAAGTAAAAAAAAGTGCAGCTAATAGCAGCAAAAATTGCATTAATATTAGTAGATTTTACTCGCTTTCCACTATCTATTTAAACATCCATCTTTTTATGAGTTTCCGATTAACATAAGGTGGCAACATGGGTGGGTCAGGTAAAGACAAAATGAGTTTTGTATATAGGCCGCGATGGGTTGGATTAGCGCACACAGATTCTTATTCTTATTAGTAAAGAGTTAATGTGTCAAAGTTTGAGTACAAAACTATGTCATGACACTAATAAGTTTGAGTACACCAGTTTCAATTTGTCTAGGATCTAAATCTTACTTGTCACATACATGGTATATTTACATCCTTGAATATCATATTTGTTACTGAATTATGAATTTATATTAGATACACTATGGAGCGGCCACGGATATTTTCGAAGCAATACCATAACAAATACTTACTGCATACATACATATTAATTAAAGTCATACATGTTTACATAAAAAAGATGTATCATTCTATCACGTTACCTCACCATTGTTTGATTCTGGTTCGGGCGTTGATATTTGCGGTATGACTTCTTGCGTTTCAGTTTCGGCTGCAAGTATGGTGAGACTTGAGGAGGTAATTTTTAACTATTGAGTCTGTTTCTGGGCTGAAACATGCAATGGATGTTTTTGCAAATGCTCGAAGTATTGAACATGAGATATTTGTGATTGTTTTAGGTTTATACATATCTTTTGGATGAAGAGAAAGAAAATGATGAGGAAGATTTAGATAGTAAGTAGTTTCGTCACTTAAACTTATCGTTTTTTAGAACGTATTTTACCTTTGGATTAATGATGATGTTTTTGGTTTTTACCCCACTTATGCAATGCACTGCAATGCAGGATGGTGTTTGGATTTCTTCTCACGACTATACATTGGCAAGCCCTGGCCCACTCCGAGACTGCGCCCACCGTTTACTTCATGACATTAACACACATAATAGGAGACATTCTCCGCTTCTGCAATGTCTACGTCGACTCACATGTCCATGTCCCTTTCCACTTTCTCTCCACCCATTTCCCCTTTTTCAACTATTTAAATATTACACTAACCCTAAACCCCTTTGGTTTTTCAGGTCTCAGATGCAAAGATGGTGTGGTTCGACCGTCTAGGCTTCGACATACAAATCTATTCACCTGATAATGACGTCTTTGAGGTCCGCATCCCATTCACTAGAGAGGTTACAAACGAGAAGGGTGCAAAGTCAACTTTCAATGGTATGTCCCAGCAAGCATCGAAAGTTGAGAAAAATTACCATGTTCTAGAATTTCAAAAAGGAACTAAATTGAACAAGATAGCTTCCAGCCTTTCAAAAAAAAAAAAAAAAAAAAAAAAAAAAAAAAACAAGATAGCTTCTAAACTACAGTGAGCTCGATCAACTTACGTTGTCCAAAGTTAATGTATGACTGGATCTTCATGGTCATTGTACCAAACCTACTCTTTACGGGTAAGCTTATCTAGCAATAGTTAAGATAGAAGCACATTTAAAGCCTTGGTGCATCCTGAGTTTGAGGTTGCCATTTTGTAACATGTCCTCTCATTTTGTGTTTTTGGATAGTTATACTAATCTATGAGAACAAGAGGACATGTTACAAATGAAAATAACGAATTTGTAAGGAATGAATCCATGATATTCATAAACAATGTTTTTTGTTCTTTACAATGGAGTTTATTAGCCATGTCATCTCATTAATGTGCTCTCTCTCAACTAATTGGTAAGATTAGTATTAATTTTTTTTTAAAGAAACAGGTGCTCTCATAAACAAAAAAATATTTTATATAAATTTTTGAACTAATTTTCATAATGTGTTTAGTACTGAAAATTGTTTGGATTATAATTGTAAATATTCATAGAAATGAGTACAAAATTCTATGGAGCTGCATTAACAAAGGTAATTTGAATGTGGGTCTGGGTATAACATAATCCAGTTTGTTCACAAAGGTGTGTTTGGAGAATCGAAAAAAAGTTATGTTTATGTTAGGTTTTTTTTTTTTTTTTTTTTTTTTTTTTTTTTTTTTTTTTATTTATTTATTTTTTTTTAGGAACTTGTCCTATGTCAAGAAGACAAAATTCAAAGACAACTTTGTAACTTATAATTGTTATATAATTGTTAATGTTCATATAACGATTATTTATCACTCTTCTTTCTCTATAGAAAAATATGACAACGATATTCATAGATATTCACAAGTCTAGCCCGCTAATCGGGCTGGTGTGACAGAAATGTGCGGTTTGGTCAACATGGATACGAGCCAATTGTGTTTGTTAATGGTCCAGTTTCTAAATAAGATAAAGTTGTGAAGATTTATTCATAGTAAGTTGCATGTAATATGAGTACTAAACAGACTTAAGTGGTGTGTCATTGAGATTAAACTTTGATGTAAATTTACATAAATTTACTTTATATTTTTTAGTTGTTCCATAAATCTTAACGTTGTTCTATAAATCTTAACGTTCATTTAAGTTTAATTCATATACTATGTTGTTACAAAAATTTTTGCATATTTTAATTGTTCTATAAATCTTGATGTTCATTTATTTTCATTGTTATGCATTCAATATAAAAACTGGTACGTTTATATCTTATTTTTCAGTAACTTATTTTTTTCAACGATATTCATAAGTGTAGACCGCCCATTGGGCGGGCCAATTTTCCACATGTCCACTTTACCAACCATTCTTTAACACCCTTCTTGCGCTATACAAAAATATGTCAATGATAATTATAAGTCATGGCCGCCCATCGGATGGCTTAAATGCCCGGGAGGGCTTATAAGTCATGCCCGCCCAACTGGGCGGGCCATGACCACTAAATTAATTACCTATTTTAAACATACAACACATACAAAAATTAATTACCATGTATTTTAAATGTATAAAATATGTATTATACACCAACTCACACTAAATAGTACATAAATAGAAATAGCATAACCCTATTTACGTAAATTACAAGTCATGCCCGCCCATTGGGCGGGCTTTGAAACTAGTATATATATATATATACTAGATTTCAAAGTTCGCCCGATGGGCGGGCATGACTTATGAATGTCGTTTGCATATTAGTCTATAGCGAAAGAAGGGTGGTAAATAATTGTATCCAAATGCATAACGACCTTCGAGTTCAATTGTAGTTGTTTTGCACTTGCCGCGGTTTTATTTGGATTTTATGGACATTCTACCAGGTTTGACAAAGGTTTAGTAGGGTTGAACATGCGCGTTAATCATAAGGGGGGTTTACGTAAGTGTTGTTAATATTAACACAGTAATCACCAAGGGTAACCTTGGGGAGGTATCTTTGGAGAGGTCTTAGGTTCGAGTCTCACCATGGACCTTCAGGGGCGGAAATAAATAGAAGCATGAGTGGGGTTTATCCACTAAGGAGACGGTTCGAGGCTTGCATACTACCCAATTGGATGTCACTGTAGGCTTGAATTACTAACTACTAACTTGCCGTTCAAAAAAAAAACAAAAAATTATCTATTCACACATTACCCAACCCGTTTGACCCGCCTATTTTGCGAGCACTAATGTTCCTATATCCTAGTACTAACATGACATTATTTTTTTTCTCATCTTATTTTTAAAATCCATATATAATCTTTCTAGAAACTTGGTCGTCATTACTTAAATTTCAAGCTTTCACCCATTACAGCAAAACTCCTTCTTCAAGTGTTTGATAATCTTCTCGTAGCTAAGCTCTTTTTTAAGACCTTGGACTGTTGTCAAGCTTTTTTGAGTATTTCTTTGTTGAATACGAATATGAACATACTCTTTGAAACCAGTACCACCACCAGAGTCTTGTTCGATATCCAAAAATTGGTTGAATGCAGATGGGATCTAGACGTCTAATATATCAACCATGAACTTTGTTTGAAGGTTTGTAAATAATCAACTGCAAATAGAATGAGAACAACCATTAGTAAAAAGTTAAAAGGATAATAAGATCAAATGAAGGGTGCAAATAAATTCACGTACGATTATGAAGAATGTGTGACCTTGACTTTGTAGCTTGGTCAGCTTTCCTCTCGTATACATCCAAACACTTCTCGTTGTCCATCTCGTCGTCCGTTTCAACTACCACGTCCAAAATTTTCTGCATTAGTATAAAAGAGATACTTATGCATAAACTTTAACTTTTAAAACTTTGAAACATACGTTATGTACTACACGTCTGTGAATTCCAATCATGTAGGAGGGAAAGTGTTACACCCCATGCCCGCTTAGACCAAAAATTAAAATTTTATACGCTGAAACGATTGACTTTTACGGATATTCTGTCACTCTTTTGACAACTGACAAAAATCTATAAACATTCAACCCTTGAGACTATTTTTAAATGAAACTAGACTCAATTACCTTCAAAACGATGGGTAGCACGACCCGTGACGACTTATGGTTTAAAAGATATGATTTTTCGAAAATCAACAAATTCTGAAAATCTGCTCAACCGCAGGCTGGACCCCAAAAATCAGGTCTGAACCGCGGCGGTTCAGCCTTGCTGTTTGCCCGGAATGGTTTCCAAGTCCCGCGCTCGAAAACCCGACCTCCCGAACTCGTTATTTCACCAAACTTTCCAGATTTACTTAGTATATCAATGGGCTCATTTTCATACAAAAACATTTACCGTTTGACTTCCCGAAATAGGACTTTACAAATTAGACGGGTTATGCATTTAACTCGTTTTGACCCATTTTCACTACAAACCACTTATACGACTTCCGTTTTACATCAAACTTGACCAACTTCATTATCTTAACATAATAAACATGTTCCAATGACACTTGACCCGTTAACAACCCAAAATGGGTACAAATACACTATATCCAAACGCCCCTTTAACTTTTACTAAAATACTTAAAACACACTTTGGCACATCGTTAGACTCCCAAATCGTTATGACCTCTTTGACATACATTTTGACACCCGAATTTACTTTATAAATCACTAAAAGACTCTCGGGGGTACAACCTTGACACTTGAGCTCGGTATTCTATACTAAGCTCCTAATTGCAATCTATCTTCCAATCCGCTTCCAAATCCTTAAGCTATAATCCAAGTACTTTCATTCCGTCGCGCATAGACCTACAAGAACATTGAAACACTAAAACGTAAGCTTTCACTTAGTAAGTAACTAGATTAGTACATGATTAATACTTCCATTCACATTCATATGCATCAAGAGTACCTTTAACCATCCGGCTCATAACCAAACCGACTTCATTACCATTATCATCTCAACATCATAATCATATCACATTAACATGACAACATTATACACAAAGCAAACATAAACTTACCTTAGTCCTCTCAACCTCATATCCTATCTCTTGACCCTAGCTCATTTACATACCTCCTATTAACCCACTTCCTAATCCATGGCTTAATCCTATCAACTCATTCATTAACACATAACATGAGAACATTCATATTAAGCATATAGTAATCAAGGTTACTTACCTTAGCTTCCAAAGCTAGCTACCATCATGATACCACCATCGTCATCATTATCACCATCATTTTCCTAGTTCATAACCATCATTCATAAACACTTAATAACTCATAACCAAAAACTATAACAACCAACACAACCTTTAACATACTTGGTCATCATATGATCATATTTTGATCATATGATGAACACCCTTTTATTTACTAACTAAACTCATACAAACTTACCTCATAATCACCATAACCCATTAATTATCTTGAAACCATCATTTACCCATTTCCCCTAAATTGCGTACATAAACCCTAACTCTTGAATAAATCAATTAACACTAATAAAGGTTACTTACTTGCCATAATCATGCTAATGAGTAGCCATCTTCAACCCATCTTCAAAGCACCTTCATCTTCATCATTTTCCCTCTCTTTTTCCCTCACTAAATACCGGACCTAAACACCCTCTAAATAATGGTAGACAATTCTAGAATTTCCTGGATATATCTAGCTAAATCCAAGTTTGACCCTTGGGCAAGATTGGTCCTTCTAGTCTCTTTTCTTTTACTTTGGCCACATATAACTTATGACACATTTGATCTATTACAACTTTAGCCCCTTAAATCTATTTTCTTTCTACTTGTGCCACATAATACTTCCCATTATCTTTTAACCCATTCATTGACCATTAGTTGACTATCGGATTTGACTGGAACGTATCATTTATCGACTGGCCAATCACGTAAAGTTCTTAGCATATTCCATCTAGGGTGGGTCCTATTCGTAACCGGGATATGGGTCTAACAATTCTACCCCCTTATTTAGATTTCGTCCCCGAAATCTGTCATTCTTTACTATCCCAATAGGTAGTCACATTATAATTCTCATTCCTAGCACCTTAATTCCTAGTTTATTTAGTGCAACGATCTAAGTGATCTTGCAACTCTATACGTACTATAACACATCACATGTCCTTAATCCACATTGCTTTCCGCTTACTTCTAGAACCATACAACTCTTACTTAGATATTTACATAATACGAGACATACTCACTATAACTAGTTATCATTTTAACCCATTCTATTACCGTTACATCGCATTTCCACTTGCTTATCCTATATTCTCATTCTTTGACTACATGTTACTAGGGAAAACCGAACTATTTGAGTTTTCGTAATTACACTAGGCTAATACTTTCACATTCTATCAACACCACTTAACCATTTCTTTTATGTCTCTACAATTACCTTATTTCTTCCACTCCTTTCTTCATGCCATTTTCGTTTACCTTCTAAGGCTTATAGAAATGTTACATGAATTAGCTTTATAGCACCATACTTTAACATTTTTCGTCACATTACACATGACATTTATCATCAACTTTTTCCATTACTCACATTTTGCACCACGGCACGATTACGCATTACAACATTTTTAAACATCATTACAATCCTTAATTTCTTCAATCACTCAAAATGTAGGTTTCTCATAACCTCAACTAGAAGTCGTACTCTAATTTTAACCCCCTATCTTAGTCCTTATAACTTCTAACTAACTCTAGACTTCCTCTTTCTACTTCTCTAACCCTACTCGTGCCGTGTCGGCAACACATAAGCCCACTCATTTATACTTCCTCATTTACATGGAGAAGCGTCCCAATCGATGTAAATCAAGAAATATAAACTTATGGTTATGTACTCCCGACATAGCACTACTACTCCTATTTTTCCAATTTAACTTTTATTCTTTCATCCTATTTATACTTCATATTTCCTTTGTAGACTTGGATCCATATCATTAACACATTCATTATGGGGATATTTTGTTGTCAAGGATGTAGGCAACCCCATTTGCCGATGAAGGCAATACGTTTTATCCCGAAGGATCTTTAACATATCCCGAAGGATTCCTTAACATTCATTGACTTGGTCATCCCGAAGGATACCACTTTTAACGTTCACCCCGAAGGATCATTATCATTCATCCCGAAGGATCTTTATCATTCACACTTTATCACTTTCACATTATATCATTGGATCCAAGCTATTAACGTTTTAACATACACACATTATCTCATCCATTTTATTTAGTAAACGCAAGCTCATAGAGCATATGAACCTGCTTGTTATAATTACACATTTTCTATGTGTTTATCGTCCTACATTCTTAATTCGCATTAATCTTTCTCACATCCTTACTTTACCCTTTAGCCTATCCGCCCTTTTTTCTGTGTTTAAACCTTACATAGGTTTAACTACATTCGTTAGCATCATTCCTTCTTCCTACCCATTTTGGTCATTTATACATTTTCATCATGTTTTATTTACCAATACCTTCGTCTTAATAAGCACCGCTAATGAGGCACATTAGCCGTGATAATGATAATTTCAGGTCGTTACCTTAACTTCATACCTACTCATATCATTCTCACTTACGTTCTTAACCTTTCACATTTTTATCCTCATCCCTTAACTCATCTCATTACTTATCAATGCGTTTAGAGCAATGCCGCTCTTGGTCATCCTTTACATATCATGTTGCTTTAGTCTCATTCTATAACTTTTAATTTATTAGGTATTTATTAATCAATACGTCAAGTCATTCTCACTTTCATTGCATATCTCCATAACATCGTTATCATTACTACACGTTCATGCACATGCTCAATCCTCCTACCTACTCTTCTCATTCTAATTTACATTCTTAGCTTATCGCATCTAGCCTTTTAGCATTCAAACTTTTTCGTTTGAGTTCCATCCTATATATATATATATATATATATATATATATATATATATATATATATATATATATATATATATATATATATATATATATATACCAACACTCTTTATCACAACTCCACGTTCACACTTAGACCTCGCGTACTTTACCTTACTATTACCCCGTCTCTATACCACTTCAATATTAGTCTCTAGTCATTAAATATAATGAGACCATATGTTGGTCTCATTTCGTGCTATCATTCCCTAACCTCATTCTTTAACCTTCAAGTCATTAAACGCTTAACCATTATTTTGTTATTTTCATTTTGTCTTTTCATGTTATACCTTAATACACTTAATATCATTACGATCCACACTTAAAGCGTCATGGCTCAATTCACTTGTTAGCCCATCTCTAATACCACTTATCATTCCTTCTCATTTCCATTACCGTTACTTTAACATACATTTATATAATCATTATATAATCACCGTCACTAACCAAAGTGCACGGTAACAATTTACCACAGGTCATTACCAATTAGTCGCTTCTAGTTTGCTTATTTTATGCATCACCAATCTATTCATTATTCCAGCATTTCTTAGACTACCACGTTTTCGTTTTCTCTTCTCTTTGCCTTAAGCACTTTCAATCGCTCACCTATCACCTTTCATTACCTTAACACCATCTTAGTAATACTTATCTTTTTCATGCTTTCGAATATATGAATATACACGTTATATTTCATCTGAGTTGTCACATTACACTTATCATTTTCTTGTTAACTTCACGTTATCCTCCTGCTCTATTTTACACGTGTTCATTCTTTTAATGTTGTCTATTTCAATCCCGATTGATTCACCTTAATCTTGACATGGATTAACTCAACATTAAACATGAATTATTTTCTAGACCACATGTTGGTTTTACGTCGTAATCTAAACTCGCTCATCTACCCGGCTTCTATCATTTCATGCCACGACTAGAATTCTAGTCGTGACTTATCTAATTCAAGTTCCTTTGCATTTTACTTTTTCAACTTATTCTATACCTCACATAATGACACACATTCATAATCACCTTGCACCTAAACAGCAAACACATTGGTACATACTTAATCTCATTCATACTTAAAGATAAACGTCACTAAACACTCATACTTCATTAGTCTATTATCAAATTATAATTTAAAACATTTGAACATGTCCGTCATATCATTTGTCTATTTTTATTGAGGCAATTTCTATTTTGCCTCTTCAATCTATCCAATAGCTACTTCATGTATCCTTCACTACCTATTCATTTCTTTAATATCTTACAGTTACACATTTCATCCATAGGTCTTACTCGAGCATCTAAACCTTCTTCACATACCCATACTTAACCATCCTTAACGTTCCCATAAGACAAGTCTTTCTCAATCCCTTAACCCTTACCAGGTCATCATTCTTCCAAACACAATACATACAAATCATTCGTTAAACTGCTATTATTGCACTCTAAGTAAATTTTGCTCTTTTACGTATTATACTATGACACATTCCTCGCCTTTACCATTCATCACAATATCACCTTACCAATGACACTTCTAGTAACTTCGCCTACAACTCATAACCTTTAAGGTCTCGATTCACATAATTAAAACTTTAGCCTATCCGACACAAGAACTATCATTCGCTTACTTAACACTTAGCACAATACATTCAAACATAGAATTACTTCACATATACATTGACACCAAAAAGAAACACATACCACACGTATCGACTTAAATACATATACTATGTCTTGCATTCCATCACATAGTTAAGGCAATCTATAATTCGTGTCTAACTCATTACTTCTATATTTCACCACATCCACATCACAACATTCACATTACATCTTAGCTATAATATAATCTCATTATTACTATAAGCACTTCTACGTTATACCACAAAGGCACTTACTAGTCGCATTATTTCAACTTACATACAACGCGTCTACGAGTGGTTTAAGTCTAGGCAACCTATAGTGGAAACCTAATACGCTTAAACCGAAGCTCTGATACCAAGTTGTTACACCTCATGCCCGCTTAGACCAAAAATTAAAACTTTATACGCGAAAACGCTTGACTTTCACGGACATTCTGTCACTCTTTTGACAACTGACAAAAATCTATAAAAATTCAGCCCTTTATACTATTTTTAAATGAAACTAGACTCAATTACCTTCAAAATCACGGGTGGCACGACCCGTGACGACTCATGATTTAAAAGATATGATTTTTCGAAAATCGACAAATTCTGAAAATCTGCCCAACCGCCTGCTGGACCCCAAAAATCAGGTCTGAACCGCCTCGAAATAGTTTCCAAGTCCCGCGCTCGAATACCCGACCTCCCAAACTCGTTATTTCACCAAACTTTCCAGATTTACTTAGTATATCAATGGGCTCATTTTCATACAAAAACATTTACCATTTGACTTCCCGAAATAGTACTTTACAAATTAGACGGGTTATGCATTTAACCCGTTTTGACCCATTTTCACTACAAACCACTTATACCACTTCCGTTTTACATCAAACTTGGCTAACTTCATTATCTTAACATAATAAACATGCTCCAATGACACTTGACCCATTAACAACCCAAAATGGGTACAAATACACTAAATCCAAATGCCCCTTTAACTATTACAAAAACACTTAAAACACACTTTGGCACATCGTTAGACTCCCAAATCATTATGACCTCTTTGACATACATTTTGACACCCGACATTACTTTATAAATCACTAAAAGACTCTCAGGGGTACAACCTTGACACTTGAGCTCGGTATTTTATACTAAGCTCCTAATTGCAATCTATCTTCCAATCCGCTTCCAAATCCGTAAGCTATAATCCAAGTACTTTCATTCCGTCGCGCATAGACCTACAAGAACATTGAAACACTAAAACGTAAGCTTTCTCTTAGTAAGTAACTAGATTAGTACATGTTGAAAACTTTAAAAGAACAAGAGAACTAACTACTTATAAGTTTTCTGATCGTTTATGGGCTCAAGGTTGTTACACCTTTGATCTAGGATTTTGTATATGACTAGCGTGATGATAATATTGACGGAATATTCTAACAAAGAATACAATACTATCACAACAAGGTTTTTCAAGTTTCACCGTTTGTTTATTCCAATTAAGCCCCAATGTTACATGATCAATATAACACGATTACTATCTAATCAGGGATCGAAGATCCTTGAGGCTAAACAAACCTAAACAACATTAGACCCCATGTCCAATGTTCCCACACACACTCTTTAAGTGCTCTTACATTTTAACACAACTTTGTGTTGTTGTAATTTGAGAGTACGAAGCACTTTGGTTGATCACTAATCTCACAGTGACACACTCACTGTCCACAATGACCCACTTTTTATCTAAGGGTGTGATCTCCTTTTTATAGTATAAAGGAGATCATTACAAAATTGATAAGCTTTAGTCTACTACTTGCTTGTGTATGTGTCAGTCATTAAGATACAACATGTATCTTGTTTTACAACTTTGTTGACTGAGAACATATCTAGATATTATCTACTTGATATACTTGACTCAAATACAAAATATCTTTTTCATCCTTATCCATCCAGCAGCAGTATGACTCATTGATCAGCAGCAGCGAAACAGCAGAGTCATTGCACTAAACAGCAGAGTCAATGCACTAAACAGCAGAGTCAATACACTAAACAGCAGAGTCAATGCACTAAACAGCAGAGTCATATTAGTGTATTTTGCTTATCATTTCAGCATTCTTCATGTTTCATTCTTCTTGTTTTTGTATCATCAAATCTATGAAAATATAATTCCCAACAATCTTCCCCTATTTGATGATTACAAAACAAACACATTCTTGTACGAATTTCCCTAGACGAAGTAGAGAAATTGAGATAACTAAATCTCACCATGAATGAAACTATACTGTCTTCCCCTTAATCTATGCTATCCACCACATCTCTTCCCCTTTTTGTTATCAACAAATAGGAAATATTACAAATATGATCTTTACAACTTCGAACTAATACTACACATCTAATCTATCCTTCTAACATCTCAAATTTCCCTCCATGAAGTTTTCCGCATCTAAAAATGAACTTGAGACATCAAAATTTTAAATTATCAGTAGCAATACTAATAGAAAGTAGCAAGAATCAATAACTTTCTCTTGTGATGTTGCACAAACATAATAAATGGTTAAACATTTTTAACATTGAAGCTTCCCCTGAAACTAATATGTTAACCATTCGAATCTCCATTCTTGTAGGCTTTTATGACTGATGAAGAAAAACCAATTATTACCAACTTGTTGATGAAGTAGAATAAACCAATCTTGTGTCCTATATCTTGTACTAAAACTGACTTTGAACTTATACTAACACCATATAAGTAGATCGAAATCTCTTGATAAAATCCTCATTTCCTATGAGACACTGAGCGCGACAAAGCAACTCCTTTAAGTGATAGTTAACTAGGTCTTCGTCCATCCTCCCCTTGACCTAAGAAAACTAGATTTAACAAGTCATCACCATAATTATTTAAGCACAAACAAGTTATCTTTTCTTCCAAAGATATGACAAAACACAATCTTGAAAAATTCAACCTCAACTTCAAATAAGCAACAAATGACCTTTTTCACCAATAATAAATTGATAAACAAGCCTTTTTATCTTTTAAGAACCAACTCTCTTCTGTGTGTGATTCTTCCCCTATGTGTGTGAACTTTGAAAGAAAACCAAAAATTCGACCATACCTCAACTATTTCTGCAGCAGTTTTCAACGATGCATATCTTGCAACCTAAGGCTCAGATTGAAGATCCC
Organism: Artemisia tridentata subsp. tridentata; assembly: GCA_021014915.2. Lineage (NCBI taxonomy): Eukaryota > Viridiplantae > Streptophyta > Magnoliopsida > Asterales > Asteraceae > Artemisia > Artemisia tridentata. The sequence goes on from CP139505.1 coordinate 106,159,052, forward strand.
TCCGGTGAGAATCTACCTTGATATACCAAGAACCTTCACCAAAAATTTTAGCCCAATCCAACGGTTAACGAAGGATTTATAGCCTTTGCAAAACTGCTCTGCAGAAAGTTTTGAAAAATTAAGCAAAAACGAATTTTTCTTCTTTCTTAGCTAAAACCTTTTCTTTTCCTAAATCCAGAGCCCCCCGCTCTGATACCACTTGTTGAAAACTTTAAAAAAGAACAAGAGAACTAACTACTTATAAGTTTTCTGATCGTTTATGGGCTCAAGGTTGTTACACCTTTGATCTAGGATTTTGTCTATGACTAGCATGATGATAATATTGACGGAATATTCTAACAAAGAATACAATACTATCACAACAAGGTTTTTCAAGTTTCACCGTTTGTTTATTCCAACTAAGCCCCAATGTTACATGATCAATATAACACGATTACTATCTAATCAGGGATCAAAGATCCTTGAGGCTAAACAAACCTAAACAACATTAGACCCCATGTCTAATGTTCCCCACACACACTCTTTAAGTGCTCTTACATTTTAACACAACTTTGTGTTGTTGTAATTTGAGAGTACGAAGCACTTTGGTTGATCACTAATCTCACAGTGACACACTCACTGTCCACAGTGACCCACTTTTTATCTAAGGGTGTGATCTCCTTTTTATAGTATAAAGGAGATCATTACAAAATTGATAAGCTTTAGTCTACTACTTGCTTGTGTATGTGTCAGTCATTAAGATACAACATGTATCTTGTTTTACAACTTTGTTGACTGAGAACATATCTAGATATTATCTACTTGATATACTTGACTCAAATACAAAATATCTTTTTCATCCTTATCCATCCAGCAGCAGTATGACTCATTGATCAGCAGCAGCGAAACAGCAGAGTCATTGCACTAAACAGCAGAGTCAATGCACTAAACAGCAGAGTCAATACACTAAACAGCAGAGTCAATGCACTAAACAGCAGAGTCATATTAGTGTATTTTGCTTATCATTTCAACATTCTTCATGTTTCATTCTTCTTGTTTTTGTATCATCAAATCTATGAAAATATAATTCCCAACAGTACATGATTAATACTTCCATTCACATTCATATGCATCAAGAGTGCCTTTAACCATCCGGCTCATAACCAAACCGACTTCATTACCATTATCATCTCAACATCATAATCATATCACATTAACATGACAACATTATACACAAAGCAAACATAAACTTACCTTAGTCCTCTCAACCTCATATCCTATCTCTTGACCCTAGCTCATTTACATACCTCCTATTAACCCACTTCCTAATCCATGGCTTAATCCTATCAACTCATTCATTAACACATAACATGAGAACATTCATATTAAGCATATAGTAATCAAGGTTACTTACCTTAGCTTCCAAAGCTAGCTACCATCATGATACCACCATCATCATCATTATCACCATCATTTTCCTAGTTCATAACCATCATTCATAAACACTTAATAACTCATAACCAAAAACTATAACAACCAACACAACCTTTAACATACTTGGTCATCATATGATCATATTTTGATCATATGATGAACACCCTTTTATTTTCTAACTAAACCAATACAAATTTACCTCATAATCACCATAACCCATTAATTATCTTGAAACCATCATTTACCCATTTCCCCTAAATTGCGTACATAAGCCCTAACCCTTGAATAAATCAATTAACACTAATTAAAGGTTACTTACTTGCCATAATCATGCCAATGAGTAGCCATCTTCAACCCTTCTTCATAGCACCTTCATCTTCATCATTTTCCCTCTCTTTTTCCCTCACTAAAAACCGGACCTAAACACCCTCTAAATAATGGTAGACAATTCTAGAATTTTCTGGATATATCTAGCTAGATCCAAGTTTGACCATTGGGCAAGATTGGTCCTTCTAGTCTCTTTTCTTTTACTTTGGCCACATATAACTTATGACACATTTGATCTATTGCAACTTTAGCCCCTTAAATCTATTTCCTTTCTACTTGTGCCACATAATACTTCCCATAATCTTTTAATCCATTCTTTGACCATTAGTTGACTATCGGGTTTGACTGGAACGTATCATTTATCGACTGGCCAATCACGTAAAGTTCTTAGCATATTCCATCTAGGGTGGGTCCTATTCTTAACCGAGGTACGGGTCTAACAGAAAGGAACAACATGTTCTTCCTTTGCTGATATCAGTACCTAAAAAGAAACCAAATATCAAGTCAGACTAAAATCACTTCCTTTTAACAACGTAATCACATCAGAATTATAATCCAATCCAAACACCCCCCTTAACTAAATAAATTTAGAGTTTTTATAATATACATAAAAAAAATACACCACATAATTGAAAAAAAAAAGTACCTAATCATCGGCTTGAGTTCTTGCCGCCGATACATCATCCAGTCCACAATCAGAGGCATCAATCTCATCCTTAGATAATTGTCCCGTTAACGGAAAGACGTATCATATAAATATCAAAACTCACTGTTAGAACCTTGTCGTGTGTTCGACTTTTCATTATCAAGATGTTGGAGGAAATCCATGACCATAAGATCAGTCCATGGGCATCCTAAATGTGATACATACCTAATTTGTTCAGTTAACACTTAGATCGGCATGAATAGTTCTTGATTCTAGAGGAGTTGAAATTGGATGAGAAGTCACACTTTCGCCACTTGGGCCTTAAGGGTGAAAATCGATTAATTTACTCCCATATCAAATCTTTACTTGACGATTTTTTAACCCAAAAATGCTTATTCACAGTATGATCTATGTGGATCACCGGATACACAATTTAGTTGCTTGCTTGTACCTGTAAAAATTGACACGTGTTCAGTGACCATCAGTTGTACACATGTATCTAAGCGAAAAGGTCAAACCAACGCACGCGATATGTCTGAAGTACCTTGGCACCGGGTATGCAAATGGCTATTACCGCCACTGGTATATGAAAATAGTTGCTCTGCTTGTCCAGCTGTAAAGCCCAAAGAACAGTTAATAAGTATATGGAAACTGTAAATATAGAATGTCAAAAACCATAAAACACATAATACACGCACAACAGTACCTCGCATAGTTCGTGGCGTGGTAGTGGCGCTTTCATGGTGGTTACCATATGCAGGTAATGTACGCATGAATGGGAGTTCCTCGTGTGAGTCTGAATGTATGCTTCCTTCAGTCACACATAGCCGCAGGCGCATAGGTATATTAGAATGCACTGAATTTAGTTGCTTGCATGTACCTGTAAAAATTGACACGTAGAAACTCTAGCTTTTAGGAAAGACTAACAAATACAGATGGAAATCTAACCTTAATTATAACCAGATGAGCCGAAAGATTTACTCCCCAAGCTAACGTACTTGTGCAAACCAATACCTGAAAGAGTAATGGTCCATTAGATGAACATATAATAAGGTACTCTAAAGAGTACGCAACATGTCAAATAGCTTAACTCAATACATCGTTAGTTGATTCTCAGATAAATAATCAAAGGTAAACTTATATAAAATATAATGAGAACCAAGGTGATTGACAAAACAAATATACCTAATGTTTATATGTTGTTTGCTAGCTATCAAGTACTTCCAGAAAGAAAGAAAACGATGGTTAAATAAGTTCTATTATAGCTAAAATAATAATTCTAAACGACATGAAGTACTACCGACTCCGTACCATAACAGAAAGAGGAGAAGCATGCATGACAATATTGAGTGCATTAGTTAATACCTTTTATTTAGCTGTAAATCATCAATAATCATTCAGAAATATCTTCATCATCAATAACCTGGTGTTTATTGATTACAACAGTATACTAATATTTTGCATCATGCCTTTTAATGATATACTGTTATACATGTATATGTGTATCTTTGTTTTAATCATTCAGAAAAATTAAAAATATATCTTCGAAAGTCAAATTAGCTATCTAATTATCGAAAAGTATCTGTCAAAGCCTTCTGGAATGCTAGAGCATCTTTCAAGCCACGGTCCCTAAAATTCTCAGCAAATAACTTCCATGAAGGGTTCTTTTGAAGTTTATTTATGAAATGCTCATAATGTGCTACAGATTTTCTTACAGTTTGGTTACTACTCTCATCATCATCACCTGAACAACTATTTTCATCTTCACCTTTAGCACTTGGTGTCACGGTGTTCACAGAAGGGTGCCCGCAAGTAAGCATAAGGTACTCTTTTCTTTTCTTGGAGCTGTTGTAGAGATTGTTGCAAAACCACACAAAACCTGGATCAATATAAAAGAGAGATTAAACTTCACTTATAACTCAAAAGATTCAAATATGTAAGCAATCATGTGAGCTTTAGATCAAAATCATAGAAACGACAAACCTGTTATATACAAAAAATAACAGGTAGCCATATGATATCTGATAAGGTTGTCCACAAGTTTATACCAAAACTTGTCTATTGAAATCGTATTGACCAGCCGCTGACATACACGAACAAATTGTTCTTCTGCCTGCATAAGTAAACTCCCCATTAAAATTATCAAATGATGTCTTAACAATTTTCAAGTTGAAATTCGTAACAATATAATATACATGTTCACTTCTAGCGGCATCTTCTAATAATATAGTAAGCCCGTCCGCCCAACTATATTGCAGATCAAATAGTACTAATAGAGCTTGTATTCAAGCGACCTTTTCATATAAAAATGGGTGAAATTGCTACCTCTATTTGGTTATCAAACTTACTAAACTTTTGGCACAATGTGAATAAGCACATACCTTCTTGGAGCCTATACATCTTGTGAATAGAGCCTTTGTTCCCATGCGAAAGGAGCGCACTGGCAAAAACAAACATAGTCCCATTTGAACTATAGTCAATAAGTGTCTGACCTTAAAAGAAAATTCACAGTTTTGTTATAAACCTATAGTAGTTATGATTTATTTCAAAAGTAGTAGTATCAAGTAACCCATTGAATCCTCCTATCAGATTATATCATTAGCTGATCCAAGCATGTAATGCATTAATAGTTGTAGACCTTGACGAACCTCAGCAGCCTATGATCGAGGTTAGAAACTGCAGGAGTTTTTTAAGAACAGATACATATCGAATAAAATAATTTTAACATAAAATAAAAAGGAAAAAAAACAACAACCAATCCAAGAGCTTCAGTAATCGCGAAGAAGCCAATCTGAAAAGAAAAAAAAAGAAGAATGGCTCCAGCCAAATTGAATTTAGTGAATACATATACTTAAATGCAAAAGTAAGGATACAATGTTGGATCGATTTAATCAATCAACAATGCATATGTACAAAAAGTTTTACCGTAACACATTTGCAATATATAGGGGATGAGGTTGCTCCAATGACAATAGCTACTCCATAAGCGATTCCAAGAAGCCAAATAATACGCCAAAACATTTATAAATAACCAAGTAATTATTTCAACCAGTATATTATTATCACTTGATTTTTCCATCAAGAGTCTTTATTTATTTATTTTTATTTATTTATTTATTTATTTTTTTGTAGCACACAGGATCTCTATAGATAATAAAAAATACACAGGTGATATAATAAAAATATTATTAATGAACCTGTTCTTAGCTGATTTGAGAAGCAAGCGATTTAATTCCATGCATCTCATCTCCTATTACAAACAAAACGGATAAAAACATGCACGTCTTTAACAAAAAACTTAAATAAACCAATCACAAATCATGGAAACTAAATAAAACTCACCAAAAAATAACTTTGATAAAGTTAACCACAATTGAATGTCATTGTTTCAAGATTCATTACAATAATTAGAAGCGTATACAGCAGTAGGTGGTTGCAAAAAAGATGATGATGATGGCGTCTTATTTTTTTTAATGAATATGTGGGTTTTTTTCTTTTTTTTTCTTTTGAGATTTATGTTTTAGGGTTTTATGTGTGTTTTTCTTGAAGGAATGGATACGTAGATTAATGTAGATGTGTTACTCGTAGTATTCTCATAGTTGACGTAGTTGTGCTTCAAATTGATGCCTTTATCAATTTTGACTTGGATATTGAATAGCAAAAAAGTTGGATTGCTCCAGTGGTTCAGATGTTTGTTCATCGTTGGAGACCATCTCATGTTCGAATCCTGCTAGCTCCATTTTTTAATTTCGAATTTTAATCCATTCAAACACACGAATTTTATTAAAAATTGCCTACGTGGACAAAGGGCTATGACATGGAATAAAATGCGCTTATGTGGTATTATGAGGTGGCATTAATTTCGATGATGTGGCTTTAAAATGGTCAAACGCCTCCTGTTTTATATATATATATATATATATATATATATATATATATATATATATATATATATATATATATTTGTAACTTTATTTTCAGAACCCTGTTAAATGCGGGAACTGCGAGAACCTCCTTTAAACCGTTGGATAAGTAGATCAATGGCCAAGATGATGTATGGCATAATTGTAATAAATCAAAAACAAAATATTAATCCTTAAATAAAAAAAGGGTAGTAGTGGAATTTCATCTCCCCCTAAGATCCACATTTATCACTCTATCCACACAGTAAAAATAAATCTTCTCACCTTAATCAAAAAAAGAAATGCCGCACTTTTGTTTATCCTTAAATCAAATCGAATGATACCACACTGCAACTTCTATTGTTGTATTTGATGAGATCTGAATCACAAACACAAGATTATCTCTTGTTTATCAAGCGAAATCACGAAGACCACGGCTTCAAGATCCTATACACGGGTCTCGGTTAAGGTTTTGATATGATTTTGTTTTTGTGTCAAGATCTATGATGGGTGTCTTTGGATCTGCTTTGAGTATTTAAGTTTTTCTTTTTTTTTTTTTTTTTTTTAGATGATGATAATTGATTTGATATAAATCGTAATTATCTATGATTTGTGATTGTTAAATGTCAATTGTTTTGTTTGTTCTAGGTGTTATCTGTTTGTGGATATTCTTTATCTTCATATGCGGTTTTATAAATTCATAATCGATTTGAGGGTTTTTTTTTTTTTTTTTTTTTTTTTTTTTTTTTTTTTTTTTTGATGATGACAGAATGAGGCTCTAGTTGGTTAGTTTGATATATTAATTAGTCATATTGTTAATAAATTATTTGTATGCTGCATCGTAGATTTAGGTGCATGTTGATAATGTGATTTGAAAATTTTGTAGATGTGTTGATAATATGATATTTGGTTGTTCTTGATTCAAGTTGGTGGTTTAAAAATATTGATAAGAACAAGATTCGTAAGTAGGTGCATACGTGTTTTAAAGTTAACTTAAAATTCATTGGAATGGTGCATGTGTGTTTTAAATGGATGCATATATGTTTTAAATTGTGCATATATGTTAGGCTATTTATTATGATTAAAAAGTTTGTTTCCTATTTGTTTGAGGTTTAATTGTTTTTGGGCATGTTTGTATTAGATTAATGAAGATGGTGATGGCAATGAAGATCTAGAAGTGGATGCACACATAGATACAATGCGGCGTTTGAAGAAATACGATTATTGAAGGCGTGCATATATGTCCAGCTTCTAAAAATGTTGATAATAATGAGTGTGCACATATGTCCGTTTGCGTTATATATATTAGAGCATACGGTATGTTGACATGCTAGGTGAGTTAAACCCTAACTTGGAGCATGTTAAGGGCACGTTAACATTGCAAGGGGGTGAGTTAAGGTCAAGGTTTAACATGTGAGTTAAGCCCTTAACGCCACGTTAAAGGCATGCATCATTAAAATATATATATATATATATATATATATATATATATATATATATATATATATATATATATATATATATATATATATATATATATTTCTGCTCCCTAAATGAAGGGGTGTTTTTGTAAATTGTTGTTCGAGTTATGGTTAAGTTAGGATAATGGGTGTTGTTTTGTAAGGTAAGGGTGAAAGGTTAAAGTTGATGTGGCGCTGACGTGACACTGAGTTAAAGTTTAACCCGAGGGCATGATACCCTATGCTCTTGGTGCAGGCATGTATAGATCGATTAGATTCATGTATTTCTACTTTTTAGAAATTTGTATTTTAATTGTACTTCAATTGATATCGAATTTTGTATGTAACATTTATGTTCTTATTTTGTAATAGATTTACATTATCTAAAAAAACACATATGCACTTTATTATTTGAAAAACACGTATATTCTAAAATTATTCAAAAAACTAAAATGAAAAAATTAGTACATAAAAAAACTTCTGCACTAAATCAAAAGAAGGGTGTGACCTTTGGGAATATAGCAATGATTCCTATGAACATTAATTTACACATCAACAATAAATATTTTAATTATATTAAAAATAATTAGTACAGTAATATTTATATTATTGATATTGGTAAATATGAACAGAGGTTATAACTAAATCGAACTTTAGCATAGCTCGGCTCGACAAAGTTTGAGTTTTGCTCAAGCTCGCTCGAAAAGCTCGATATACTTGTAATGATGTGTTTTTTTAATCAAATAAAATTGAAATATAGTGTAATACTTAAATTCGGCTCGAGCTCAACTCAAGAAACTCGATACATTTATAAAGTATTTACACTTATAGTATTTGCATATAAGCACTTAAGATACATAATATGCATATGAAATATATCACAAAAAAGATTGAAAAGATAGACAATAAATCGAGTCGAGCTTATATAAGCTCGAACTCTAATCGTTAAATATTTCGAGGTTATTTTCTGGACCCGAGGCTCGATAAAGCTCGGCTTAAACAAGCTCGAATTGAGTTCGATCTCGAGTTACTCGATAAAAACTTGACTCACTTACACCCCTAAACATGAGTATTCAAATTTTCAAAAAGAATATTAATGTAATTTTAAAATTTGCAAGGATATTAAAATAATTTGCAAGTTTTTCAAAGGTACAGGTAACAAAATTGTTACAAAGACAAAAATATTCTTATATTTAACGAGATTGTTAACGAATATTAAAAATTAGAGTTAACTACATTTTTGGTCCTTGTGGTTTGGTGCGTATTTCATTTTTGGTCCATTTTTTCAAAAAGTTTTAATTTTAGTCCAACACCGATAGTTTCGTTCCACTTTCAATCCATTTTGATAACGAAGTTAGTTCAATTAGTTAAGTCTAATCGGAAAGTGGCAACATCAGTCCTTCATACTAACGGTAGTTTGCAACGTTAGTCCTTTATACCATAGATCGTTTACAACTTTGCCACGTTATTCCTTTATACCAATAATCGTTTGCAACATTAGTCCTTTCTACCCACGTTAGTCCTTTATAGCAAAAGAAGGGTGTGACCTTTGGGAATACAGCTATGATTCCTATGAACATTAATTTGGAACAAAGTGTTCAGCCATTTATTATGATATTGAAACATGATCTTACACATCAACAATAAATATTTTAATTATATTAAAATTAATTAGTACAGTAATATTTATATTATTGATATTGGTAAATATGAACAGAGGTTATAACTAAATCGAACTTTAGCATAGCTCGGCTCGACAAAGTTTGAGTTTTGCTCAAGCTCGCTCGAAAAGCTCGGTATACTTGTAATGATGTGTTTTTTTAATCAAATAAAATTGAAATATAGTGTAATACTTAAATTCGGCTCGAGCTCGACTCAAGAAACTCGATACATTTATAAAGTATTTACACTTATAGTATTTGCATATAAGCACTTAAGATACATAATATGTATATGAAATATATCACAAAAAAGATTGAAAAGATAGACAATAAATCGAGTCGAGCTTATATAAGCTCGAACTCTAATCGTTAAATATTTCGAGGTTATTTTCTGGGCCCGAGGCTCGATAAAGCTCGGCTTAAACAAGCTCGGCTTAAACAAGCTCGAATTGAGTTCGATCTCGAGTTACTCGATCAAAACTTGACTCACTTACACCCCTAAACATGAGTATTCAAATTTTCAAAAAGAATATTAATGTAATTTTAAAATTTGCAAGGATATTAAAATAATTTGCAAGTTTTTCAAAGGTACAGGTAACAAAATTGTTACAAAGACAAAAATATTCTTATATTTAACGAGATTGTTAAAGAATATTAAATATTAGAGTTAACTACATTTTTGGTCCTTGTGGTTTGGTGCGTATTTCATTTTTGGTCCATTTTTTCAAAAAGTTTTAATTTTAGTCCAAAACCGATAGTTTCGTTCCACTTTCAATCCATTTTGATAACGAAGTTAGTTCAATTAGTTAAGTCTAATCGGAAAGTGGCAACATCAGTCCTTCATACTAACGGTAGTTTGCAACGTTAGTCCTTTATACCATAGATCGTTTACAACTTTGCCACGTTATTCCTTTATACCAATAATCGTTTGAAACATTAGTCCTTTCTACCCACGTTAGTCCTTTATAGCAAAAGAAGGGTGTGACCTTTGGGAATACAGCTATGATTCCAATGAACATTAATTTGGAACAAAGTGTTCAGCCATTTATTATGATATTGAAACATGATCTTACACATCAACAATAAATATTTTAATTATATTAAAATTAATTAGTACAGTAATATTTATATTATTGATATTGGTAAATATGAACAGAGGTTATAACTAAATCGAACTTTAGCATAGCTCGGCTCGACAAAGTTTGAGTTTTGCTCAAGCTCGCTCGAAAAGCTCGATATACTTGTAATGATGTGTTTTTTTAATCAAATAAAATTGAAATACAGTGTAATACTTAAATTCGGCTCGAGCTCGACTCAAGAAACTCGATACATTTATAAAATATTTACACTTATAGTATTTGCATATAAGCACTTAGGATACATAATATGTATATGAAATATATCACAAAAAAGATTGAAAAGCTGGACAATAAATCGAGTCGAGCTTATATAAGCTCGAACTCGAATCGTTAAATATTTCGAGGTTATTTTCTGGGCCTGAGGCTCGATAAAGCTCGGCTTAAACAAGCTCGAGTTGAGTTTGATCTCGAGTTACTCGATAAAAATTTGACTCACTTACACCCCTAAACATGAGTATTCAAATTTTCAAAAAGAATATTAATGTAATTTTAAAATTTGCAAGGATATTAAAATAATTTGCAAGTTTTTCAAAGGTACAGGTAACAAAATTGTTACAACGATAAAAATATTCTTATGTTTACCGAGATTGTTAACGAATATTAAAAATTAGAGTTAACTACATTTTTGGTCCTTGTGGTTTGGTGCGTATTTCCTTTTTGGTCCATTTTTTCAAAAAGTTTTGATTTTAGTCCAAAACTGATAGTTTCGTTCCACTTTCAGTCCATTTTGATAACGAAGTCAGTTCAATTAGTTAAGTCTAATCGTAAAGTGGCAACATCAGTCCTTCATACTAACGGTAGTTTGCAACGTTAGTCCTTTATACCATAGATCTTTACATACTTTGCCATGTTAGTTCCATTTATACCAAAAATTTCGTTAGTCCAACATGATAGTTCCTATTCTACAAACGTTAGTCATTTATAGCAAAGAAGTGTAACAATTTGGTAATACATTTATGATTACTATGAACATTAATTTGGAACAAGTGATTGAGCCCTTTGTTATGAATTGAAACAATGATCTTACACATCAACAAACAATATTTATTATAAAATAATTAGTACAGTAAAATTTATACTTATTAAAGGTAAATAGAGAACAAGGTATAACAAAATCAACTAGCATAGCCGGACAAAGTTAGGCTAAGTTCCGAAAATCGAACAATGTTTTTTTAATCAATAAAATTGAAATATGACACAAAACAACAAACCAATGAGAGCTCCGCAAGCGCTGTGTGTAAAAAAAAAGAGCAACAAATAAAAAAACAAACAAAGAGCAGCAAGCAGGAAAAAAAACACAAAGCGAAAACAAAAAGAAACACGGCAAAGCACAGCAAGACAAAACAACAAAGCCTAAAAAAAACAAAAGCCAAGCACAAGAAGAGCAAACACAAGGAGCAAACAGAGCAAGTAAAGAAACGCACGGGGCCTAAAGATAAGGCAAATCAAAAAAAGGCACCAAAAATAAAACGCAAGGGGCAAGAAAAGCAGGCAAACCTACGGGAGCAACACAAAGCAAGGAAAAACAACGCACTGGGCCTAAAACTAAGGCAAAGAAGAAACAAGGCACCAAAAACCAAAGCGCATGTGGCAATGCAACAAATGGGCACCTAAAAAGCCTAACACACAAAAACAACCTAAACCCACAAAGCACCTAGCCGAGACTAACCGCAGATCCTAATTTTATCTCTCCACGCCTTCCTATCTGAGGTCATGTCCTCGGACAAGAGAAGCTCCTTCATGTCGAGCTTAAGTCTATCCTCCCACCTGAGTTTGGGTCTACCCTTTCTTCTCACACCATCTACTACAAGCGCTTCGACTCTTCTTACCAGCGCTGATTGGGGCCTCCTCTTGACCTGAACGAACCACCTCAACCTTCCTTCTCTCATCTTCGAGATAGTATTCTCGACTTCGAGTTTTGCTCTGAAAACTCCATTCGGGATCATGTCAAGCAAGGTTTTACCACAGGTCTATCTTAGCATTCTCAGCTCCACCACCTCAACCATGTTAGCATGGGCCTTGGAGATGGGCCAACACTCAGACCCGTACAACATAGCCGGTCGAATCGCCACCTTATAAAATTTTCCCTTTAACTTTAAGGGGACTTTTCTGTCACAAAGGACTCCCGACGCCGCCCTCCATCTCGCCCAACCCGCTCTAATTCGGTGGGTTATATCCTCATCTATCTTCCCTGATTTATGAATCATCGATCCCAGATATCTAAAAGCCTCCTTGGGTGGTAGGATCTAGTCACCAATACGAATATCGATTTCTTCGTGGTGACCTGACTCGATCCTCCCAAAGTCACATCTCATGTACTCAGTCTTCTCTCTACTCACCCAAAGACCCTTGTCTTCAAGAGCCTCCCTCCAGTTCTCAAGTCTGGTGTTTAACCCTTTCGCAGATTCTGCCACCAACACAATGTCGTCGGCAAAAATCATGCTCCACGGGAAGCCCTTTTGAATACCTTGAGATAACTCATCAAGAATCAAGACGAAGAGGTAAGGGCTAATGGCAGAACCCCGATGGAGCCCAACATCCACAGGGAAAAACTTTGAGATCCCCACTGTGGACCGTACATGGGTCTTAGCCCCCTCATACATATCTTTAATGACCCTCACGTATCTCCTTGGGGTTCCTTTTTCGATAAGGGTTCTCAAAATCAACTCGCGTGGGACACTATCATTAGCCTTTTAGAGGTCAAGGAACGCCATAAGCAGGTCCTTTTGTATTTCTCTGTACTTCTCCATGAGACTTCTGAGAAGGTGTATAGCCTTAATCGATGACCTTCCTGGTATAAAGCCAAATTGGTTCTCAGACACCCCCGTCTTCCTTCTCAACCTTGTTTCGATAACTCTCTCTCAAAGCTTCATGGTGTTGCTAAGAAGCTTAATGCCATTATAATTGCTACACACTTGCACATCCCCCTTGTTCTTGTAGATGGGGATGACTTCACTGAGTCTCCAGTCTTCTGGCATCTTAGCCCCGGAGAAGATCTTGTTGAAGAGGCATGTCAGCCATTTTACCCCCTCGTCACCCATACACCTCCAAGCTTCAATGGGCATTTGGTTCGGCCCTACTGCTTTGTTTCTTCCCATCTTCTGTATTGCAACCTTCACCTCAGGTTGGCTAATCCTCGAATAGTAGCATTCTAGCCGCTGGTTTGGGTTCTCTACTTCCCCGCTTCCTTCAGTACTTCCTCCGTTGAAAAGAGAGGAGAAATACCTTCCCCATCTTTTCCTAATATCCTCTACGTTCACAATGGTCCATCCGCCTTCATCTTTGATGTATTTAACATTTCCTAAATCCCTCCTCCTTCTCTCTTGGGCTTTAGCAATCCTGAATATATCGTTAGCCCCCTTTTTGGAGTCCAATTTCTTATACAAATCTTCGTACGCCTTGTCCTTCGCTTGGGCTACTGCCTTTTTCGCTTCTCTTTTAGCTACTTTATACCTCTCTACAGCGGCGGTAATGTCAGCTTGGTGGCCCTCTCAGCTCAAAATAAGCACTCTGAACCTGGATTGTTTCACTGCAACTTTGGATTGCACTTCCTCACTAAGCTACCAAGATTCCCTGCTTGGCGGATGGGTCCTCGCTGCCCCGCTAGCCATACCAAGGGAATCCTTTGTTGCGTCCTTAATGATGTCGGCAATAGTGTTCCACATCTGGTCCACGTCTCTAGCAGTCAAATCCTCCGACCGAGTAGAAAGTCTCTCTAAAACTTACACTCTAAACGACTCTGCCGCCTCTCTGTTCAAATTCTTCCAAAGGATCCTCGGCAACCTCGTCTCTACTCTCCTTAATTGTTGCCTCTGGAAAAGAGTATCCAATGCAAGCAATTTGTGTTGGGATGAGCATGCTTCACCAAGGAAAACCCTACAGTCCCTACATGCTCTAAGATCCCTACTTCACACCAGCAAATAGTCAATCTGGGTGTTGCTACCCCCGCTCTAGAAGGTGATCAAGTGAACATCTCTCTTCTTGAAGAAAGTGTTCGTTACTACCAAGTCATGAGCTATAGCAAACTCTAAAATAGCTCAACCTTCGTCATTCCTAACTCCAAAGCAAAAACCTCTCTGGACTCCTGCGTAACCATCCGCTGCCGCTCCTATATGGCCATTCAATTCACCTCCTATAATCAAATGCTGATCCGACGGACAATCCCTAACAAGCTCGTCGAGAGAGTCCCAGAAGCTCTTCTTCTCTGCTTCAATTCGGCCCACCTATGGTGCGTAAGAGCTGATCACGTTGACAGTCTCCCCATTAATAACCTGCGTGATCATCATGATCCTATCGCTACTCCGGATCGCTTGCACTACATTATCCTTGAGGCCCGCCGCCAAAATGACTCCAACTCCATTTCTCGCTGACCTAGAGCCCGAGTACCGAAGCTTGTAGCTGTTGCCCTCCCTCGTGCTGGCACCCTTCCATTTTGTCTTTTGGAAGCACGCAATGTCAACCTTATTTCTCCTCAACACATCAGCAAGCTCAAAGAGGTTACCGGTCAAAGACCCAACGTACCAACTACTCACCCTAATCCTACGTGAGGACGCAACCCTAGCATAACCTCTACCCCCTATACCCGCCTACCCCACCTACCCCGCCCAGTCCGGAATGACATGACCTTAGGTGACCATCACTATTCAAGGAGTCTATCCTAAACCCAACAAACTACAACCAAAAAGGCAAGAATGAAAAAGAATAAAACAAGAGAAAGAATGAAAAAGAATAAAAAAGATAGATAAATAAATAAAAGAATGTATTAAAAAATGTACTCTGATGCTGCCGGAAAAAAAATCCGTTCAATAGTGGCGGTAGCAGCGGGGGTCGATGGCGGCCGGCGGCGGTATCTGAAAAAACAACTTGTTTCCTGCTCAGCTAGGTATGGGGAGTCTTCACTCGCCGGAGGTGAGACCCAGAAAGCCGTCAACACTTGCAGGCATCACAAAATCTATAAACACTATATCGCCACAAAATCCGGCGCGTGGCGGATCGTGGCTGGAGTATAAGGTCCAAATTTGGTGGGGATTTGTTCGGAAAAAGGTGGGGAAGAGGTGGTGGAGTTTAATTGCAATATAGTGTAATACTTAAATTCGGCTCGAGCTCGACTCAATAAACTCGATACATATATAAAGTATTTACACATATAGTATTCGCATATAATCACTTAAGATACATAATATGTATATGAAATATATCACAAAAAAGATTGAAAAGCTAGACAATAAATCGAGTCGAGCTTATATAAGCTCGAACTCGAATCGTTAAATATTTCGAGTTTATTTTCTTGGCCCGAGGCTCGATAAAACTCTGCTTAAATAAGCTCGAGTTACTCGATAAAAACTTGACTCACTTACACCCCTAAACATGAGTATTCAAATTTTCTAAAAGAATATTAAGGTAATTTTAAATTTTGCAAAGTTATTAAAATAATTTGCAAGTTTTTCAAAGTTACAGGTAACAAAATTGTTACACAGACAAAAATATTCTTATATTTAACGAGATTGTTAACGAATATTAAAAATTAGATCGAGTTAACTACATTTTTGGTCCTTGTGGTTTGGTGCGTATTTCCTTTTTGGTCCATTTTTTCAAAAAGTTTTGATTTTAGTCCAAAACCGATAGTTTCGTTCCACTTTCAGTCCATTTTGATAACGAAGTTTGTTCAGTTAGTTAAGTCTAATCGTAAAGTGGCAACATCAGTCCTTCATACTAACGGTAGTTTGCAACTGTTAATCCTTAATATTACTTTATCATACAAACAACAATATTAGAATAAGAGAAGATGAGAAGAAAGAGAAATGGGATGGTAACTTCTTAGATATTAGATTGAGAAAGAATGAGATACAAGAGAAGAATACCCCTAGAAGCAACATACACATCTAATCCTTCCAAGTGAGGAGGGGAAGGCTATTTATAGGCTTCAAGGATGGAAGGCTTGGGTGGGCTTGGATTAAGCATGGCCTTTTACACGGACTATAATCATACATTTAATCTATAAGGTTATCCATGCCCATTGACTAAATTAACTAAACTAAACAACGACACACTTAATTAAACTATTATAATGACAAATGACCATCACTTTAAAATAAATCCTAACAATCTCCCCCTAAGGGATGGTCATTCAAATGATGCTCCATGTGAGATGGTCTTTCGTCTTCAATGTCTTTGAGCTTTGAGTGTCGTTGTATAGCAGTCTTTGTTTTTGATTCCTTCATGCTATGTGATCTTCAAAGTATCGTCTTTGAGGTTGTTCTTGCCTTCGATCAGCATCTTCATGTGATCATGACGTCGTGACCTCCAACATACTCATACATCTTGGACATTATACTTATGCTAACAATCTCCCCATGATCTTTCATCATATGAACTTGTTCTCGACATCTTGATTAGCTTCTTGACTTTGTCTTTTTACTTTGTCTTTAACTTGATTCTTTTGTCTTGAACTTTTACACTTGAGCTTTGTTGGAGATGTTCTTCATAAGTATGAGTATGCTGAGGTGAAGATGATTGATGTATGTGGTGATGGTTAATGGATGTTTATAGGTAGCTGCATAAAACCGTTAGTAATAATCATCCAGCGCTTACAGGTTGGGACTTTGAGATTGTCAACAGCATAGTGTGAAGACTTTCTCTAATCCTTCCCCAGGCCGCTCTGAACCGGATACCCCCGAGAGGGCTTACACGGACACACCGAAGTGCACCCACGATTCAGTGAGTCGCTAGAGATTACCCTATGACTGTAGACCGTTTGAAGCATGTTACCATCATGATAAGACTCGGCAAGATCTTTGGATCTCATTAAGACTCTTACAACTTGTGTCATTTTTGGCGAACACAAGTGTATCATATTGGAAGTGTTCCTAACGAGATATTTTGATGAATCTCATGGCTCTAGACTCTTTTGTGCGTTTTGGTTTTTAGTCGTCGGAGGCATGGAGCAGAGTGCCACCTTTTCAATATCAACACATCTCGGAATGAGAGGCCGATAGATTATGTAGTGTTCTCCGTGAGAAATGAAACAAATATCTTTTAAGAGATATCTGAGTGGCTAGGAGGGGTGGTGCAGTGCGTCACTGGGTCCATGACGTCTTGTCTTCAATATCAGTATCTCCTTAGTGAATACCGATAGCATATGTATTGACCCGGTTTCTGCCCTAAGTTTTCATGGAGGGCTATTTCATTTCACCCTTTCATTCAACTTTTCTTTTTAATTCTTCAACCCCTTCTTTCCCTTTCTCATTTACTCCTTTTTTTTTCAATCTTACCTAAGGACTTCTAATTCTAATCTATTGGAATTGTCCTTGGGTAGATCCCTCCGGCTCTGGCGGATCACAGGACGGTTTTTCCTAACCTTAGTCACCTTATAACTCCATGACTATCCTAGATTTGCCATAAAACCTTTTGAAAATCTCTCAAAGTGTTTATGAATAAACACATTTAGATAACACTTCGAGAGTTTTCATTTTCAGAAATACTCCCCCTTCACATGTGCTCATGCATTTTTAACTAAAATTGCACATGTTGGGTAGAGTTCGCACATTTTGAATTGATCGACTTTCAATGAACATGACCTTCGCGAGACACGCTTACATCACTAGTTAGACTAGCTTGAAATTATTACCCGACCCGGTCATATTCAATGATCATCTCTCGAATTGGTACATTCTACTCAGACAAGTCCTTTGCGAGACACGCTTACATCACTGGAAAACCAGCTTGAAATTATTACCCGTCCAGGACAAGTCTTTTCGATAACGGACATTTAGATTTCGTCAATTCGAGGGTTAGAGTTGAGTCTGTCTGTTGAGCATACTTTGAGATTCCACGAACTTTAAACCTTTTGATCACATTTTAATCACGTCTTCTCCCCCTCAAAAATAGCATGCAGTGATATTTTTGATATCAACTGATTAAAATGAAACTTTTTGGAGAGATAGACGGATTTGAGCATGGAATTGGAACAATTTTGTTTTTCTACTCCCCCTTAAACAAAGCATATGGTTAAACATATTAGTTTAAAAGCAGTTTTAAGGGTTTAGGAGGGAGTTATCTTGAGCACTTTATGAAAGATTTCGAAAAATCTTATTGAAAAATCTTGAAGAAAATGTGCTCAAAATAGAAAAGATTTTGAAAATTTTTTGAAGATATGTTAGGAGAAATATCTTCATTTGGTTTTAGGATAAGTGTTAGAAAAAGAAATTGGTTTTGCACAACACTTTCCTTTATTTGAAGTTCGGGTCCGAAACTAAGATGTTTCGAAGCCATCAGGATTTTTAGGATAAGTGCTCTGAAAGATTTTGAATAAGCACTTTCCTTTCATTGAGGCGCGGGTCCTAATCTGATATGATTAGAAGCCATTGGGTTAAGCGCGGGTTCTGGAGTGAGTCTCTCAGAAGCCATTGGGTTTTTAGGATTAGACAACAACCTTGGGAACCCATTTAAAAACGGCGCCAATGGGTTTACCATATTTTGAAATCCATTTGTAAGCTGTGTCAATCCGATTCAAAGAAGTTGAATTCCAACGAGGACTGAAAACCGGTGTTTCATTTTGAAATAGCACTCGTGGAATCAACGGTGATTTAAAACTCTTTTTTTTGAGAAACCCGGTGTCTCTCTTGGAGTTTTAAAACTTGAAGAAGAAGTTTTCCATCCATTGTTGAAACCCGGTGTTTCATTTCGAAAATTCGTTTTTGAGATGAATGGAAACCTTCCGGAATTTGGAATTTTCAAAGCAGAGTCATTCTTGTGTTGCAGCGAAAGCATTTCTGATATTGAATATTTGAAAGGTTTTGAATGACTTTGCTTTGGTCTCCACACCTGCTTTACCGGTGTAAAACGAGAGTGTGGAGTTTGAAAAGCTTGATTCTTTCCATTTGAAGTATTTGACCTTGAAAGCTTTTGAGGAGTGAGTGTTTCAGAAAAACTTGATTTCTTCGAAAACTTCCTTCCTTTTTGCAAAGAGTAGGTTGTAAACTGGGAAACCTTTTTCGAAAATGGTTTTGAAGATTCACCCGTGTAAACCTTCTTTGAAACACTCACTTCTGGTGTTGAAAGATTTGAAATAGGAGCTTTTCCTTTTGATTGGTTAAGAGACTCAAACTTGACTCTCAAAGCTTTGTATGAAGTTCTCAAATCACTGTATTCCTTTTGAACTTGATCTTGAGATGCCAATTTAGACTCCAAAGAGGCAATTTGTTTCAAAAATTGATCTTTTTCAGCTTTTGAATCATCCGTTTTATGAGCCAATTTCCGTTCGAACTCAATATTTTCTTTTTCAAGTCTTTCAAAATATTTTTCGAATTTGGTCGTTTTATTGAAAAGATCAGTTTTGGCATCCTCAAGATCGTTTGTTTGTTGAGCTAAAAGCGTTTCAAGCTCAATTACTTTCTTTTGAAGCACATTATTTTCATTTTCCTTTTCCTTTTCAAAATCTGTGGTATTAGACTCAAATAGGGGATTTGGAAAGGAAAATTTTGTGATTTGAGACTCACCTTTTTTCATCTTCATTGATTCAATCTTTTGCAAAACCTTTTCAAACTTTTTATCAGCGAATTCAGACAATTGAGACTTCAAAGCTTCAGTCTCATTTTGTTTCGAGATTGATTTTTGAGTCTGAACCCGTGAACGTTTGATTGAATCATACAGGTTTTTGTAAGTCTGTTTCAAATGCTCATTTTCTTTTTGTAATGATGCCACAGCATGTTCCAATTCAATGTTTTTTGTATCAAGTTCATCCAAATCAAACTTGATTTTGGCATCATCACAATTTTCTTCAAAAATCTTTTCCTTTTCTTTAAGCACTGTTGTCAAAGAGTTTTCAGAAGATGCTTTTTGTTCCTGCAGTTTGAGTTGGAAAGAAATACTTTGTGCTTGAAGTTTTGTTAAATCTTTCTCAAATTGAGCAGTTCTTTTTGACAATTCTTCTTTGACTTCAGCCGCTTCTTTTGAAAGTTCAGTGATTTTCCTTTTGAAACAAAGATTTTCAGATTTCAAAAAATCCACATTCTCATGCTTATGGCAGACAGATACCGACTTAAGTGACTCAATTTGATTTGTGAAAAATTCTTTTTGGATATCAAGATTTAAGCATTTTTCATCAAATTCGTCTTCAAGTGAATGGACGTACTTTAAATCTTCTCTCATTTCAGTGACAAGGAATTTTTCAAAGTATTCAAAACTTAAGTTGATATTTTTCACAAGAGGTTCAATCTCATCTTTTAAAAGCTTACAGACTTCCCTTTTTAGCCAAGCGTCTGATGACATGAGATGATTGTAGTCACTATTTGTGTATTGTTGTTTTGACCAAATGACCTTTAAGGTGTGCTCAATGTGATTTTTAAGATTACAAAACTGTTTCCTTGCTTTATTTTGCCATAAATTAGCATCATAAGTAGCAAGTTGAACTTCTTTGAAAAATCTTTTCACATTTGTGTCTTTTCTTTTGAAAGGTGGTTTTGGTATTTCTGACAATTGTATACAACCATACACAAAGCGTTTTTCCTCTGCCAATTTTTCATCTTCTTCAGACATGAACAGAGCATCAGTCGGCAAAAATTTATGTTCCACCGGATCTGTATTTTCAAAACCAATTCCTGATTTTCCTTTATGAACTTTCTCAGCTTTGGGAATCATCATTTGAAGAGTTTGAGCACTTTGGTCTGTTTTTCGAAGTTTTTCTTCAAGATTGTTTGCACGTTTTAAAACCTCTTGATTTTCATTCTCAAGTTTTGAATTAACAATCTTAATATTTGACGTAGTTTCCTGAAGCATTGAGTATCTCATTTTTAATTCAACGTTCTCTTTTAAAAGCTCTTGGATCCTTGTGTTAGCGGGGCCCATATTTCTATCCAATTTTTGAATGGAAAGTTTTTCACGTGACAGGGCATTGCTACACTCAACTTGAAGTTCTTTATTTCGTTTTAAGATTGGTGTGAGAACATCTTCATTTAATTTTTGAGCTTGAGATTTCAGGTTTGAGATTTCAATGTTTTTGCTTTTTGTTATTTCTTTAAATTCCTCAAGCTCTTTGGATAATAAGACGTTGGTTTGCTTAGCTTTGCGATTGTCCTTTTTGCACTTTTCAAGTTCATTTTTGAAATTTTCGATTAATGAAGTAAAGAAAGCACGATCTTGTTCATAAGAAGATCCATCCTGGGCAGGCTCTCCTCCATTAGGATCCATATCTGGAGTTGTGGGAGTGATATTACTATCAAACCGTTCAACCACATATGTGTCACTTATGGACTCAGTGCATAACATAACAGTGCATAACCATTATGGCTTATGCACACATAACAGTGCATAACCCGTTTTTCAAAGAAAGGACCCTGTTGTACGTTTTATTACAACAATCCTAACAAGAAAAGAAGTTTTCATGAAACATTTATTCAAACTTCTTAATCTTAAGCAAAATTTTATTCAAAATTTATCAAAAGGTTTTTCAAAACTTTTCAAAAATTTTGCTTAAGATTTTCAAATATTTACTCCCCAGTTCGCTCCAAAGTTTAAAAATATCAAAACCTATGCAAGGTTTGAGGGGGAGTAATTCAGAACATCTTTGTTCCAAAAAGTTCATGCAAAATCGTTTCTCCCTATTAGCTTTCCAAAAACAATGATTTTAATCAAACGGTATCAAAAATACCATCGAAATGCTATTTTTGAGGGGGAGAAATGGGATTAAAACGTGATCGTGAATCGAGCTCTTCAAAAAGACTCAGTTTAACCCTCGAATTGACGAAGCTTAAATGTCAGTAATCGAAAAGACTTGTCCTGGACGGGTAATAATTTCAAGCTGGTTTCCAGTAATGTAAACGTGTCTCGCAAAGGACTTGTCTGAGTAGAACGTACCAATCCGAGAGATGATCATTGAATATGACCGGGACGGGTAATAATTTCAAGCTAGTCTAACTAGTGATGTAAGCGTGTCTCGCGAAGGTCATGTTCATTGAAAGTTGATCATTTCAAAATGTGCGATCTCTACCCAACATGTGCAAGTTATTTCAAAAAATGCATGAGCACATGTGAAGGGGGAGTATTTCTGAAAATGCAAAACTCTCGAAGTGTTATCTAAATGTGTTTATTCATAAACACATTGAGAGATTTTCAAAAGGTTTTATGGCAAATCTAGGATAGTCATGGAGTTATAAGGTGAATAAGGTTAGGAAGAACCGTCCTATGATCCGCCAGAGCCGGAGGGATCTACCCAAGGACAATTCCAATAGATTAGAATTAGAAGTCCTTAGGTAAGATTGAAAAAAGGAGTAAATGAGAAAGGGACAGAAGGGGTTGAAGAATTAAAAAGAAAAGTTGAATGAAAGGGTGAAAAGAAATAGCCCTCCATGAAAACTTAGGGCAGAAACCGGGTCAATACATCTGCTATCGGTACTCACTAAGGTGATACTGATATTGAAGACAAGACGTCATGGACCCAGTGACGCACTGCACCACCCCTCCTAGCCACTCAGATATCTCTCAAAAGATATTTGTTTCATTTCTCACGGAGAACACTACATAATCTATCGGCCTCTCATTCCGAGATGTGTTGATATTGAAAAGGTGGCACTCTACTCCATGCCTCCGACGACTAAAACCAAAACGCACAATAGAGTCTAGAGCCATGAGATTCATCAAAATATCTCGTTAGGAACACTTCCAAAATGATAAACTTGTGTTCGCCAAAAAGGACACAAGTTGTAAGAGTCTTAATGAGATCCAAGGATCTTGCCATTTACATCATGATGGTTACATGCTTCAAACGGTCTACAGTCGTGGGTTGATCTCCAGTGACTCACTGAATTGTGGGTGCACTTCGGTGTGTCCGTGTAAGCCCTCTTGGGGGTATCCGGTTCAGAACGGCCTAGGGAAGGTTTTTGAGAAAGTTTTCACACTATGCTGATAACGATCTCAAAGTCACAACCTGTAAG
Source organism: Artemisia tridentata subsp. tridentata (assembly GCA_021014915.2). Taxonomy (NCBI): domain Eukaryota; kingdom Viridiplantae; phylum Streptophyta; class Magnoliopsida; order Asterales; family Asteraceae; genus Artemisia; species Artemisia tridentata. The sequence goes on from CP139505.1 coordinate 106,182,529, forward strand.
CGCTGGATGATTATTACTAACGGTTTTATGCAGCTACCCAAAAACATCCATTAACCATCACCACATTCATCAATCATCTTCACCTCAGCATACTCATACTTATGAAGAACATCTCCAACAAAGCTCAAGTGTAAAAGTTCAAGACAAGAAGATCAAGTTAAAGACAAAGTGAAAAGACAAAGTCAAGAAGCTAATCAAGATGTCGAGAACAAGTTCATATGATGAAAGATTATGGGGAGATTGTTAGCATAAGTATAATGTCCAAGATGCATGAGTATGTTGGAGGTCTCAATCACATGAAGATGCTGATCGAAGGCAAGAACAACCTCAAAGACGATACTTTGAAGATCACATAGCATGAAGGAATCAAAGACAAAGACTACTATACAACGACACACAAAGCTCAAGACAATGAAGTCTAAAGATCTAATCATATGGAGCATCATTTGAATGACCATCCCTTAGGGGGAGATTGTTAGGATTTATAAAAGTGATGGTCATTTACGTTTTATATTTTGTAACGTGTCATTGTATTTAATTAAGTAAAAGTAGTCTATGGGCTTGGACCTAAACTAATAGGTTAAATGTAATGTATTAAAGAGTCCATGTAAAAGCCCAACCCAAGTCAAAGCCCATCCACCCATCTCTCAAAAACTATAAATAGCACCTCCCTACACCATTTGGGAGGTTGGTGTTCTGGGTGTTCTTTGAGAGTTATTAGTGTGTGCTTAATGAAATATATTTTGTCTCAAAAAAAAAAAAAAAAAAAAAAAAAAAAAAAAAAAAAAAAAAAAAAAAAACTTGTTAAATATTAATATTATCCTTTATCACACAACAAATATAAGAATAATAGAATATTAGAAGAAAGATGGGGATGGGAGAGATGGTAACTTCAAGAGATTAGATTGAGAAGAAAATGAGATATACAAGAGAGAATACCCTTGAAGCAACATACACATCCAACCCTTCCAAGTGAGGAGGGGAAGGGTATTTATAGGCTTCAAGGATGGAAGGCTTGGGTGGGCTTGGATTAAGCTTGGGCCTTTTACATGGACTATAATCATACATTTAATCTATAAGGTTAATCCATGCCCATTGACTAAATTAACTAAACTAAACAACGACCCACTTAATTAAACTATTACAATGACAAATGACCATCACTTTAAAATAAATCCTAACAATCTCCCCCTAAGGGATGGTCATTCAAATGATGCTCCATGTGAGATGGTCTTTCGTCTTCAATGTCTTTGAGCTTTGAGTGTCGTTGTATAGCAGTCATTTGTTTTTTATTCCTTCATGCTATGTGATCTTCAAAGTATCGTCTTTGAGGTTGTTCTTGCATTCGATCAGCATCTTCATGTGATTATGACGTCGTGACCTCCAACATACCCATACATCTTGGACATTATACTTATGCTAACAATCTCCCCTTTTCTTTCATCATTTGATATATGAACTTGTTCTTGACATCTTGATTAGCCTTTAGACTTTGACGTTACACTCTGTCTTAAACTTGATCCTCTTGTCTTGAACCTTTACACTTGAGCTTTGTTGCAGATGTTCTTCATAAGTATGAGTATGCTGAGGTGAAGATGATTGATGTATGTGGGGATGGTTAATGGATGTTTATAGGTAGCTACATAAAACCGTTAGTAATAATCATCCAACGCTTACAGGTTGGGACTTTGAGATTTTCAACAGCATAGTGTGAACACTTTCTCTAATCCTTCCCCAGGCCGTTCTGAACCGGATAACCCCGAGAGGGCTTACACGGACACACCGAAGTGCACCCACGATTCAGTGAGTCGCTGGAGATCACCCTACGACTGTAGACCGTTTGAAGCACGTAACCATCATGATATAAAATGGTAGGATCCTTGGATCTCATTAAGACTTTTACAACTTGTGTCCTTTATGGCGAACACAAGTGTATCATTTTGGAAGTGTTCCTAACGAGATATTTTGATGAATCTCATGGCTCTAGACTCTATTGTGTGTTTTGGTTTTAGTCGTCAGAGGCATGGAGCAGAGTGCCAACTTTTCAATATCAACACATCTCGGAATGAGAGGCCGATAGATTATGTAGTGTTCTCCGTGAGAAATGAAACAAATATCTTTTAAGAGATATCTGAGTGGCTAGGAGGGGTGGTGCAGTGCGTCACTGGGTCCATGACGTCTTGTCTTCAATATCAGCATCACCTTAGTGAGTACCGATAGCAGATGTATTGACCCGGTTTCTGCCCTAAGTTTTCATGGAGGGCTATTTCTTTTCACCTTTTCATTAAACTTTTCTTTTTAATTCTTCAACCCCTTCTTTCCCTTTCTCATTTACTCCTTTTTTCAATCTTACCTAAGGACTTCTAATTCTAATCTATTGGAATTGTCCTTGGGTAGATCCCTCCGGCTCTGGCGGATCATAGGACGGTTTTCCCTAACCTTAGTCACCTTATAACACCATGACTATCCTAGATTTGCCCATAAACCTTTTTATGAAAATCTCTCAAAGTGTTTATGAATAAACACATTTTTGTTGACACTTCGAGAGTTTTGCATTTTCTGAAATACTCCCCCTTCACGTGTGCTTAAGAGATTTAAGAAAGAATTGCACATGTTAGGTAGAGTTCGCACATTTTGAATTGATCGATTTTCATTAAATATGACCATTGCGAGACACGCTTACATCACTAGTTAGACTAGCTTGAAATTATTACCCGTCCCGGTCATATCAAAGGATCATCTCTCGAATTGGTACATTCTACTCAGACAAGTCCTTTGCGAGACACGTTTACATCAATGGATAACCATCTTGAAATTATTACCCATCCCGGACTAGTCTTTTTGATAATGGACATTTAGATTTCATCAATTCTAGGGTTAGAACTGAGTCTGTCTGGAGAGCATACTTTGAGATTCCACGGACTTTAAACCTTTTGATCACATTTTAATCACGTCTTCTCCCCCTCAAAAATAGCATGCAGTGATATTTTTGATATCAACTGATTAAAATGAAAATTTTTTGGAGAGAACGACGGATTTTAGCATGAAATTGGAACATTTTTTCTTTTTAGATTTATACTCCCCCTTAAATAAAGCATGTTTCTATAAGATTGGAGAGAGTTATCTTGAGCACTTTATGAAAGATTTTGAAAAATCTTTAATGAAAAAACTTGAAGGAAATGTACTCAAGATAGAGATGATTTTGAAAATCTTTGAAGATATGGTAGGGAAAGTATCTTCATTTGTTTTTAGGATAAGTGTTTGAAAAAGAGATTGGTTTTGCACAACACTTTCCTTTATTTGAAGTTCGGGTTGTAAGCTGAAATACTTACAAGCCATTGAGATTTTTAGGATAAGTGCTCTGAAAGATTTTGAATAAGCACTTTCCTTTCTTTGAGGCGCGGGTCCTAATCCGATATGATTAGAAGCCATCAAATTAAGCGCGGGTTCTGGAGTGAGTCTCTCAGAAGCCATCGAGAGAAGAAATTTTGAGAAACGACATGTTTTGAAAACATTTAAATGAACTCTCGCTCAAGCATCTGTACATGCCCGTATCATTGTTGAATGACATTTCTAGGTACGTACAGAATATCGATTATACGAGAGACATGCCGGAGAAGAATATTTTTGAATTTTATATTTTATATTGTTTTTGACTTTTTGGAAAATTTTCTATTTTTATATTTTGCTTTTGATGGTTTTTCAAATTTTGTATTTTTCTTTTGATTTTTTTTTTCTAAAAAAATGTATTCACAAAGAAGAATTAAGTATGAACAAGTAGAAGTGGAGTTAAGAGAGGAATAAGACCAGGATTTCCAAATGCGATGTTGCCATAAAGTTCTTCTTTTCCACATTGGGTGTATGAACCCTTTGCACTTTGACAAGTTCCTGCATCCACAGAATCCACAAACAAAGAATATGCACAAATAGTAGTGTTAGCAGCACATGAATCATCACTCTGAGGGTGTTCACTATCAATTGTTGTAGTGGTTTCTTCATTCTTATCCTGATGATTTTCACTACTACTTGTTGTGGTGCGACTATCAAGAATCTTTCCTGTGGTAATCCATCTAAGACCGACTGTTTTAAAAACTTTTCCCGTGGGAATCCACCTAAGGCAGGATCTAGGAGTTGTTTTCTTGTCAGATACAGCGGAAGTCTCATTTTGAGAAAAACTACGTCCTGTAGGGATCCACTTGGTAGAATTTGTAGGTTCCCGTTTAGATCTCAAACACACACACGTTAAGACAATAAGAACTCGTACTACTATCTATATTAATAAGCTACGTATGAAAATAACCAATAAGCTAATAAGCTAAACTAGAGAAGAGAACTAAGAAGAGAAGAATAAGAATGGTAGGCTTTTCAATTAGATCAAATGTTACACGAGCATAGCTTCCGCACACTGCATGAAAAACCGACAATAAGAGTGTACCCCATGCCTTGTATTTATAGGCAATGGGAGGGAATCATTCTAGGAATATTCCCATGCATGTTACTAACATGAACTATCTATTGTGACCGGTCCATGGATTACTAATGGACCGGTCCATAATTACAAACAATATAATCCTATTAAACTTGCAACATTATAAATGAACAAGACTTGTAAATATTTAAAACATGTTCCTAACAATCTCCCCCTAAGTCTTGATCATCAATGTTGCCCGACGTCTTCTTTGCTTCTTAGGCTTCCGACGTCTTTATAATCTTTGGTTCTTTGTTCTTGTGTAATGATGATATGATGTTGTCTCTATCTGCCAATCTCCAACGTCTTCTCGTCTTCTCCATCATGCTCATATGTCTTAGACTTGTTTTCTGCAACTTGTTCTCACTTTTCAATCTTATAACTTGAGAAAGGTTGATTTGCTTGAACTTTTGACTTTACTATATCATATGTTGAACTTTTGATGTCACTGAGTCTTTGAGAGAACATTTCTTCATGGTATGAACATGATGGAGTCTTCATGGTCGAACTCCAGCTCCTCAGCAGCAGCAGCAGCAGCAGCAACAGCACGAACCAACCGGTACTTACAGGCTCAGACTTGAGATCATCAACAGCATAGTGTGAAGACTTTCTCAAATCCTAACCCAGACCGTTCTGAACCGGATTCCCCCGAAAGGGATTACACGGACACACCGAAGTGCACCCACGATTCAGTGAGTCGCTGGAGATCACCCCACGACTGTAGACCGTTTGGAGCAAACACTAAGCGTAACCCACAAGGAGTTACCGAAGTGACCTGCTGACAGAGTTGTTTGATGTTGCTCTGGCAGGATTTCCATTCAATCATTGATAATCACAAATGTGACTTTTCTCATGAATGTTCTTGGCAGATTGCTGAGATCTGCGAAGGACACTTTTCCTAAATTTACAGCTGATGCCCATGATATAGAACACCAGAGTAATTCTAAGTGTACCTAAGAGATCTTTTGATGAATCTCATGGCTCTAGACTCAATTTGTGCACATTTGTTTGGTCATCGGAGGCGTGGAGCAGATTGCCTCCTTTTCAATATCAACACTCTCGTAATGAGAGGTCAATAGATTATGAAGGGTTCTCCGTGTAAATGAAACAAATGTCTTTTGAGAGACACTTGAGTGGCTAAGAAGGTTTATTAGTGCGTCACTGGGTCCATGACGTCTTTGGTCTTCAATACCGGTGATGCTCATCAACCAGTAGATTATGAATTGAACCCGGTGTCTGCCCTAAGGTTGAACAAATGGAGGGTTATTTCTTTTCACCCTTTTCTTTGCTTTTCTTTTTAATTCTTCAACCCCTTCTTTCTCCGTTCATTCATTTTCTCCTTTTTTATATCATACCTAGGACTTTCTAGTTCTAAACTATTGGTATTGTCCTTGGGTAGATCCCTCCGGCTCTGGCGGATCATAGGACGGTTTTCCCTAACCTTAGTCACCTTATAACTCCATGACTATCCTAATGATGCCATATAACCAAAACCTTTGAAAATCTCTCAAAGTGTCGATAATTGTAATGGACATTTTGTTGACACCTTGAGAGTTTGATGATTTTCAGAAATACTCCCCCTTAACATGTGCGCATAAGTAATAAATTTGAAATTTGCACATGCCGGAAAGAGTTGGCACTTTTGAATTGATTGACTTTCAATGAGCCTGATCGTCGCGAGACACGCTTACATCACCAGCTAGACTGGCTTGAAATTATTACCCGTCCAGATCAGATTCAAAGATTATCGCTCGAAATCGGTACTTTCTACTTAGACACGTCCTTTGCGAGACACGCTTACATCACCAGATAAACTGGCTTGAAATTATTACCCGTCCGGGACATGTCCTTTCGACTACTGACTTTCCTATTCGCCAATTCGAGGGTCAATTCTGAGTTTGAGCACACGAGATTCCAGCAAATGAGACATCATATTTTAATCATCTGTTTCTTCTCCCCCTCAAAAATAGCATACTCATGATGTTTTTGGAAAAACGTTTATGATTAAAATATGCTGTTTTTGAGTTTTAGGGAAGAAGTTTCAAGAACTTTGATACTTCTTTTTGAACAAAGATTATATTTTTCAAATACTCCCCCTGGACGAGGGAATACTTGTCCTTATGAGCAGAATGTTTGAAAAACGTTGTAAAACATTCTGATTTTAATTCTGCTCATAAGTAAGAAGCTTTCGCTCCTTTTTCAGGATTGAGGCACTGAAGCGTACCTCAGGGTCCTTTCTTTGGGGTCCGGGTTGTACACTGTTATGTGTGCACAAGCCGTAATACATAGGCCGATATGGAAAGAATAAGAATGATGTAATATGATAATTAATTCTTACATCAACCGCCCTTGCCAAAAGTTGTGAAGACTGGGTCTGATCTCTGGAATAGCCTGATGGCGAACGGTGGACGACCCCCAACATAGCTCTCGAGCCTCCTTATCTGATCCCGATGGTATAACCGTTCTTCCATCTTCCGAATAAATTCCTTTACTTGTCGCAGCTCTTTTGAACTCCATCTTCTGGATTTTCCCAACATCGAATCTCGAACTCTATTAGCTAACCCATCACGTACACTCTTGAGGGTATCATCACAGAACTTGTGAATTTCAGTGAATGCCATGAATCGGTGAAAATCAGTTGTGCTTCTGTAGACGAACCCAAAATTTGGATGATGTAGCATGGTGTACTGAGGATCCTTTTTGCTGTGTAGAAGGAACTGTGGTTCAACAAGGTTAAGCTGAGTCTGATAACTTTCAACACCAAGCTGGAGATCTTCGACACGTTCTTTGATGATGGTTCTCCTGATGTAATGACAAAGGGAAGTACTAAGTGCATATCGAAGCTCATTGGTAAGATGCTGCAGTTTGCCTTGAATCTTCATTAGATACATTTCTTCGATATCATTTAGACTCAAATCAGGAAAATCCGCCTCTGAGAATGTGTAGAGGTTGTTGTCGATTCTCTTTACTGTGATCTCGTCTAGAAATATATAATCGCATTTTCTGGATCCGCTTACGTTGATGACGGCCAAGATTCTGAGATCACTGTAAACTGGTTCTTTTGATTTCTGGAGGGCAAGCTTGTACTTGTACCAGGTTTGTCTTTTAGAATACCAGTGATGAATCCCCAGCTCTGCATCACGATCATATTTGACGAGCTGTTTAACAAACAGTTTGCTGTTGATGGCTGCCTCTTCAATAGCTGATTGTGTGTAGTGAGCAGCTGGTGTGAAAGTGATAGATGTAGCGTACTTTGTCGTCCCTTGAGCTCCATTCTTTAGAAGTTCCAAGTCTTTGTTGAAGAATATTAGAAAGGGAATTTTCGAATGATGATGTCTTCGAATCACGGTCAGTGGCTTGGTCCAATCAGTGGTGAATGGTTGATTCTTGCCAACTTGCCTGACGATGTCTGGACTAGCCCAGTCAAAGTCACTTGACATTGCCCGTGCAATGTTTTCAAGGTGATATTCGAGTTCTGCTGCGCTATTGGATTTGTTTTTCAGAAGAAGGAAAGCATCATTCTTGATCCGACGAAGTTCCTTTTTGGTCATTTTCTTAATATTGAGAGTTCTTTTAATTTCTTGAGTAACAGCAAAGGTGCTGTCTTCAACTCGTGAAGCTTCGTCAGTCTGAACTTGAGCGCTTGCAAGATGATCGAACCATTCATTTCCTAGCACATCCGTATCATTATCCAGCCATGAGACAACCGTTGGTCTGGTAGATGACTTTCTGCCGTGTGAAGGCTTGGACTTGGATGGCTTTGACTTTGGTGACGGTGATGGTGATGGTGAATGAGGTTGATCATCGTGTGGCTGGAATTCCATGTCTTCATTTGTGAATTGGTCATTGTGATGCTCGGTTTCAGTTGGACCAGAGGATTGATGTTTGGGAGGTTGAGATGATGGTTTATGTTCAGTTGGCTCCTGTATTTGAATCCCTGACCTGCCTTTGTGTTTCTTTTGTGCTGGTTTAGGGTCCTGATCATCCTCATCATCTTCTCGAATCCGTTTTCCTTTATCAGCAGTTTCTTTGCAGGACTTCTTCTCAATATGTGCTTGAAGAGCCGCAATCAGGTTAACTTCTTCTGGAGAAGGAGAGGTGATTTCAAAGAGTCGGTCGAGAAGCACAAGCTCGATATATTCAGTGGTGTGTTCTGGAAGTGGTTTGGTGTGCGAAGAAGAAGAGACAGCTTCTTTGATCTTTTCGTCCAATTGTGAATCAATATGATCATTGATGTTTTGTTGAAGATCAGGAAGAAATTGCTTAACAAATTTCTTTGCCTTGCGTGTCATATGATCTTTGACGTTGAAACCAAGGAATTCATCGATCTGCTTCTTGCTGTTCTGCATTTCTTCCATTTGTTGAGACAACTTTTTGACTAAGACTTCCATTTCAGCCAATTTGGTTGTAGCTTGGTTGTCTCGTTGTGCTTGTGCTCTCTTTACCGCCTTTTTCAGTTTCTTTGCTGCAGGAGTCACAACCTCAACTTTTGTAACGTGAACGATTCTTCTCTTGTTCTTTCCTTTGTAGGCCTTAAGAATATTCTCAGAAACCGATGCTTTTGGTTTTGATTTTGGTGATGAAGACCGCGAAGATGATGGAGTTAGAGAAGGGATTGGTTCATCAGATTTGGTAGTTGATTCCTTTTGAGGTGAGGGTGGAGGTGTTGGATTCTTCGGTGGTGATTCAGGAGGAGTCTTGGGTGAAGAAGCGGATGAGGGTTGAACTGGTGGTTGTTCTTGCTGCTGTTGTGGGTTATAAACAACCATAGTCAGTGCAGATTTTGCTGTGTCTTTTGGAGGAGAACGAGGAGGTGTTGGAGTGTGAGAACGAATGTAGCTTTCGGCTTCCCGGTTAGCTTGATCATCCTCCTTACGTTTCCTTTCTTCCTCTTGTCTTTTCTGCTCCTCAAGATCTTTGGCTGCTTTAATTGTTTGATCTCCCAGAATATCTTCTTCTTCTTCTAAGTTCCAATCTTCATTATCATCATTGCGTGTTTGTTCCTCGGGATTGTCATTAAACATAGAATCAGAAATATCCTTGTCAGAGAAAACAATGTTGCTATCCTGATCTTTTTCCTTATCCTCCTGAGATGGTGCTCCCAAGTCGGGTTGATTAACCGAACTTGTTTGCTGTGAAGAAACCTTTGTTGATTCAGCTCCAGACCCGCCGGGTTGATTAACCGGATCGTCTTGGGTCGAAGCTGGTTTAGGAACATTTTGTGATCCTCCAACCCCATGTGTTCTTTCATACTCCCTCTGTTGTTCCAATACTTTCTTTGCTCTACGCTCTTCATCTGCTTTTAATGATTTGAGACTTTGTTTTTGTGCATTCTCCTTAGAGATCTGATTGTGAAGTTCAGCTTCTTCTTCCGTCATAAAGACGTGTTCTTCTTCAGATTCAGATGATTCAGAGTTAGATTCTGTGTCTTCATCAATGATTTTATATGGTTCTGGTTTTGGCTGTGGTTTGCTGGGTACTCTCCTCTTGATGAATGTTGATCTTGGATGTTTTTCTTTTGGTTTAGAGACACTTGAGGTACTTCCTGTCTTTGTCTTACTTTTAGAACGAGTCTTGGAAGATCTAGGTTCTTCAACCATCTTGGCAAGACCTACACGACGTTCACGATATGCTAGATCATAATCATGATATGCTTTTGTTTCTCTAACCTCATCTGGTATCAAAAATTCTGGCAACCTTGCACCTTGCTTTCGTGTACTCTCCTTTGGGAAATAAACTTTGCCCAATGTTTTATCCATGCTATATTCATGAACTTCTTGATCTGTAGGACGTTTATCAAGGTCTTCATGTTGATCAAGTAAATAGCTGATAAGAACTTTGGTGAATCGAACAAATGGGATTTTCTTGAACATTTTACGCTGTAAGTACATTATATCATCCCAAATAAGAGCAGCAAAGTCAATGGGTTCTTCGTTTAGAAATCCCCACAAGACTTGAAGATGAGCCAGTCTAGGATGCTCGAACCCACTATCTCTTCCAGATATTGAATGTGTTACGATGAAGAAGATAGTCCTCCAGGGTTGAGGAATGTATCTGGCATTAACCTTGGAGATTGTGGTTAGTGGTGTATCAGGCTGAACATCATAACCAATATCTTCCAGGAATTGCATGACCTCTGATTCTGAAGGTGTTGGGTGGAATCGGGCAGCAGCTTCAGGTGCCTCTGGAAGTTTCAAGGCTTTTCTGAGAGTAGCAGGTGTAACTCTGATTTGCTTCCGATCCAGTGTGCAAGTAAAGTACTTGTCATCATTGCTCTTAGTGAAGGTATCCCAGAATTGATGAATATATAGCTCTGGAATGGTGTCTGAGCTGTCAAGAATATCCCTGCATTTGTGAGCTTTGAGAATCTCTATAGCAATCTGACAACTTGGATCAGAACATTTGATTTTGTCCAATTCTACCCGTGAATTGTTCTTCCCTATTTCCAGAGTATACCCACGAGGAAAGACTTCTTCTTTGGTAAGAGCAGGAAGTGGTTGTTGTTGGGAAGATGCCATTGATGTGTATCTGAATCAACAATCATATACAAGTATACAGAATGCATGTTTGTTAGAAAATTGTTAGTTTAAAGAACAACACATGGCACCCTATTGTATTTATGATTAGTTGATACATGCTTGGTCAAAGAATTTATCAAAATTTAACCAAATTCAATAAAACTTGATAAATTTCAATAAGTATATAAGAATATACCTAAGGAAATTGATTAAATTCTATATCAGATCACAACTGCGATAATCAAAGACAACTGCGATAATTAAAGACAACTGCGATAACTATAACAAATGCGATAACTATAACAACTGCGATAAATATCCAATCAAGATAACAAATCCAACTGCGATATTTATCCAACTGCGATAATCATCCCATCTGCGATAATCATCCTAACTGCGATAATCATCCCAACTGCGATAATCATCCAACTGCGATAATTATCCAACTGCGATAATTATCCAACTGCGATAATTATATCAATCAAGATAATTAAACCAATCAAGATAAACAATCTCAACTGCGATAATTATCTCAACTGCGATAACTATCACAACTACGATAACTACCACAACTGCGATAATTTTGGCCAACTTCGATAAACTCTAATACAAGAGTTTACGAACACTTTTGACGATGAACAACCACTCAAATCTTTATCGTGATTCATTATAACTCATGGTTTATGTCCACAGATATTCACAATCAACTTAGATGACTATTATGAGCATTTGGACTAAGTTATAACATTAACGAACCACAAATTTTCAAGAATCAAATCTGCTAGTCTTCATGTTCTTCTTAAACCCTAAAACCTAATTAAATCACTTAAAGTGTTTCTGGGTATGATCCAAGCATGGCAATAATCAATTAAACATCAGACAACAACTTTTCAGTAAACACATTACACAATAACACATTCACAAAATTATCCCCAAATCGTTGCTTAAACCCTAAAAATTAATTCGACAAATTTGTGGTTTCTGGGTATGATTAAGCATGCAATATAGGTTCTCTAACATCGTAAAAGTATTATTGTGCAATCATTTTCAACTAAAAAACCTCTTGATCAAAATCCCTAATCTTAACGCAAACCCTAGAACTAACTTTCTCAATTTTGAAAGTTCTAGCCGTTGGATCATGAAACCGTTCAAAACCATGTTTAATAATATCAATATAAGCATAATAGCACTCACAAAAAATCAAAGATCTTGTTCGGATTGGCAGAATCAATGTGAACCGTTGATGATGGTGGGTGGGTAGTATTAACTATGGTTGGTGAAGAGTGGCAGTGTAATAACTGCGGTATATTAAATTTTCCAACTTAAATATCTACCATTCATTTTTGCAATTATTACACATATAGTCCCTTAACCTTAGAAACTTTGAAATTCTAGTCCTAAACCACCATCAATCTAATCACTAAGTCTCATTTATGAAAAATATGCAAGTACAATTTTAAGATTTTGGAAAAAAATTATGTCTCCCCCTCAACACGTGTTTAAAAATTGAAAAATGAACAAAGTGTTGGAGAAGGAATTGTACTTGCACCTTTTTTTTTTTTTTTTTTTTTTTTTTTTGAAGAATATTTATTTACAAAGATAGTTTTGGAAATGTTTGACTTGGTTATTTATTTTTAAGAAACTTTTCCAAATCGTTTGGCGTCAAACATCTCATACCAATCCGGTGAACCAGATCCACAAATCTTGCATGAGGCAAGGCTTTTGTGAACAGATCTGCCAGTTGGTGTTCAGTTCCCACAAAGTATAATTCAACAGTACCCTTTTCCACATGTTCCTTGATGAAATGGTACCGGAGATCAATATGCTTGGACTTTGAATGCTGGACAGTGTTGCATGAAATGGCAATGGCACTCTTGGAGTCGCAATACATCGGAATCTTGTTGATTGTGTAACCGTAGTCCATTAGTTGTGATCTCATCCAGATGACTTGAGCACAACAAGCAGACATGGCTACATACTCAGATTCTGTTGAAGACAGTGAGGTGCAGTCTTGTTTCTTTGATTGCCAAGAGACGAGCTTGTCACCCAAGAATTGAACTCCCCCTGATGTACTCTTGCGTGTGTCTAAGCATCCTGCATGGTCAGCGTCTGAAAATGCAACAAGTTCAAACCCAGAATCCTTTGGATACCAGATCCCCAAATTAATGGTTCCCTTTATGTATCGAAGGATTCTTTTAACGGCTGACAAATGCCGTTCAGTCGGTCGAGACTGATATCGGGAGCAAAGATAAGTGGCAAATACAACATCCGGTCTGCTAGCTGTGAGATACATGATCGAGCCAATGATACTACGATACTTCGTAGGATCAATGAGTGTCCCATGAATGTCAGCATCTAGCTTCGGGGATGAGGAGGACATTGGGGTATTGTAGGTGTCACAGCTGGTCATACCATGCTTCTTCAGGATTTCCTGAGCATATTTTGACTGACTTAGAAATATACCACGGGATGATTGATGAACTTGTAATCCTAAAAAGAAAGAAAGTTCACCCATCATAGACATCTCAAAGTTTTGTTTCATTAGTTTAGAAAAAGCGTTTGAATATTTTTTATTGGTTGAACCAAAAATAATATCATCCACGTAAATTTGTACGATGAGAATGTCGTCCCCATGTGTTTGTATAAATAAAGTCGGGTCAACAGTTCCAATAGTAAAATGATTAGCAAGGAGAAATGCGGACAGTTTATCGTACCATGCCCTCGGGGCTTGTTTAAGGTCGTAAAGGGCCTTCTTAAGCCGATATACATGGTTAGGATGATCTGGATCCACGAAGCCTTCTGGTTGTGACACGTACACCTCTTCTCGGAGTTGACCATTGAGAAATGCCGTCTTCACATCCATCTGATATACTGTGATATTCTTGTGGGCTGCGTATGCCAGAAACATTCTAACTGCCTCTATCCGAGCTACTGGAGCAAATGATTCTTCGAAGTCAATACCCTCTTCTTGGCTGTATCCTTTTGCTACCAGTCGGGTCTTGTTACGAATCACTGTACCATCTGCACCTAGCTTGTTTTTCCAAATCCATTTCAATCCAACCACATAAACTCCATCTGGTCTCTCAACTAATTCCCAAACTTCCAGACGTTTGAATTGTTCCAACTCCTCTTGCATGGATTCAATCCAATTGTCGTAGGTAAGGGCTTCTTTGATGTTTTTAGGTTCAGATTGACAAACAGTGAGTGCATACATGCAATGTTCACTGTCTGTATGAAGTTTTTGTCTTGTGCGGACTGGATTGTTAGGATTGCCAATTATGTTTACCAAAGGATGATCTCTTGTCCATTTGTGTGTGGATGGAAAATGTTGAATGTTGTTATGATGATCTGACGGGTCCATATTGCTCGAGGAGGATTCTCCTGATTCTGGAATGGTTGGTGGTGGAGCAAATGGATTGAAGAATGCGTTCCCGTCATAATCTGATGGTGTGGAAACTGGATTAGAAGTGGGGGATGAATCTTCAACTGCAGGTTGAGGTGTTGCATCCATTGATGATGATGGTTCAGGTTGTGGTGCATCGGCAGCAACTACTGTAGAGGTAGATGCTGATGGATCAGGTGCTGGATGTGGAAGTTGTGGAGCAGCGGAACTGGTGGAAGCATCTGATGCACTAGTAACACGAACGTCATCGAACATTGGTGCAAACAAATCTTCCAGATCCTTCCTGTTGAAAGGTAGGGGTGCAGACGAAGATTCAGGGAAGTTAAGACGGTTGTTTACGGGTTCCAAGCGGTCTTGCTCAGAAGCCATTTCGGTGAGTTCATCAAAATTAGCGTGTATGGTTTCTTGAATATCTCCAGTCCGACGATTCCAAATACGATATCCCTTGGAGTTCTCACAGTATCCAACAAAGATCCCAATATCTGCTTTAGCCTTAAGTTTACCAAGATCATCCTTATCATTCTTCGGATAACACAAAGCTCCAAAGACGTGAAAATGGTTGATGTTTGGTTTTCTCCCTTGTATAATCTCATATGGTGTTTTGGTGTGTCTTTTGGTGATCATGGCACGGTTCTGAGTATAACAAGCAGTGTTGACCGCTTCAGCCCAAAGATAATCCGATAATTGAGCATTGATCAACATAGTTCGAGCTGCTTCCACGAGCGTCCGGTTTCGTCTTTCAACTACACCATTTTGTTCCGGAGTGCGAGCTATAGAAGTCTGATGAACAATCCCATGTTTCTCTGTGAAATCCCGAATGATTTGATTCTTAAATTCAGTCCCATTGTCTGTTCTGATGATTCGGACGGTGTTGCGGACTTGAACTTGAATTTTTGTGAGAAACGTGATGAGGATAGACGGAACTTGATCTTTAGTTCGAAGGAAATAGACCCAAGTCCATCTTGAATAATCATCTACTATTACCAGAATATACTTCTTCCCGTTAATACTCTGAACGCGCATCGGACCACACAAATCCATATGAAGCAGTTGTAGGACATGGTCTGTGCTGTGTTCTGT
The DNA here is from genome assembly GCA_021014915.2 of Artemisia tridentata subsp. tridentata. NCBI lineage: Eukaryota > Viridiplantae > Streptophyta > Magnoliopsida > Asterales > Asteraceae > Artemisia > Artemisia tridentata. Next base: position 106,197,998 of record CP139505.1, read on the forward strand.
TTTGGGAGGAAAATGGGCACGATGACTTTTCCCTTGTTCACAAGCAGAACACAAGTGATCCTTGGCATATCTGAACTTTGGTAGACCGTCAACTAATTTCTTCTTGGCAAGATCAGTCATGGTTTTAAAATTGAGATGAGACAATCTTTTGTGCCATAACCAAGCTTTCGTGGGATGAGCCTTGGAGAGTAAACAAATAGGAGAAGAAGCTGTCATGCCGTCAAAGGAGATAGAATACAGACTTGTTCCGCGTTTCCCTTTCATAAGGTCGTTCCCTTGAAGATCACGAATAAAGCATGTTTTCTCCCTGAATGCTACTTCCAAGTCTCCATCGCAGAATTGTCCCACGGAGAACAAATTATGACCGAGACCTTCAACATAATACACACGGCTGATTTCGATGTTCCCATTAATATAATCCCCATAGTCCATAATTGCAGCGAAGTGATCATTCCCGAATCTGACCGTTCCGATAAACTTTGCAACAAAGTTCTGAAGAAGTTTGAGATTGCCGGTCATATGTCGGGAGCACCCGCTATCAACAATCCAAAGGACGATTTGAATCACCTGCATCACAAACATCGGAAACAGGTGGAGAATTGATAACGGTTGGATCCGCTGGGTTAGTGACACAAGAGGTTAGTATTTTAGGTAACCATTTAAAATCAAAAGTGTTCTGTAACCAGCGTTGCCAGGTCCAACTAGTCTCTGCCTTTTTCCTAAGGTATGCACTAGGTGACTTTTGGTCTTGGATTGGGGCTTTTCTATTTTCTCCTCAGAAACATCTAGTGGGGGCATTCCTAAAATGGATTTCGCAATGGTTTTAAGCCTAGAGGAAGCGCCACTAGTTCGTTTCTTTCTCTTAGTCAGCAAGGTTTTAGCAACACATTTTGTATGATCACCAGATAGTATGCTATGACGACAAAAAACACAAGTAGCATCAACCAAAACATCTTCATTAATATTTAAAGAGTGATCATCTGTTACATCATGCTTAGAACTAGACTCAGATAAGTGCAATTCTATTTCTGATGTTACATTTGTCTTATTCAAACTACTTTCTTGGACTTCTTCAGACTTAGATACTCCTTTCCTAGATTTCTTGACTCTATTCTTCCTCTGTTTCTTGTGAGTCTTGGAATGGTTGATCTTAGAGGTGGTTTCTAGTCCTGTGGAAGTACAAATAGCTGAATCAGTGGTTGTGTCAGATGCTTGGGTATGTTCTTTGTCCACTACATACATTCCTGGAGCAATCTTATGAATGTTTGTTTTGCTCTTGTCTAAAACTCTGATCTTCTTCTTTAAATCAATAATGATGTGTTGGAACTCTTGATTTTGTGAATCTAATTTCCTGTTTAGGTAAACTGTGTCTTTTCTGTTTTGAATAACTTCATTCAGGTCTTTTTCATTTTGAAACAGTTTAACTTTTAAGAAAGCCTTTGTTTCTTTGTGTTGTTCATGACTGTTTTGAAATGATAGAGATCCCATGAGATTTTGAAATTTGAGTTCAAATTCAAGACTTCGTTTTTGACACCAGTCCAACCTTTTTTGAAGATTAAAAACTTTGTTTTCCACATCACCATTGATTTGTCGAAGATTCTCATTCTCATGTAGCAGATTATCAATTTCCATATGCAACATCTTAATATCCACAGCATGCTCATGCACAATTAAAGCATTACCAGATTCATAGAGCGAATTCATAATCACAGAGACAATGTCATAACACAAGACTTTTTCCAAGAGTCGATCATTTTCGTTTGCTAAAAATTTCTTTTGAAGTTTTTGACGTTGAACCTTGTCATCTTTAGCTTTGAAAATGGATTTCATAGATGCTAATTCCGTATATAACTCCTCTTCCCATCTTGTTGCACCCTTTTTCAGATTTCGAACATGAGGAAGAATTTTCTTTTGAAGAATCTCCTTCTTTTCTTTCTGAACAGGAGAAAGAAAAGATGAGATAGGAATTTGAGAACTAAACTCAATTTCATTCTCCAAACGAGAAATGTCATCCATAAATGTCTGAAAATATCGAAGAACCCGACATTCTGTAGGCATTTGTGGATCAACAAGATCCTCTGTCAAACAATCTTTAAATTGTACACCAGTCGTAGGATCAGAAGTTATAGACGAGGGAGCATTTATGTTTGTGTATGTTAACGTTTGTTCTGGATGATCCTTAGGAGGAACAAATGATTTGCTCAAATGAGGTCGTGCATTATAATCGTAATGTACTTTTGAAAACTTTGCTTGTGAATTTGATCGACCCTCAATCTTGTTTTCAATAAAATCAGTTTCTTCATCAACAGAATACATAACAACACGTTGAAAGGAATCATCTAACAGAAATGTTGCATTGTATAACTTAGGATTCTCTTTGAGTTCTATGTGTAATTTGCGGGGTGTATCACTGCCAAGTGCAAAACTTACTCCTTTAGGACTTGGTTTTACAATATTTTTTTGAATTTGTGTTACAGAGTTACCCGTTTTATACACAATGTGTTGAAAATCTTTGAGTTTGGTTTCCAAATCCAGAATTTGATCAAGATAGGAGTCAACACATTTCCGAGTGGCTTTCTTTTCTTCAAGAAGATCCTTCTGAGATGTAGAAAGCTCAGATTGAGTTTTCAACAATTCAGAATTTAAAGCATCAATTTGAATTTTAAACTCAAGTTGATCCTTCTCTTTTTGAGAGAAAAGCTCAGCTTTGGCAATGGTTAGCTCACGAACTTGACTTTCTAAATTTTGAACTTTTACATACTCTTGTTGGAAAGCCGTTTCAAAACCTTTTTCACGTTTATCTTGTTTTAGATATCCGGAAAGTTGTAATTTATAACACTCATTATCCTTTGTTAACACTGCAATTTTCTCTTTGAGCTTCTGATTGATGTCATTGCATTTTTCTATTTGTGACTGGGTGGTCAATAACAAGGCCTGTAATTCCGAATCTTGATCATTCAAATGATCTTTTTGTTCAATATGATCACTATTAGCATCATCGATGAGATCATCAAAGGAAACAACTGTTTTATCATCATCAAATGATACAACCGTGTTAACTTGATCATCGGATGGTGATGAAAATAACTCATTTTGAACAAAAATTTCGTTTGTAGATGAAGATACAGAAGGTGAAGCAATTTCATGAATAAGACATGTAGAATCGGGTACCTGAGAAAGACCATCGGTATCATAAACCGGGCCTGACTCGGACATATTCATTTCTTGCATATTAGCCATAAGCATGACTGCAGCATTTGCCTCAAGGTCTTCCATTTCATCATCTGATTCCACAGTTGCCATAAAACTTTGATCATTCTGAGTCATCATCCCAGCAGCTCTTTCATCTTTGAGTGCCATCATAAGAGCCTCTTTGTGATACTGACTGCCCATTGTTCTTGGCTTTGGACAAGCATTAGCCATATGACCGTTCCGCCCACAATTGTAGCATGTGATAGACGTATTAGCAATGCCTTTCTGACCATTTCCAACATTCGAATTTCCTCTCTGAACATTCCCCATACTGTTTCTGTTTGCCCCTGCAGTATTGTACCTATTACCTCCTGACTGAACCCTTTGATTACCATATCCACGATTTCCCGAACCATATCTGCCTGAAGACCTATTCTGAACTTCTACTCTCCCATCATTTACAACAGCCTGATTTCTGGTATTTGAAGATGAACGAAGACGGTTGTTGGATTTGGTGAAACTGCCAAATGCTTTAGCAATCAATCCAAATGCTTCATTAAGAGAATTGAAAGCATCCTCTTCTTCATCATAGTCTGCATTTGAATACATCACTGAATCGGTGTTGTTGTAAGGAACCATCTGGTTATCAGAGTATTGTTGAGGTGCTTCATAGGAAATGATTTGATTATGAGGTTGGGGTGGAATGCTTGGTTGAAAAGATGAGTTTCCAAATTCCTGTTGTGGTAAAGAGAAGTTAGATTGAGCAACGAGAGCAAGTGAGTTTGGTGTTGGTGCTGGTGAGAAACCTCCTCGTGCTGCAATTTCTTTATCCACTTCTGATTGATGTTGTCTAAGGTAATCATACATAAGGCCATATTTGACATCACCAATTTTCTTTGTCTGCCTCACAAAAGTTGCATATTTTTGCCATTCAGGACCAAGACATCCAAGGAATTTGGAGTTGACAGCAATCTTTGGTAACTTTATATCATGACGATCAAGATCGTTGATAATGTTGGTGAAACGGTGGTAGTAAGATTCAATGGTCTCCCCTGGTTCCATGATGAAGTGTGTGTACTCCATATATAACTTGGACTCAAGATCTTCTTGGTTCAACTCTGTTCCTTCCATGAGGAGATGAACATGTTCCCACATATCTTTGGCTGTCTTTTGAGCATCAATACTTCGGTAGATAGGATTGGGAATTCCTTGAAGTATGAAAGACATAGCCAATTGGTTTGCTTCTTGTTGTAATGTTTGCTCAGTTGTGTAATTAGCAACCGGAATGGGTGTGGATGTTTCTTCTCTCTCTGGAGTTGCTGAAACCACAGTAGCTGGAATAGGATAGGGTCCTTCTTCAATGACCTTCTTGAGATATTGACCATGGGGTTTTTTGAGTTCAACGAATCTGAGGAATCTACTAGCCCACTGCACGTAGTTACCCGGAGTTAGCATTGGTGGAGTTTCTTGACTTCCAGCTTCATGACGTGATTGCTGACTACTAATTGCTTCACACATCTTGTTAAACCAATGAGGTTCTCTGGAGTAGGATGAGTAATTCTGCAGTTGTTGATTCTGTTGCATGATTTGTTGTGGGGATACTTGCGGTGGAGAGAGAAATTGATGCTGTTGTACGAATGCTTGTTGTTGTTGATACTGAGGATGGAATTGTTGTTGTTGAGGATGTTGCTGTAGCTGATAGTAGTAATTGAAGTGAGGTGGTTGAGACATATCTGGATCTTGAAGATAATTAAGATATGTGTTGATGAGTTATGGAAATTTGATTTTGAAAAATCCAAAAGATTTTGTTCAAATGCGATAGGTACTGTTCACCAAATGCGATAAGTCAATTCACCAAATGTGATAAACTAGTACTAGTACACCAAATGCGATGAGTTGAATTCACCAAGTGCGATAATATCAGTTGACCAAGTGTGATAAAGACAATTTCACCAAGTGCGATAAGGACAATTCACCAAGTGCGATAACCTTCAATAGCGATAACGAAAGTAGAAAATGCGATAAACACTATGAAGTGCGATAAACAATTACAATTTGGAAAAATTATCTTAAAGAGCGATAAAATATCAACTGCGATAAGATAAGAAATCAAACTGCGATAATTTATAGCAACTGCGATAATTTTATCACAAGTCCAATTTCGATAAATTCTCAATCTCTAATACAAGAGAAGAGAAGCAACCAATTCGAAGTATGTAATCTTTCTAATACAAGAAAGTACAATACTGAGTCTCAAATGCGATAGCGAAGATCTCCCAAATGCGATGAAACCCTAATCTATCTTGATTGCCAACTGCGATAGAACCCTTAGTTAACTTGCAACTGCGATGAAACCCTAATCTTTCTTGATTGCCAACTGCGATAAAACCCCTTTTTGTCGAAGTTCACTCAGAAACCAAAGTAGCACTTTTCATCAACTTTTTCCAATCGCTAAATATACGAATTATACCAAATCGTCCAAATAACCAAAAATCACGATTGTTTTTGACTTTAAACGATTAGTAACCAATAGATTCAATGAAGATTAAACTTGTTAACGATTAGAAATTGAAATTTGACGAAGATTTGTGAAAGTTTAACGAGCTCAAAGTGATTTTTCAACACAAATAGGATTTTAACGTAAAGATTTGAACAAAAAAACCTTACTAGATCTAGAAAATCAACGTAATCAATAATACTAACGACTCAAACACACTATCCTAATAATCCCTTGGCGTATGATACCACTTGTAGGTTCCCGTTTAGATCTCAAACACACACACGTTAAGACAATAAGAACTCGTACTACTATCTATATTAATAAGCTACGTATGAAAATAACCAACAAGCTAATAAGCTAAACTAGAGAAGAGAACTAAGAAGAGAAGAATAAGAATGGTAGGCTTTTCAATTAGATCAAATGTTACACGAGCATAGCTTCCGCACACTGCATGAAAAACCGACAATAAGAGTGTACCCCATGCCTTGTATTTATAGGCAATGGGAGGGAATCATTCTAGGAATATTCCCATGCATGTTACTAACATGAACTATCTATTGTGACCGGTCCATGGATTACTAATGGACCGGTCCATAATTACAAACAATATAATCCTATTAAACTTGCAACATTATAAATGAACAAGACTTGTAAATATTTAAAACATGTTCCTAACAGAATTCTTAGCTTTATGCTTCTTATCAACGGGTGTGTTTCTATTTGGTGTCTTAGAGGATTGTGCCTTAGCACGCAAATTTGCTTGCTTGATATACTGTGCCACACATGCATCATGATTAGCTGAAAAGACACATTTTTGACATGTAGGACAGACAAATTCAACATTCTTGTTCAAAACAGCAACCTTAACTTTGTCACTACAGTCATTTGAAGCTTGTTTTTTGTTCGAAGAAGAATTCTTAGTATTGCATTCTACTTGTTTAACATTTTCTTTTTCGCAACTACTCTTAGATGCAGGCCAATCCCTAGTCTTTTGTTGAGAGTTCCTAGGTAGTGGTTTACAACTACTAGCAGTGCCTTGTAATGTTGTAGAATTCATCACCGTAGACGGTGTTCCTAAAATTCCATCTTTTCAAATCTGTGCCTTTTTCCTAGCTTTTTCTAGATAGGAATTGTGGACCATGTTGTTTGAACCGACAGATTCTTTAACAGTATTTGTGGTCACATTTGGTGAGCTATTCCTGGGAGCACACACATTAGGATTCAACTTGTTGTCCTTTGAATTTGTAGTAGCATTCCTAGACTCTTTTGGATTATCTTTTGCACTTTTGTCTATCGCCCTATGTGATTGAGATGTAGAGGCAGACGCAGTAGTGGGACTAATCCTATTAAGGACAGGTGCTATCACATTTGAGTTTTCGACAACAGCTTTTCCTTTTCCTTTCGCAGTAAACTTGGGCAAGGGTGTTGGAGTGACTGGTTTTGTCAAATCAATGATCACATCAGCTTTCGGAACATTTTGAGAAATTGATATTTTTGGTTTTACAACCGGTTTGTCCGAAGTTGATGGTTTTTCAAACTTAGTTTCCTCACCCTTCCCTTTTTGACTTTCAAGCTGAGACTTCAAAAGATCAATTTGTTCTTGCATGTTTTTGTAAGAACGCTCATACGACAATTTGTCATACTTGCATTCTTCTTTTTTCTGATCAAGTTGTTTAAAATATGTGACATTTTGTTTTTCAATCTTAGCAAGCGCCTTTTCATATTTTGAAACAATTTCTGAAGTCTCAGCTCGAAGTCTTTCATCATCCTCAACAGAATATATTTGATAAATAATGGGCATGATATCAGTTGAAAGAGCTTCTTCAGAGAGTGCGTCATTTTGTTTTTCCAAAACTTTGATTTTTTCAATGTTTTCATTGGCTTCAATTACCAAGGATGTATGGTCCTTGACAAATTCAGTTACTTCTTTGATAATTGCGTTCTCAACATGAATTGCTCTTGCATGTATGCCAGATAAAATAGGAGTAATTTCTGTTTCGAACATCTTTTTCTGTTCAGTTTGAAAACTTGAAAACCAATCATTGATTTTAGTATTAGTTTTGGTTGCCACAACATCTTGAAGCATTTCAACTCTCCTTTTAAGATCGGCCAATAGTATTCTAGCTTCACTTGTGGAAGTGTCGGTAGAGTACATTTGTTCGATGTTAGAAAGATGTTTTGACACAACTTTGAACTTTGTGGCAGCCACTGGTTTTTTGAAAAACAAGGGTGACTCCTTTTTAACAAGATGAACACCAGCAAGTTTGTTGGCTTCATTATAATCAATCGGTTTGATTTCTCTATTCAATTGCCTCATTTTGTTTCGACTCTCTTTCGTAAGCTCAATCGTTTCATGCGAATCATAACAAGCAGGTGGATCATGCACATCATTTATAAGATTACCATTAAATAGCACATTCTGTTTTTGCTGAGCTTTCTTGAGATAACAAGGGTTTTCACAACCGAGAGCCATTTTCTTTCTTGTATATAAAATCGGGTTTTTGTCGTTAATTAACATATTAATCGTTTGAGTTGAATGACCCGTTTTTACAAGAATTTCTTCCAACTTTTTAATAGTTTCCTGTTTGTCAAGTACTTCATCAAGAAGTTCATCTTCTCGTTTTGAAAACTTTGAATGCAACTCGTTCTTTTCTTTTTCAAGATCAGAACAAATTGATTTTTGTTTAGAAAGTTGGTTGGTTAGATCAGAAATTTCTGCTTTTAGGGATTTAATTTGCATGTTCAGTTTAACATCAAGAGTGTCGTATTTGATTTGCAAATGTTTCTCCCTTGAAACAGAATCACTGTAACCATTTTCAAGTTCTGACAGTCGTTTGTGGTGAAATTCAAAAGCTTTTTCGTTCACCTTGTATCTCTCAAGCTCAGTGGTCAATTTTTCATTTGCAGACTTAACATCGCTATTGATCTTTTTGACCTTGTCAATCTCAATACGACAATTATTCAGTAATGATTCAAATAAAGCACGGGTTTCCTCATCATTAGCGTCATTTTGTGCAACTTGAACTTCGTTAGGATTCATATCTGGAGATGCCAAATTAATATTGCTACAACTTGGCGAGTCCATATATGTATCATAAGTAGGTTCGAGAGGCACAGAATGAGGCTTTTGTTGAGCAAACGGATTAACCTCATTACTTGAAATTGATGTCTCATGGAGTGGTTCTTTGTCATAAGTAGGAGGAATTTCAGAATCGCTGCTGCATGATACTGATTCTTGCTGATAAGGCATAGGGTCAGAGATTCCAGTGACTTCTGTAGAGTTATCATTAATTCTGGTTGAAAGCAGGAAGTCGGATTCCTCAGCAGTCAATGGTATTCCCGAGTCTCTCTTTCTGGCTAGTATCAACATGTACTGGAGCTTTTCTACCCTATCCATTGCATTGACATTTCCAGCTCTACCTATATCACTCCTTTGGGTTGCAGAAGAAGTCATGAAGCAATAATTCTCATTATCATTGACCACATTCTGATTCACAAACTGATCCATTTGATTTCCCGTATATTGCCCAGCATATTGCATTTGATTCCCCATTTGAATACCCGTAGCATTTCCTTGCTGATTCCCGATAACGTCAACCATTTGTCCTTCTTGACCCATATATAACTGCATGTTGTCAGTGTACGGTGAATTCCATTGGTTGTTGTTATGTGGTGGGATGTTTAATGCTTTGGTAATTAATGCAAACGCATGTGCCAAATCAGTTGCGAAATGGTTATGGTGAGCGGCCATTGATGAAGTTGTATGATAAAGATGATGTTGGATCGGTTAAAGAACTAGGATATGGTTGGTTACGGTTCGCGAGTTATGAGCAAACACGTCAAAAGCAAAAGCAAAACACTTCACATGCAACACACAACATTTTACTCTAACTATTAAAGTAATAATATAGAACACGTGAAAAAAGAGAAAAATTTTAACTTCACATGCAAACTACAAAAGCGAACTACACCTCATGCTAACACACTAGAACTGTAGCGACTTAGAATTAGGATAGCAACACACGTATTGAAACACACGTCAAACACACAAACACAAACAATATTATATAAACACTTAGTCCATGCACACACGTATTTGAATTAATGAAGAACACGTCAAAAGCACAGGTAAACCATACATGCAAACACGTCAAATACAAAACACACGTGAACTTGTTGTACTTACTTTACTCAACCCACACGCAAACACAAAACCTTCACGTGAGTTAACTTGGTTCACGTCAACTGTTATGTCCTTCACGTGATACTCCAGTACTTTTGTTATAAAGTTGATAGAGACAATACCTTTGTTATATCAACTTCACGTGATACTCACACACTTCAACCAAACTCAACTCACTATTATATATATTATAGTAATCTTCAATATCAACTTCACAATAAGAAACAAAACACAAACTCAGCAATTTTCAGATGAAGAAAGTCGACTAAGGAAAAGATGCTCGACTATGTTTCTGGTTCGACTAGAGTGAGTTCGTTCGATCAAAGATGCTTCGACTAGAGCCTTGTTCCACAATAACAGATGGTTTGACTAGGTGCTTTGACTATTCTTGGCTCGTCTAGAGTATGTGTTTTGGTTAGAGTTTGCTTCGACTTATCACTCGTTCGACTAAAGTGTGGTTCGAACAAAATCTGGTTCGATGAATTTGTTCGACTATATTGAAGCTTCGATGAAAGAATGAAAGTTCGACGAAGTGAAGATGATCGGTTAAAAAGTTCGATGAGGTGAAGGTTCGATGAAACAAGTTGTTCGATGAGGGTTCTTGTTCGACTACCTAGTAACCCGATCAAGGTGAGAATTTCGACTAGAGTTTTTCGATGAAGTAGATTCTCGATGAAAGGTTTCTCGACTAGAAGAAGCTCGGTTAACTTGTTCGATGAAGAGTAGATGCTCGATGAAAAACAACAAGTTCGACTATTAGTATGTTCGGTGAAATATAGTTCGATGAATTGTTCGATGAAACTTTATTCGGTGAAAAAATTGTTCGACGAATGAAACAAGCTCGATGAAAAGACAAGTTCGACTAAATTATGGTTTGTTCGACTACAAAATTTCTCGATGATAAGAAGTTCGACTAACTAGTTCGATCAAAACAAGTTCGACTAAATGAAGTTGTTCGATCAAGTGAGGATGTTCGATCAACTTAGCTAACTCGCTAGTTGTTAGGTTAAAAAGTTTCTCGATCAACTGCCAAAGAAACTCGATGAAAGTTCGATCAAAAGTTGTTCGATCACTAGACTTGTTCGGTGATATGAAGTTCGACTACACACAAGTTCGGTGAAAAAGTTCGATCACAACTTGTTCGGTGATATGAAGTTCGACTACACACAAGTTCGGTGAAAAAGTTCGATCACAACTTGTTCGGTGATATGAAGTTCGACTACACACAAGTTCAGTGAAAAAATTCGATCACAACTTGTTCGGTGATATGAAGTTCGACTACACACAAGTTCGGTGAATATTGCTTGTTCGACTAGTCTAGCTCGAATATCGATCTTGTTGCTTCGACTAAATGGTTAAAAAATTAAAAGGTGACTGGTGAACAGTAACGTGAACTAAGAAGAGAACAAAGCAATAGATACTAAACAATGCAATAAACACACAACAACTGGAACATAAACGTGTAAAAAAAATGAAACAGTAACGTGAAACAAAACTCGTAAATAATCCTAGATCTTTAATAATATTACGTAAGTAATATTATTCTTATATTTGTTGTTTGTATAGTAAAATTGAAATATAGTACACAACAACTACAACATACCCAATCTCGTCGGGGCAGGGTATGGGGGAGGTAGAATGTAGACAGTTCCTACCCCTACCTCGGGATAAACCCGAGAGTAGAGAGACTGCTTCCAACGAGACATCCGGCAAGTGCTGGTGTGTGGGTGAGAGGAAAAAAAAAAAGAGCAACAAAGACAGTAAACAAAAAGCAAACAAATGCAGGTAAAAGCAAGCAGGAAAAACCAATACATAGAGCGAAAAACCAGCAAACAGGAAGGGGACACGGGCCAAAGCACAAGCAAAGGAGTATAACAACAAAGCCTAGAAAAAAACAAAGAGCCAAGGCACTAAAGAAGCAGACAAACCTAAGGGAACAACACAGAGCAAAGTAAAGCAACGCACGGGGCGTAAAGCTAAGGCAAAGCAAAAAAAGGCACCACAAACCAAAACGCAAGGGGCAAGAAAAGCAGGCAAACCTATGGGAGCAACACAGAGCAAGGAAAAACAACGCACTGGACCTAAAACTAAGGCAAAGTAGAAACAAGGCACCAATAACCAAAGCGCAGGTGGCAATGCAACAAAAGGGCACCTAAAAACCCTAACACCTAAAAACAACCTAAACCCACAAAGCACCTAGTTGAGACTACCCGCAGATCCTAATTCTATCTCTCCATGCCTTCCTATCTAAGGTCATGTCCTCGGACAAGAGAAGCTCCTTCATGTCGAGCTTAAGTCTATCCTCCCACCTGAGTTTAGGTCTACCCCTTCTTCTCACACCATCTACTACAAGCGCTTTGACTCTTCTTACCAGCGCTGATTGAGAGGATTGATTATTGATACACTATTAGGATGTTACACCTTTTTAATGTGTATATGATATTTTGAATGAATATGATTAAGTATACGGAATCTACTTAACCACACTTAGAAGAATATTGGTTTGTGTATAGGAACAGTAATGATTTGTATTGGATTATGAACACACAATGTTAACACCAAACGATTCAATAATATTGAGAATAATACGAGTGATCTTCACAATCACTAGGGTTACTAAACCTTGAATCTTTGTTATAAAAACTATGACTGGTATTTTTTTCCCACTTGTGTCACTTGCTTGTTGTGTGTGTCTGTGTCTCTCTTTAATTCATACATAAAAAAATCTAACCTAAGATCTCCTTTTTATAGACCAAAGGATATCTTTACAAGATAAGTATCTACCGTATATATTTGACTTATTATACACAAAAGATCTATTTCAATACTTATCCTCTACAAAGTCGTATGAGACTGTTATCCATTAAGCAGTACCTTTGGTTGTACTAGCAATACTAACTTAGTAGTTAGTACTATTAGTTATATCTTGAGGAGTCATCTATTATACACTAGCAGTTAGTATTGTTAGTGTATTTCCCTTAGCAGTACTAATTTTCAGAACATTTAATTCCCAACACTGATTGGGGCCTCCTTTTGACATGACCGAACCACCACAACCTTCCTTCTCTCATCTTCGAGATAATATTCTCAACTTCGAGTTTTGCACTGAAAACTCCATTCGGGATCATGTCAAGCAAGGTTTTACCACAGGTCCATATTAGCGTTCTCAGCTCCGCCACCTCAACCCTGTTAGCATGGGCCTTGGAGATGGGCCAACACTCAGACCCGTACAACATAGCCGGTCTAATTGCCACCTTATAAAATTTTCCCTTTAACTTTAAGGGGACTTTTCTGTCACAAACGACTCCCGACGCCGCCCTCCATCTCGCCCAACCCGCTCTAATCCGGTGGGTTACGTCCTCATCTATTCTCCCGGATTTGTGAATCATCGATCCCAGATATCTAAAAGCCTCCTTGGGTGGCAGGATCTGGTCACCAATACGAATATCGATTTCTTCGTGGTGACCTGACTCGATCCTCCCAAAATCACATCTCATGTACTCAGTCTTCTCTCTACTCACCCGAAGACCCTTGTCTTCAAGAGCCTCCCTCCAGTTCTCAAGTCTGGTGTTTAACCCTTCCGCTGATTCTGCCACCAACACAATGTCGTCGGCAAAAATCCACGGGATGCCCTCTTAAATCCCTCGAGATAACTCATCAAGATTCAAGGCGAAGAGGTAAGGGCTAATGGCAGAACCCTGTGGACCGTACACGGGTCTTAGCCCCCTCGTACATATCCTTAATGACCCTCACGTATCTCCTTGGGGTTCCTTTATCGATAAGGGTTCTCCAAATCAACTCGCGTGGGACACTATCATAAGCCTTTTCGAGGTCAAGGAACGCCATATGCAGGTCCTTTTGTCTTTCTCTGTACTTCTCCATGAGACTTCTGAGAAGGTGTATAGCCTCAATCGATGACCTTCCTGGCATAAATACAAATTGGTTCTCAGACACCCTCGTCTCCCTTCTCAACCTTCTTTCGATAACTCTCTCCCAAAGCTTCATGGTGTGGCTAAGAAGCTTAATGCCTTTATAATTGCTACACACTTGCACATCCCCCTTGTTCTTGTAGATGGGGATGACTTCGCTGAGTCTCCATTCTTCTGGTGTTTTAGCCCTGGAGAAGATCTTGTTGAAGAGGCAAGTCAGCCATTTTACCCCCTCGTCACCCATACACCTCCAAGCTTCTATAGGGATTTGGTCCGGCCCTACTACTTTGTTTCTTCCCATCTTCTGTATTGCAACCTTCACCTCAGGTTGGCTAATCCTCGAATAGTAGCACTCTGGCTGCTGGCTAGGGTTCTCTTCTTCCCCGCTTCCTTCAGTACTTCCTCCGATGAAAAGAGAGGAGAAATACCCTCCCCATCTTTTCCTAATATCCTCTACGTTCACAATGGTCCGTCTGCCTTCATCTTTAATATATTTAATGTTTCCTAAATCCCTCATCCTTCTCTCTTGGGCTTTAGCAATCCTGAATATATCTTTAGCCCTCTCTTTGGAGTCCAATTTCTTATACAAATCTTCGTACGCCTTGTCCTTCGCCTGGGCTACTGCCTTTTTCGCTTCTCTTTTAGCTACTTTATACCTCTCTACAGCGGCGGTAATGTCAACTTTGTGGCTCTCTCAGCTCAAAAGAAGCTCTCTGAACCTGGATTGTTTCACTCCAACTTTGGATTGCACTTCCTCACTAAGCCACCAAGATTCCCTGCTTGGTGGCTGGGTCCTCGCTGCCCCACTAGCCATACCAAGGGAATCCTTTGCTGCGTCCTTAATGATGTCAGCAATAGTGTTCCACATCTGGTCCGCGTCTCTAGCAGTCAATTCCTCCGACCGAGTAGAAAGTCACTCTAAGACTTTCACTCAAAATGACTCTGCCGCCTCTCCGTTCAAATTCTTCCAAAGGATCCTCGACATCCTCGTCTCTACTCTCCTTGATTGTTTCCTTTGGAAAAGAGTATCCAATGCAAGCAATTTGTGTTGGGATGAGCATGCCTCGCCAGGGAAAACCCTGCAGTCCTTACAAGCTCTAAGGTCCCTACTTCGCACCAGCAAATAGTTAATCTGGGTGTTGTTACCCCCGCTCTGGAAGGTGATCAAGTAAACGTTTCTCTTCTTGAAGAAAGTGTTCGCTACTACCAAGTCATGAGTCGTAGTAAACTCTAAAATCACTCGACCTTCGTCATTCCTAACTCCAAAGCCAAAACCTCGTTTGACCCCCACGTAACCATCCGCTGCCGCTCCTATATGGTCGTTCAAGTCACCTCCTATAATCAAACGCTGATCCGATGGGCACACCCAAACTAGCTCGTCGAGAGAGTCCCAGAAGCTCTTCTTCTCTGCTTCAATTCGGCCAACCTGTGGTGCGTAAGCACTGATCACGTTGATGATCTCCCCATTAATAACCAACGTGATCATCATGATCATATCGCTACTCCGGATCACTTGCACTACATTATCCTTGAGACCCGCCACCAAAATGACTCCAACTCTATTTCTCGCTGACCTAGAGCCCGAGTACCAAAGCTTGAAGCCGTTGCCATCCGTCGTGCTAGCACCCTTCCATTTTGTCTCTTGGAAGCATGCAATGTCAACCTTATGTCTCCTCAACACATCAGCAAGCTCAAAGAGCTTACCGGTAAAAGACCCAACGTTCCAACTACCCACCATAATCCTACGTGAGGACGCAACCCTAGCATAACCCTTACCCCCCTATACCCGCCTACCCCGCCCAGTCCGGCAAGACATGACCTCAGGTGACCATCACTATTCAAGGAGTCTATCCTAAACCCAACAAACTACAACCAAAAAGGCAAGAAGGGGAAATCAGATAAGTAGGGAAGTGAAATCAAAGCCAACTAGAATAACTAGAAAAACTAGTAAGCAAGCAATAAAACAAGAGAAAGAATGAAAAAGAATAAAAAATGTAGATAAATAAATAAAAGAATATATTAAAAAATGTACTCTGCTGCTGCCGGAAAAAAAATCCGGTCAGGGAAAAACTCGTCAAGAATCAAGGCGAAGAGGTAAGGGCTAATGGCAGAACCCTAATGGAGCCCAACATCCGCAGGGAAAAACTCTGAGATCCCTACTGTGGATCGTACACGGGTCTTAGCCCCCTCGTACATATCCTTAATGACCCTTATGTATCTCCTTGGGGTTCCTTTATCGATAAGGGTTCTCCAAATCAACTCGCGTGTGACACTATCATAAGCCTTTTCGAGGTTAAGGAACGCCATATGCAGGTTCTTTTGTCTTTCTCTGTACTTCTCCATGAGACTTTTGAGAAGGGGTATATCCTCAATCGATGACCTTCCTGGCATAAAGCCAAATTGGTTCTCAGACACCCTCGTCTCCCTTCTCAACCTTCTTTCGATAACTCTCTCCCAAAGCTTCATGGTGTGGCCGAGAAGCTTAATGCCCCCATAATTGCTGCACACTTGCAAATCCCCCTTGTTCTTGTAGATAGGGATGACTTCGCTGAGTCTCCATTCTTCTGGCATCTTAGCCCCGGAGAAGATCTTGTTGAAGAGTGATCCATCACGAACGCACTTATAAATAAATGCAGACAGCGGATACGCGTGAATAATTACAAATTACCCCTTTGTGAACAAGGATACTTGCAAAAACTCATGTTCGTGTGTAGTGTGAAGACAGGTAAGTAATTACCCGAATCGTTTCCCAACGAGATGTGAATGGGCAAACTGTGAAAAGCTAGGATTAGAGTGATTGATGATTAGATATTGATTTTGCTTTTTTAATAATTCTAAATAACAAATTAAAACAAATATGCACAAGAAAATTAAACGCGAATAAAAATAAACTAAAACGCGTAACGGGAAAACTCAAATGGGACTAAAACTGAAATTTATGAAATTTAAAACCTAAAAATGTAAAATTACTTAAAACTTATTTTAAAACTAAAATTATATTTTTTTACACTTTTTATTTAATTATTATTAATTATTTATTTATTTAATTACTTATTAAACTATTTAAATTTACAAAAAATACTAAATGAACAAAGAAAAATCTAAAACTTTTTCTAAAAATATTATAAGATGAAAAGAAGCTAAGAAAATTATAAAAATGAAAATTACTTAATTAAAATTTAAAAAGATAAATTCTATTAAATAGAAGCTATCACTATTTTTCTATTTTTGGTTTTTCTTAAGGTCTAAAAATATAATTATATTTTTTCTAGATTAAAAATGACAAAAGAAAATTATGAAAATTAGATTTATATTTTTCTGATTATTTTTCTATTTATTATGATTTTATTACTAATAGAAACTAATAAAAAAGATTAAAAATATCAAATGACTTAGGAAAAATCTGAAAAATTCAGGATAAGTCTAAAATAATATTTCAAAGCTATGAAAAATAAAAGAAGAAGTTCACTGATCACTGATAAGCAGTTGGACAGATAAGCAGTTTGGCTAATAAGCTAAAAATAAGCTAATAAGCACAAAAATGCACCAAATGCTCAGAACAAGTACAAATAACTTATATAAGCTTAAAACAATTGATAAACACAAATAAGCACTAGAAATTAAGCTGAATAGAAGATAAGCAGTAGCAAGGCTTCAGCAGAAACAGCAGAAAAGTGCCAAATTGCAAGGCAAATTAAGCACACCAAATAAGCTCTGAGATGCAAACTAATGGGGGAAAAAGTGAGCTAGTAGTATGGGCTATTCAGAAAACCAAAAAGCTAGGCCAGAGCTTATGTGGATAAGCCACAAAGGAGGAAAGATCAGCAGCAACAGCAATCAGTATATACTGATTTGCTGATGTGCAGAGTTGCACAGAGATGCACAAGCCAAAGGGCTTCAAACCAACTCTTGTGTATGCTTCAAATGAGTCACAAGGGACTCAGAGAAGCCAAGAAAAAGGACCAAAAGAGCTTTAAAGCTCCTAATGGCTTATTTGAGCTTTTAAAAGTCTGAAATTCCCACAGGGCACTCAAATATGGATTTTCTATTGAAATGACTTATTAAAACCTAGAAACAACTTATAATGGTCAAAATAAGCTAGAACAAAGTTGGGAGAATGGTAAATCAACAGTAACTAGAGGTTTGACTCTTTGACTGTGTTAAACCAAACACTCCTTTCTAAGTTGTCTGTTGTGGATTTTCAAAGAAAACAATTAATTCAACTTATGATTGCTGACTTTTATTGACTAATTAGCTTATATAAACTACAATAAGCAACTTTTATAACAGAAATAAGCAGTAAATTAAGCTAGGCTATATTATGCTATTTTTGGACTTTTTGACTGTTTTAAGTGAAAATAAAGACTAAGACTTATTAAAACTTTTTTAACTGATGAAATTAACTTATAAACTAATAATAAGCATAAACTAATAACAATAAGCTATAAATAAGCAGATTAATAGTAAATTGCAAAATTAAGCCTGGAGTTCAAAAAGTCTTACAACTGATTTGCTATGGTACTGAGGAACAAAGAACTAGAACCACTCTAGCTTGTCAAAAACAAGCTAGAAAACCCAGAGAACCCTTCCAAATCAGCTTATTCACCCCAAAACAGCTTATTAGCTTCTCAGGTTGACTTTTGTTGACTTTTCTTGTATCTTGAGTTTAGCACTGATTTACACTAACATAAGCTCACAGTAAGCTATAATTAGCTTATATAAGCTTATGTAAACAGATAATAAGCTTTTCCAAACAACATTTAAATTAATACGAATTACAGTAAAGCTTGAAATTGTAAAGTGACTGAAAATTAATGCAAGATATATTAAAATGAGATCAAAATGACTGTAAATTGCTTATATTAATGACTGGAAATGAAAATTACAATAAAGAAAGACAATTAAGTAAAAACGATTTAAATAAAATTTAACTACTCTTTATTTCCTATTACATTGTTCTATATATACAAAGATAAAGTGGGAAATCCCTTGCCGACATCCTTGAACTCTTCTGCACCCTTGGATTGCTTCAAATCAATCTCAGCCATTCAAATGAAAATTGGCGCCAAAAATTATGGTAGTGGATTCGAGCAGGTTTTAAGCATTTAATGCATTTTGGGTGATTGTGAAGGTGGAGGAGAAGCATTTAATGCTTTTGGCATGTTAGGTAAGGTGGTGGGTTGTCAAAGAGGCGGTGGAGGTGGTGGTATCTAGTTTTGGCGGGCGGTATTGGGGAAGAAGACGGGTCAAACTTTAGTTTGACCCTGGGTTTAAATAAAAAGGATGGGTCGGGTTTGTTTATGATTGGGCTTGGGCTGGGGTTGGTTGTGTAGTGGGTTGGGTTAGGATTAGATATAATTGGGTGGGGTATTTTTATTTAAGGGTGGTCCGGTTTGGTTTGTAGTTAAATCACAAGGACCAATTTTGTAATTTCTGAAAATTGAAGGGTTGAAATTGTAATTTTACCAAAGTTATCAAAAGGGTTTATTTTGCCAATTATAAATAGCACAAGGGTAATATTTGATAAATTCCAATTTTTAAATACCCGAGGACTAGTTTTGCCAATTTTGAAACTTGAGGGGTAAAAGTTGTCATTTTTAGAAAACTTTCATCCAGGGATTAAAAGTGAATATGTTTGATATCCCAAGGACTAAAGTTGACTTTTCTTTCATTTTAAACCTTCAGGGACTAAATCTGCCAATTTGTGAAACTCCAGGGACTGAAAGTGACAATTATGCAAACTTTGTTCTATTTTTCACTTGTTTTCAATCTTTTTGTTCCTGAGTCATATAAAAACACATTTTATGATATTTTCAGTATTTTGAAGCATATCTGCATGTTTTTAAAGGTTTTTGCAGATAAAATGTGACAGAAATGATGAGTATTTAGACACTCATCAAAGAGGCAAGTCAGCCATTTTAACCCCTCGTCGCCCATACACCTCCAAGCTTCTATGAGGATTTGGTCCGGCCCTACTACTTTATTTCTTCACATCTTCTGTATTGCAACCTTCACCTCAAGTTGGCTAATCCTCGAATAGTAGCACTCTGGTGTAACACCCCCAAAATTTAACAGTCGCGAAAGCATACGGGACATGAGGTGCTACTTATAATTGAAAATCACAACACAAGGTAAATAAAGAACGGAATACATACTCTGTTTTAAATATATCAAATCAAATATTTAGAGTTTACAAAAGATGATTCATGTTCAGAAAAATAGACCCATTAGTTTCAGTGGTCCCATATAAAAACAAGTCTTAATTATGAATGCCAATACTTCCGAAAAGGGGCTATGACCCTTGCCCTACCGAAACCTTGCCAAAATCAATCAAATTAAGCACCTGAGAAAAACATGCTAAAATTCAGCAAAAAGCTGGTGAGTTCATAGGTTTAATTTAAAGCAGTAAACAATAAGTTTGGACCAATAGTTTTGTGTACGATCATTACAACGCATATAATGTCATACAAAATAGTCTATCGCACTAGCTCTAAGTTCATGCAACTGAGGCTCGACAGTTTAGTGCGCTATTCTATAGCACATAAATAACAATCAGGGGCCCTTAGCGAGTGTTTAACCCAATACACTCGTAGTCCGACTTGCTATACGCACGCATTGGCCCGTCTGACCAACCGAACGGGGGAGTCACCCCAATAGATCTATCAATAACAATCGCGCTTCCCAAAGGGAACTAACGGCTCATGAAAATGGGTATAACAGTTGGTTCTAGTGCTTAGGCTAACTACGCAATAGTTTTGAGAAAATAAACAGTAATGTGCTCCATAAAACAATTTGCATGTTTCTCACTCCATAGTTATAAGATTTAGTATAAGTAAAGTGGGGCTATAAACTCACCTTAATAGACTGAACAGTGAATGTTGTGAATTTAGAGAGTGTACGGCACCAACACTCGACCTAGATTAATAAGTCATGTTTTAGTTCACGGACGAAATTAAGTCTCTACGAAATTTAATTCAAAAGTTTTAACGTGTTTATGTTGTTGTTGCTTGTGTGGCATCAAATGAGTTTAAAAATAGTTTTTCAAAGTATCTGTGGGTATTGGCTCTTGGAGGTGCTTAAATGTATGACAATGAAGATATCGAAGACGTATAAGATTTTGATTGACGGAAATCGAAAGACGATAAAATGAAGGGATTATGAACAAGAATAGACGTTGTCGAGATATGGAATGTTAAGGATACGTAAATTAGTCATTATAAAAAAAATATATGTTTTGATATGTAAGAACAAAATGATGATTTTCATTTAAATGTTTAGTGACTTGAGAATTAACGCATATCGATTGTACAATAAATGTCTTGTTTATCCCGTTTTAAATAAAATATAGTAAGTTCATCTATTTAATAGGAATTGGGCATGACTCGTGTACGTTTGTTGACTTCTTGGTTGATCCCGATGATAAGTGTTTAGAAAATATTTGCTCTAAAATTTGTTATAAAAGCTCAAGTATAATTTTGCTATAATTCCGTTTTACATGTTCTCAATTTTGATAACAATATAAATAAGATAGATGTTTATTAGCTTAAATCCGAAACAATGTTTATAATAGGTGGTAAAATTGTTAATCCTTACATGTGTTTTCTTCTAATATCGATATAGGTAAATGGTCATTTGTACTAAAAGTTCATATTAGACGACATGTATATATATAAATGTTCACATTGTTTGTGTCGTAGATTAATAGTTTTGCAAATGTATGTGAGTTTATGATGATGTTATGTGACAAGAAGTAAGTCGATATTTGGTTGTGAAACTAGTTGTTTACGTGACCACGACAACACATATTTTAAACAACGGTCACGATATAAAGTTTTTTGTTCTTGATTTTTAAATATGTCAACTATATATATATATACACACGGCTAGAAATTTTACACGTCTCATCCATGTTGGGCTGCGGCCCAACTAAAGTCAAATGAGGGAGAAATATTAGACGGACTGGACTGGATCGCTAACATTTAACTCCCCAAGTGGACTTGATGGACTGGACTGTGTTATTGACCACCAAGGCACCACGTTGGGCCTGGTGGACTATGAACAGCAGTAAGATTTCACGCTACATGGACTGGACTCAAGTCATAAAGTGGGCTGAGCTTAAGTGGAGTGGGCTCGAATTTCTGGTGCTATACACAAATGCACACACATAAGTCCAAATGGGACTTTGTGTGTTGCCCGGAGTACAAAAGTTCATATGCTCGACACAAATAAACTTTTAGCACCAAAAGGCTTAAGTCGTGTTCGAGTACAACTCGACAGTCCGACTTAATGTCCATTCAGATTACGCGAGTTGATGGATTTGGATTCGACAATATAGTTCCACAAGTTTCGACACACTTTAACCAAAGTCTTGATGTAAGATTTTGGTGCTAGAATTAGTAGGAAAACAACTCAACTCTCCTTTGAGTTTTCTACCACAATTGGACAACCAAAAACACCCATTTGGGTTTTGTAGGAGACTTGAACACGACACCCATTGTGGGTTTAAGTCCGAACCGAGCATAACATACACCTTGGGGTTCTAATGGAATTAATTAAGGCAGTCCTTTAGGGATGCCTCGAACCAAAGGTGACCGACCAACCTTTCAAAATAAGTTTTGACCATAACTAATGTTGCAAGTAGGTGAGTTGCGAGGGTCATTTTGGCTAGGCTTGTCCAAGATCAACCAAGGCACGCACACCCTTCATGGGTTGCTGCCTGCTGAGGAGTATGTCGACGAAAAGCTCGACCACATCACACCCCTGTTGGGGTGGTTTTTCTTTGATTAAGAACCACTACAGCACACCCTATTTGGGTGGCTGTTTGGTGAGGTTTGACTCGGATCAAATACACAACCCTCGGGAGGGGTGGTTTTACGCGACTAGAACAACTCCAACACACCCTTTTGGGGTGTGATTTTGCTCGAACCAAAGACCACTATAATTCGACCCTACCTAGGCCAAGATCCTAGGTCTTAACCATATCCATTCGAGAGATTTTTGACACAAACTATAAGCAATAACAACAATTCCAGGTTCCCTTTTAAGACCTTTTTGCTTACAATCACTAACGCCACAAAACTCATTTGACTCGACCCTAGATTGGACAACAACGACTAACAACAATGGATTCAAACGTGTAAGCCAATACTTTTGTTTTTTTTAAATCTTTTAAACCCCTAAGAACAACAACAACATTCATAACAAAACCACACTAATTCAATTCGACACAGTGATGATCACCATTACACGAGAGTTAAAAATTTACATAACCCAATTTAATGTCAACCGTATAACAAGGAACATAAATTAAAGAGTTTGAAATGAAAGTGGTTTATACCCTTAGAATGATTCGACAAGATGACCTGAGGACTCAGAACACAGCAGCAATTCGAGCAATCCCATTCCAAACCCTAGCCATTCTAATTCAAACCCCAGCCAAATCCACTCCAATCGAATTGTTTCCCTTCGAATCTCTATGAATCTCGATAAGCTTTTGAGTGAATGAATGGATTTGTGTGGGTTGACTGGGTTTGGGATAGCCATTTAAAAAGATGAATTTTTGGAAGGGATTCATGATTCTTTCGATCCTTGGGAGTGAAACATTTCCGATTGAAGCTTTGGTTATCCTCTGTCCTCATCACCTCCTTTCGTCCACACTCATTGACCTTTGGGGAATACACATATGAGAGGGACGGATATCTCTTGGGTTGAAGAGAAAGCATATGTTGCCATAGCTTGTTGGTGATGGATCGATTAGTTTTCTGGGTTTGTGGAATCGCAGACAAAAGGGATGGAAGGAGATAAGGGGATATGGGGGAACGTGTGAGTGGGTGAGTGAGATAAGAAAAAAAAACTTATAATTAGGGTTTTATTTATTAAAAGAGTGGGTAGTGTATACCCCGTGTCCCGCTGAACTGAGGTGAAATCGGGTTTTCCCGGTTCAATAGGAACGTGGAAAAATAAATTTCGGAGACGTTTTTATAAAACTAACATAAAAATAGAGTTTGTTGACTCAAAAATAAATCCTGAGATTAATTCGTTACAGATGTGGTGTCAGTACGCGTGTGGTTTCGTTTTTCAGTAAAAGTGATATAACCTCTCGCTTTTATTACGTTATAGTCTGTAAATGTGGGAATGGGGGAAATTCACTGTTCCTATTGAGATTAAATAGTTTTGGTGAGTTACTATGTCATACAGTGTGCGGGTTTGTTTTCCCGTAATAGTTATGTAAGTACATAAATGCCTAGTTTAACAGTTTAGTCATAATAAATTGACATTTATTATTAAAATATTAGTGAGAATATTACCGATTGTCACATCCTCCCCGCCTTAGAAAGAAAACCGTCCTCGGTTTTTACTTAGAGTTACCTGACATATTTGAGAAAAGATGCGGGTATTTATGTTTGATCTCGTGCTCACGCTCCTACGTGTATTCGGGACCTCTTCGAGAGTTCCAACGAACTTTAACAATAGGAATACGGCTCTGCTTAAGCCGTTTGATTTCTCGTTCCATTATCTCAACAGGTTCCTCAACGAAATTTAGTCTCTCGTCAACCTGAATTTCTTTCAGAGGAATAGCAAGCGTTTGGTCGGAGAGAAATTTCTTCAGATTGCTCACGTGAAACACGTTGTGTACGGAGCTGAGTTCTTGTGGTAACTCGAGTCGGTAGGCTACCAGCCCAATTCTGGTGAGAATTTTGAAAGGTCCAATATATCGGGGATTTAGCTTTCCATGCTTTCCAAAGCGAATCACGCCTTTCCATGGCGATACTTTCAACATAACACGATCTCCAACTTGGAACTCAAGTGGTTTTCGTCTCTTGTCAGCATAGCTTTTCTGACGGTCTCGAGCCGCCTGCATTCGTCTCTTGATCTGCACAATCTTCTCAGTAGTCTCTTGTACTAGTTCAGGAACAGTGAGCTGACTTTCTCCGACTTCAGCCCAACATATTGGTGATCTGCACTTTCTGCCATAGAGTGCCTCGTAGGGTGCAGCTTTGATGCTGGTGTGATAACTATTATTTTAAGAATACTCGGCTAACGGTAGATGTCTATCCCAACCGTTTTCAAAGTCTATCACACACGCTCGCAGCATGTCTTCTAGGGTTTGGATGGTTCTTTCGCTTTGACCATCTGTTTGAGGATGATATGCGGTGCTCATATCAAGATCAGTACCTAAAGAATCTTGTAGTGATCTCCAGAAGTTTGACGTGAAACGACTATCTCTGTCGGAGATGATAGAAAGTAGGACTCCGTGTCGAGCAACTATCTCCTTCAAGTATAGTCGCGCAAGTTTATATATGCTATCGTTCTCTCTGATCGGTAGGAAGTGGGCGGACTTGGTGAGACAATCAACGATTACCCAAATGGTGTCGTAACCACTTGATGTCTTTGGCAGTTTAGTGATGAATTCCATCATTATACGTTCCCACTTCCACTTGGGAATTTCGGGTTCTACGAGTAAACCTGACGGCCTCTGATGTTCAGCTTTGACCTTTGAACATGTTAGACATTGACTGACATAAGTTGCGATGTCAGCCTTCATATTGGGCCACCAATATAGCTTCTTCAGATCAAGATACATCTTGTCGGCTCCTGGGTGGATGGAGTATTTAGGTGTATGGGATTCATGCATGATGAGGTCACGTATACCTCCATAGAGTGGGACCCAACTTCTGTTCTTGTAACATAATGTCCCATCTGCTTTCTTTACGAATCCATTTTCGCTCTCAGGCATTCCGTAAATCTTCTCGTTGGGTCTGTTTTCTTCCTTAAGTGCCTCGGCCTGAGCCTCAAGGATTTTCGATGGAAGAGGTGAGACAATTGTCATACCCAACGATCGTACCCTCAGAGGTTTCGGTCTCTCTTTTCGGCTAAGGGCTTCTACTACCACGTTTGCTTTGCCTGGTTGGTATCGAATTTCACAGTCATAATCGCTGAGCAATTCTAACCAACGGCGTTGCCTCATATTGAGTTCCTTTTGGTCAAGGATATGTTGCAAACTTTTGTGGTCGGTGTAAACTACACACTTGGTGCAATAAAGATAGTGTCTCCAGATTCTGAGTGCAAACACTACTGACCCCAGTTCTAAGTCGTGTGTAGTGTAATTCTTTTCGAGGGTTTTTAGTTGTCACGAGGCGTAGGCTATCACCTCCTCTCGCTGCATCAAGACAGCTCCTAACCCTTTCTGTGAGGCGTCACAGTAGACTACAAAGTCCTTGCTGCCTTCAGGTAGGGCTAAGATAGGTGCACTGCACAACTTATCTTTAAGAAGTTGAAAAGCTTCTTTCGCTTTATCTCCCCAGTCAAATCTTACATTTTTCTGGGTTAGCTTAGTCAAAGGTTTTGCTATCTTCGAGAATCACTCTATAAACCTCCTGTAGTACCCTGCAAGTCCTAAGAATTGGCGTATTTTGGTGGGAGTTGTAGGTGTCGCCTAATCCTTTATTGACTCGATCTTTGCAGGATCTACATGAATGCCTTGTCTATCGATTACGTAACCTAAGAATTGGACAGTTGGTATCCAAAACTCGCACTTGGAAAACTTAGCATACAACTCCTCTTTTTTCAGTAGTTCTAAGATCAGCCTAAGATGTTCTTCGTGCTCCTTCTCGCTCTTAGAGTATATCAATATTTCATCAATGAAGACGATCACTAATTTGTCTAAGTACGGCTTACACACCCGATTCATAAGATCCATGAATATTGTCGGTGCGTTGGTTAAGCCAAAAGGCATAACCTGAAACTCGTAGTGACCGTAACGAGTTCTGAATGCCATTTTCGGGATATCTTCTTCCCGAACTCTAAGTTGATGGTAACCAGATCTCAAGTCGATTTTTGAATAAACGCACGAACCTTGGAGTTGATCGAAAAGATCATCGATTCTCGGGAGTGGGTATCGGTTTTTGATAGTTAGTTTGTTGAGTTCCCGATATTCGATGCACATTCTGAAAGATCCATCTTTCTTTTTGACGAATAGAACTGGAGCTCCCCAGGGTGAGGGACTCGGTCTGATGAATCCTTTTTCGGAGAGTTCTGACAATTATTCAGATAACTCCTGTAGTTCGGGTCGGAGCTAATCGGTAAGGTGCTCGTGCCACGGGTGCGGCACCGGGCACTAGGTCGATTCGAAATTCAACCTGTCGGGTCAGCGGGAGTCCGGGTAAGTCTTCGAGGAAGACCTCTGGAAAGTCTCTTACGATTGGTACATCTTCCAAACGTTTTCCTTCCGGCACCTTTTCTTCCTTTTCAGAGACTTATGCTAGGAAGAGAAGGCATCCTTTCTCAAGGTATTTCTGGGCCTTTATGAAAGAGATAACGTTTAATCTTGAGGCATTTCTTCGGTCTCTTCTTTTACCTCCGACGATTAGAACCTCGTTCCCATAAGGCAGTCGAACGATTTTCTCGTCGCAAAGAATAGTGGCATGATATTTCGACAACCAATCCATGCCGATAATAACGTCAAAACTACCCAATTTTACAGGTATGAGATCGATGTTGAATGGGTGATTTAACAGATTTAAGGTGCAGCCTCTTACGATAGTGTCTACCCTTTCTACTTTTCCATTAGCTAACTCCACATTATATACGTTGCCTAAAGTGGTCGGGGCAATACCAAGCAATGGGCTAAATGCAGTCGAAACAAAACTTCTATCGGCTCCCGTATCAAACAGTATAGATGCATAGCGGTTATTTAAAAGGAACGTACCCGTTACGACGTTTGGGTCCTCTTGGGCTTCCAATTTGCCTACTGCATAGACCCTACCGCGGGCTCCTCCATCATTTCCCCGATTCCCTTGGGGCACAACCGCTACTTGGTTTACACCAGCCCCTGGATTTCTTTGGTTACCCTAATTACCCTCGTAACCTCTGTTTCCACCATTGCCCTGATTCTTGGGCTTTCGGCATTCACTTCGATAATGGCCTTTCTCACCGCAACCAAAACATGTGACCTCAACCTTCGGATGGTTTGCTGGTGCAACTTGTGTTGTTGCAAGAGATCTCGCTTTGCAATCATGGGACATATGTGTCACACCCCGTCAAAGGCGGAAACACGGGATGTAACTGAGAAAGGCACATTGCATAACATCATAGATTCATACCTTACAATTATTTCAGTAATAGTTTACAAAACATTCTTCGACCAAATTTAAAAGAGAAGCATGTCTCATTTGAAATCTTGACATCTTGACAAACATAGTAATAGGTATCAAATAGTCTGACTCCGATAAATATGCCTTCAAATACTTTAGTAATGATCCACCTGAAAATGGTACTAGAAAACGTCAACATAATGTTGGTGAGCTTGTAGGTTTAGATGTTAAACCACGAAGTTGTGAATAAAAGCATAGGACAATAGTGAGCAAGATATACAAATATGAGCACATAGTAAAGGTCACAAACTATCACAGACCGCAAAACACGCATATTTGATCCACACATAGTTTGGGTGCCATTTCTCAAATGATATACTGGGTGCCATTTCCCAAAATGATATACTGGGTGCCATTTCCCAAATGATATACTGGGTGCCATTTTCCCAAATGATATACTGGGTGCCATTCCCCAAAATGATATATACTGGGTGCCATTTCCCAAAATTATACCCTCAATGCATCACAAAACAAGTGAGCACGTTCAAGTTAAGTCACACAATCTGAATTCACACAGTAAGACACATGTTGCGATCAAAACACACATATTGTCCAAAAACATGAAAACAGTATAATCACAGCATGAAAACAGTTAAAATATCATTTGAGTACCATTTTTCCCCAAGGAAAAACATAATGAAAAATGGGCTACGAGAACTCACCTTAGCAAAAGCAAATTCCGATTGATAAATTGGCAAACGGTAATTTAAGCCTGATAACTCTAATCGCGACCTAAATAATACATATGTCTTAGATTCGAAAACAAGGCCATGCACGCAAGTTCATACTTTACTTTATCACTTGTACATGTTGTTGTAATATTTATCGCCAAAATATAGTTGTGTCAATTTGATCCTTTATTTAGAAAATTCCCACTTTAGAAAACGTAATTTGTAAATCTCACGATCAAGTTTTAGTCGTCAAGCAAATGGCTATTTCGAAATTCTCTAACGCGCCTAATAATTATATATAATGTTCTAACATTTTCTTTTACTTCATTTTGGCCACAATGTACTCCAAAAGGTCCAAAATCCAATTCAAAAATTCCTAACAGCTTTCTAATAGTGAAAATAATAGGCTGTCAACGTATATGTTGACGTAAACCTTCTTTTGGCCATAACTTTTGTGTCGTAGCTTCGTTTCTTAAATTTGACCTATCCCCGCGAAGGTATTTAAGTATACTCTAGGCTTTTCAAGGTCTCGGCTAGTCTAGATACCATTTATCATCAGTTTCTATCTTTCAAAATTCTGGACAGATTCATTTATTTTCTGAAAATAATGTTTTCGTCGTAAAAATTGAAACTAGCATATCTTTTTCGTTACAGCCCGTTTTAATTCATTCAAGCGGCTACGTTTTCGTTATTGAGTCTATTTTCTATATTTTTAGCCTAAAATGGTTACCAAGTTACTGAGTTTGCTGTATTTATCAAAACCGGACAGAATCTCTTTTAAGAATGCCAAACTATTTTTACAAATCTTCTAGTCATTTTAACCACTTAACCAGAACTTCAATTCTAGTCCTAGTTCCTCCATCATTTTTTCAACATAATAATAATGATCTAACCATAGACTTAACAATATTCTAAGGTCCATGTAATAATCATCAAGAATGTTTAACTCTACAAGTTTACTAACATACAAGTATATAAAATGTTTTCATCACTTTCTTGTGAAGATTTTTGCTAGCTAGTTTTCTTGTAACCAAAACTTATTCAAAACTTAATCTTTTGTTAAAGGATCTTTGTGAATGTAAATCTTTTTCAACATGTACCAAGTGATAACTAAGTATATACTTGACTAGCATTATGACATAAAGAAAAACATGAAGTTCTTGTAGTGTAAGGTTTCTTACAAAAGTGATTAGTGAGATATGAGTGCAAGATACTTGTTTAACCCTAAGATTATTGTTCCAAACTCTTGCTAGAATGCCCTAAGAATGCTTGTACTTAACCACAACAAGATTTCCTTCTTTTGCTCCAAGAGTGTGTGTCGAATTATAGTATAGAATTGGGAGGTGATTATATATATATATATATATATATATATATATATATATATATATATATATATTTTTCATTTGAACTAGTTGGTGCAAAAGTGAGGTATTGTAACATATTTATATTACAAGATTTTCAAAATAATAATGGTTGGTCAAAAATATCATGGCTTGGGTATGGGGGGAGTATGGTCGATTTGACCAAGGAGAGGGGGACAAGATTTCTTAGTCAATACTTAAAGTCTTAAACTCACCATGCTTTGAAATGTTGGAGGCATGGTGTTTAATAAATGCCATGTGATATTTGTCTAGTGATATTTTAAAACCAAGAGGGGGGGGCGGCATCCTAAATAAAATGGGGTTTAGATGTGTAGTTTTGGTACAAAAGTGTATATGTTCTATGTATTGGGTATTAAAAATAGGTATTGGTTGTTGGTTTGGTGATTAACGAAAGTTATACGTAATTAAACGTAACATGTAAAGAATTTGCCTTAGGCGTAAGGAAATATTTTTGGAACTTTTGTACTCTTTTTGGAAGTATAAAAGTACGTTAGAAATAATCGTTGGGAGAATTGAGTATTTCGGGTGTTAAATTTTAAATTACGAATTGCGTTTGTTGAATTGACAACCGTAAGTAATTTAAGAAAAGGAAATTGTTTTATGGTTTAAAATTGTGAGCCGGAGTAGGAGCAAGGTACTGGAGCATTGTGGACTAAATATAGCCTAAGTCCTAGTGATAAAATATTTATTTTAAAACGAAATGCGGTAACTTAAAATGTTCCTGAAATTTACCAGTTGTCACAAATAAGTTTGGAAAAATCATCGTCTGCCGCAACTGGTTTCGAGTTTTATAAATAAGTATTGCCTAAAAATGCCGGTTGCTACAGTACACCCCCATTACAGGAATTTTGTCCCCAAAATTCATCTAGTACCACTGCAAAAAATGTGGGTACTCAATTCTCACCTTGCCCTTACGTTCCCAAGTAACTCATGTCCACAGTTTAAGTTCTAATGACATATAAATTTGAATCTTGTCTCATCTAAATTGCTCACTTCTCTATCGAGGGTTCTGGTTGGCTCTTTCACAACACGAAATAGATCACCAAGCTGACATCTTATGGAATGATAAGTTCCTCACACGTAAATCACTAAAATTCATGGGTTGCTCGTAAATCCATACGACCGATTTCTGTTAACGAAACTGCTAGTCTGCTGTAAATGATCTAGCCCACTATTTTAGAATCAACAATTTTGCCTACTCTTATGGAATTAGGCTAGCGCCTGCACGTAGAACCTAATGAAGGTCAGGGTTATGACAAGATCATTAAAATTCGAATCAGGGTTCCAAAGTCACGGTCGTAACTTATGTGACAAGATAAATACTACTAAAAGTTGTAACCTATGTCGTCTTAGTCTAAATTCGTACTTCTGAGTGAAATGAGATGGCAGTCGAAGGTAACCATCGGGTGACTAAATTCGATGGAATAAGCCTTTCCGTCTTCGAGCAAAATCATCGAAACTTTAAACTAAGTAATAACTTGATATTGGCTTAATCTCGCAACTCATCAAACAAGAACTGTCACAAGATTAGGCCACTAATCAAGTCATTAAGAAGAGGAATTTAACGTCTTCGATGATTTGGCTCAGTGAAGGACTTGCTCAAAACAACAAATAGGTACTTACGGCTGAAGTTAGTGGGATTAGCAAAGAAAATCAAGAGTATCGTTGTGGAAATTTTTGTCACTCATAGAATATTAGTAGAGGCGACAGGGAAAGAGACTTTGTTTATGAGACTACGTAGGCAGGCTCGAATGAGGTTTCCCAAACTTGAAGAGATAGGCTGAAGTAGCCATGGCGTATGTAAAGAATTATCGTCAAGTTACGATGCTTTGCAGAACTTCGAGTATCCATGAGGAAAAAGGGAATCAGTCGACATCTAACTAGCCTTCATCAAGATTTAAAATGGTTGAAGGATTTTGTAGTTCTAAAGGTTTCGTACAAGTAATAGAGATCTTTAACGTCGTAACAATGAAAACAAGTCCGTTGAAGTTTAGACCTACAGACGCGAAATGGTGTATGAGGATGGCACATCATAGATTTGGCATGAGCACTTGATGCTAGTGTAGCCATCCAGGTTGCTTTACGTAAAGCTGCACCTGCTTAGTTAAATTGTGAAGATCACGATCATTGTGGAATAACAAGAGTCAAGGTATTCGTCAAAGGGGTGAACTGTGATATGAGTCGCTATCAGCAAGATCAATCATGATAAGAAAAAGGAGAATTTAAGGAAAAAGGACGAGCTTTTAAAGAGATTGATGAGAAAGTAAGGGTAGCATCAGGTGTTGTGTCTGGTATCTTCCTTGTCTATAACATAAATTGCTTCCGTCCGACGCCTGGTGCCAAAAATGATTTGCGATTTATTCTTCATGTCATCGCATGAGTCGTGGATCGAAGGAATTAAATGAAATGCTAGCTGAAAATTTTATGGATGGAGGGGAATTTTATTACTGAAGGAATAATTGATGGTATTCTCAGGGGCATTGATGGGGAGAAAATCTGGTGAAATAAATTTACAGTGTAGTTAAGTGAATTTGCCGTGGCTATTGGGAGGGAGTTGTTGACCAACCATCGAGAGGGAGAAAATCATATGTGCTAGAAAAATCGCCAAGGCTGTGTCTCCAAATGAAGGAATCGTCCGACGTCCACAAAGGTTGATGAAGTAAAAATGAAGGCTTTCTAATGTGAAGAAAGTTGTTCCAAGGCAATTGAAGGAATTAGGGAGGAATATCCCAACTCGTGACAAGGTGTTGGCAGTCGTGGTTTCGAAATAATATCATAAAAGGCGGTGTTTGTATGGTATGCAGTGTCTTATCTACACAGATCACAAGAGTCTTATGTACATGTTTCATGAGGAGGTTATCATACTCAGGCAAAAGTGTGAACAGGGTTAGTGAAGAGTTTCGATGTTGGTGTCCTTTTTATGTAGGAAAGATTTGTTGACGTACTCATCCGAAAGAAAAAGTAGAATCCAATAGAGTTCAATCAATGAGGATAGAGATCATTAATAGCCTCACAGCTGATAAAAGGCTTCTAATGGAAAAACCCTTGGTGTGAAAACATTAGGGAAGAATGTGTCATCAGGTATGCACGAATAGTTGAAGACGATGGTCTATGAATCAAAAGGTCTATGGGCAGAACCTGGTGTCAATGATCTGGAACGCTCGAAGATCATTATTAGGTGAAAATCTCACGTCTAAGTGCTCAACTCCTCTAGGCATGACTAATATATATAACGACTCAAAATTGTTGCCAAGTAAATACTACGTCGAGAGATCTTGTTACAAGTGAAAGGCAAAGGTCTTATGGTCAGGTGTAACTTCTTGATATCCAAAGGTAAGAGCGGTGTCATGTCTCATTGTGACTAGGATTCCGAAAGGCCGCGTTGTCTCTTAAGTAATTGCACACTAATTGTTTAGTCTAACTCGATTCGATCATCACGAGAGTCTTATCTTCGGGGATGAGTAGGGAAGTTGCGCTTTGAAAGAATAGTGTCAAGGCACGGCACACCAGTCTTGGTCAGAGGTGTTCGTTTCACTTATAAGGTCGTATACTATGTAGGCACTATGATTGTCCCCGAGGTTTGTCCATGAATGGTACGTGTTCCCTCTTGGAGGCATGGTCTTTGAAGCTGTTAACAGCATTTATTCGAATAAAACATTATAAACTTTTGACCATTAGTGTATTTTGGCGCAACTTTGTTTGAAATTTTGTGATGGCTAAGTCATGTGAAAAGATAGGTTTGCAAATTTTGTAACTTGAAAAATAACGAATTTTCATATACGGTTTAGATTTTTGATTTTCGAGAAAATTGACGTTTGGACAAACATTTGAAACGATTTTTATACTAGAACATTCCGACCGTTTGAAATCACAAATTTATTTCAAAATATTCTAAAACAGTTTCGACTGACAACCAAATTTTGTTTACAAGAAACATCATAACACGGTCCAATTAACAATGACTACCAGTTCATCCTCCTTTATAACGTTCGCAAGAAACTCTTTCATTTGCACCAAAAATTTTGACAAACAGGATTTGAATTATCCAAATCAGCACCATCTCCGGAACGCGAACACTAAGACGAACCTCGCTATCATGGTCAACACAAACAACTCAATTAACAAGGTCACTGCTTCTCATGAGTCCTATTATCTCACTTGTAGTCTCCAAGGTTTGAATCATACGACTAACCCATTAATGTGTCCATTTTGATTGGCGGGTTGCTTCGTAAGGCAACTAATGGTGTCAACCGAATCATCGGCTCATAATGCAGTGTGTTCAGGCTTGCTAATAAAGAGAGTGGTGTGGGGAGACAAGGCACGTGACATAACGGCATAGGGCAATACCAGAAAATCTTGTATCCAAAATTGTTTTCAAATAGTACTAAATCATCAACCAACATTAAACCGAGTAACGATTTGAACTTAACTTAATTTCACAACTCATCAAACAAGAACTGTCATGAAATTAAGTTAAGTGTCGTTAAAAGGATTAACGTCTTTGATGATAAGCAAATTCTCAAAATAGCATATCAATATAATGCGTTTTCAAAATAGCGAAACCAATATTGACCTCTCAAAATAGTATTCAAAATTGTATAGTGCATCCGAAATAACGTATCCAAAATAGTCTACCCAGGGTAACGTTTTCAAAATAACGTATCGCTATATATATTTAGCAAAATATATAGTATGAGTTTTGTTTGCGTATAAGGATAAATAATATCAAACGCACGAGTATGGGGAATGGTACAAAAATATTCTAGCTCGATTCAAATCAAACCATGTCATATCAATTCAACTCAAAGCATATCATAACATATCGGATCTCGTCACACAATATCAAATCAAATCAAAGCACTTAGGTACACAATTGCAAGCACATATATTGTCCTAGAAGCTAAAAGCTTCAACACAGAGAAGGCAAAGCAGCATAACCACAGATACACATAACAAGTAAGGCAGATGCACACACATAAACCAATGCACTTTCAGGTGATCTAGACTCCGACTCCAACCAAACATGATCCAAGGTAACTACCCCTATCATCCCATGATCGCTCCTGAATTACACATAGTTGATCAGGTTATGCGTAATTTAGGAAAAATGATGGAATGCTCGGGCTAATCGACTCGTACCATGTTTGGGGTTTTATAAAGATTTTAATCTGGTTATAGTTGAGGTTTTTATTTGTGAAAAATTGGTATTCTCTATAACCTTAGGCTCTGATACCATTCTGTCATACCCCGTCAAAGGCGGAAACACGGGATGTAACTGAGAAAGGCACATTGCATAACATCATAACTTCATACCTTACAATTATTTCAGTAATAGTTTACAAAACATTCTTCGACCAAATTTAAAAGAGAAGCATGTCTCATTTGAAATCTTGACATCTTGACAAACATAGTAATCGATATCAAATAGTCTGACTCCGATAAATGTGCCTTCAAATACTTTAGTAATGATCCACCTGAAAATGGTACTAGAAAACGTCAACATAATGTTGCTGAGCTCGTAGGTTTAGATGTTAAACCACGTAGCTGTGAATAAAAGAATAGGACAATAGTGAGCAAGATATACAAATATGAGCACATAGTAAAGGTCACAAACTATCACAGACCGCAAAACACGCATATTTGATACACATAGTCTGGGTGCCATTTCCCAAATGATATACTGGGTGCCATTTCCCAAAATGATATACTGGGTGCCATTTTCCAAATGATATACTGGGTGCCATTTCCCAAATGATATACTGGGTGCCATTCCCCAAAATGATATACTGGGTGCCATTTCCCAAAATTATACCCACAATGCATTACAAAACAGTTGAGCACGTTCAAGTCAAGTCACACAATCTGAATTCACACAGTAAGGCACATGTTGCAATCAAAACACACATATTGTCCAAAAACATGAAAACAGTATAATCACAGCATGAAAACAGTTAAAATATCATTTGAGTACCATTTTCCCCCAAGGAAAAACATAATGAAAAAGGGGCTACGAGAACTCACCTTAGCAAAAGCAAATTCCGATTGATAAATTGGCAAACGGTAATTTAAGCCTGATAACTCTAATCGCGACCTAAATAATACATATGTCTTAGGTTCAAAAACAAGGCCATGCACGCAAGTTCATACTTTACTTTATCACTTGTACATGTTGTTGTAATATTTATCGCCAAAATATAGTTGCGTCAATTTGATCATTTATTTAGAAAATTCCCACTTTAGAAAACGTAATTTGTAAATCTCACGATCAAGTTTTAGTCGTCAAGCAAATGGCTATTTCGAAATTCTCTAACGCGCCTAATAATTATATATAATGTTCTACCATTTTCGTTTACTTCATTTTGGCCACAATGTACTCCAAAAGGTCCAAAATCCAATTCAAAAATTCCTAACAGCTTTCTAATAGAGAAAATAATAGGCTGTCAACGTATATGTTGACGTAAACCTTCTTTTGGCCATAACTTTTGTGTCGCAGCTTCGTTTCTTAAATTTGACCTATCCCCGCGAAGGTATTTAAGTATACTCTAGGCTTTTCAAGGTCTCGGCTAGTCTAGATACCATTTATCATCAATTTTTATCTTTCAAAATTCTGGACAGATTCATTTATTTTCTGAAAATAACGTTTTCGTCGTAAAAATTGAAACTAGCGTATCTTTTTCGTTACAGCCCGTTTTAATTCATTCAAGCGGCTATGTTTTCGTTATTGAGTCTATTTTCTATATTTCTAGCCTAAAATGGTTACCAAGTTACTGAGTTTGCTGTATTTATCAAAAGAGGACAAAATCTCTTTTAAGAAAGCCAAACTATTTTTACAAATCTTCTAGTCATTTTAACCACTTAACCAGAACTTCAATTCTAGTCCTAGTTCCTCCATCATTTTTTCAACA
Source organism: Artemisia tridentata subsp. tridentata (assembly GCA_021014915.2). Taxonomy (NCBI): domain Eukaryota; kingdom Viridiplantae; phylum Streptophyta; class Magnoliopsida; order Asterales; family Asteraceae; genus Artemisia; species Artemisia tridentata. The sequence goes on from CP139505.1 coordinate 106,234,916, forward strand.
TAATAATAATGATCTAACCATAAACTTAACAATATTCTAAGGTCCATGTAATAATCATCAAGAATGTTTAACTCTACAAGTTTACTAACATACAAGTATATAAAATGTTTTCATCACTTTCTTGTGAATATTTTTGCTAGCTAGTTTTCTAGTAACCAAAACTTGTTCAAAACTTAATCTTTTGTTAAAGGATCTTTGTGAATGTAAATCTTTTTCAACATGTACCAAGTGATAACTAAGTATATACTTGACTAGCATTATGACATAAAGAAAAACATGAAGTTCTTGTAGTGTAAGGTTTCTTACAAAAGTGATTAGTGAGATATGAGTGCAAGATACTTGTTTAACCCCAAGATTATTGTTCCAAACTCTTGTTAGAATGCCCTAAGAATTCTAGTACTTAACCACAACAATATTTCCGTCTTTTGCTCCAAGAGTGTGTGTCGAATTATAGTATAGAATAGGGAGGTGATTATTTTTTTTTCACTTGAACTAGTTGGTACAAAAGTGAGGTATTGTAACCTATTTATATTACAAGATTTTCAAAGTAATAATGGTTGGTCAAAAATATCATGGCTTGGGTATGGGGAGAGTATGGTCAATTTACCCAAGGAGAAGGGGACAAGATTTCTTAGTCAAGACTTAAAGTCTTAAACTCACCATGCTTTGAAATGTTGGAGGCATGGTGTTTAATAAATGCCATGTGATATTTGTCTAGTGATATTTTAAAACCAAGAGGGGGGGCGGCATCCTAAATAAAATGGGGTTTAGATGTGTAGTTTTGGTACAAAAGTGTATATGTTGTATGTATTGGGTATTAAAAATAGGTATTGGTTGTTGGTTTGGTGATTAATGAAAGTTATACGTAATTAAACGTAACATGTAAAGAATTTGCCTTAGGCGTAAGGAAATATTTTTGGAACTTTTGTATTCTTTTTGGAAGTATAAAAATTCGTTAGAAATAATCGTTGGGAGAATTGGGTATTTCGTGTGTTAAATTTTAAATTACGAATTGCGTTTGTTGAATTGACAACCGAAAGTAATTTAAGAAAAGGAAATTGTTTTATGGTTTAAAATTGTGAGCTGGAGTAGGTGCAAGGTACTGGAGCATTGTGGACTAAATATAGCCTAAGTCCTAGTGATAAAATATTTATTTTAAAACGAAATGTGGTAACTTAAAATGTTCCTGAAATTTACCAATTGTCACAAATAAGTTTGGAAAAATCATCGTCTGCCGCAACTGGTTTCGAGTTTTAGAAATAAGTATTGCCCTACAAATGCCGGTTGCTACAATATGTCCTATCTTTTGACATTTGTGGCATTTGACCGTGCACTGACCCTTATGACGCAGCTTACAGCGATTACACAGTGGCAAGTTCCCTGCGTAGACCTTCCTCTCCGTTGGTCCCGTAGCATACACCTTTGCAACCTCTTGTCTTTTGTTTGGGTGGTGGCTGTTTTTTCAGGAATGATCATCCCATTTTCTCTTGTTGGTCACACCCGCTTCGATCGAGTCCTCGATCACCTGGTCCATCAATTTGTTGGCTACTTCCATGGTCTCATGGAGATCAGCAGCCTTGTAGGCAGTGACGTTTCCCTTGATAGATGGGGGTAATCTGCAAATGTACCTTTCCAGTAGACGAGTTTCAGTTTGGACCATATCGGGGCATAATAAGGCAAGCTCCTGAAAACGTTGATTATACACAGCCATATTGGTACCTTGTACCTTGAGGTTCCAAAACTCAACCTCCAACTTCTTCACCTCATTGCGAGGGCAATACTTCTTGAGAACCATCTCTTTGAAGCTTTCCCATGACATTGCATAAGACATGTCATAGCCAGCTGATTTCAAGTAATAGTTCCACCAGGTTAAAGCAGCATCCAGAAAAGTAAATGATGTAAACTTAACCCTCTCCTCTTCCGAACAACCACATATCCAGAATATTGTCTCCAATCTTTCAATCCATCGGACCAGAACAACTGCCCCCTCAGTACCTCCAAAACCTCCAGTCATGACATTCTGAAAGTCTTGATAAGTACAACCACGAGTGTTGTTTGTGGGTCTTGAATTCATAACATCAGTCGTCGATTTGTTTGCTGCAGCCAGTGCTGCTGCCACCCGTTCCTCTACCAGTTGATCGAGCATTGCTCAGTTCACAGGTGGAGCCACTGCAGTAGCCCTAGCTGGGCCTGGGTTAGTTGGTTGCGCACGAGCGGTTGTATTTGTTCTCTTCGGAGGTATTTTTCTATATTAGAAAGATAGAGACAATTGAGATTGGGAGTGTTTGTTATCGCACAAATTATTATGGGTAGAGTATATGAATAAGATCAATTATAGAGGAAATAGCACAATGGAGTGATCAATCAAGCTTGTCATAGATTAGGATCAATTCATTTTCACAAAAATTACAAGCTCGAAATATACAAGAAAATAGTACAAGTTTTGAATACAAACAAAGGACTACAACTGCCACTAACTGGCGACTACTCAGTTTAGTAGGAATACATCATAACTGCTAGAAACTAAAATCCATCATGCCCAAGGCGTAGCTGCTCTAACTCAGCTGCCATCCGTGCTACAATAGTCTCCAGAAGTCCTACTGTAGTCTCTAACCGTGCAATGCGTCTCCTAGACGCCAACACCTCTCTACGGTCCTCCTGTCCGGACCTCATAACTCCAGCAATCACCGACTCTAACTCATGCATCCTGTGTCAGTTAGTCCACTCAGCATTCCATGCTCTAGCCTGATCTCTCCCTATGTCATCCATCCTCTGACGTACCCCAGCAAGTTCCCTGCCAACTCGCTCGTTACGTCTCCCGAGTCTCTCCAGCTGGTCAGAATGGACATCTAACAAGCTCGCCTGTGCTCCCAACTGGACCAAGAACCTAGTGACATCATCCTCTTCCTCCTCTGCCATTGGTGAGACAGCAGGTGGAGGGGAAATTGGTATCGATGGAGATGGCGGCACAAAAGATGGTGAGGATGGCTCAAATGTAGGACTGTCAATATGAGGTTGGGTGTTGTGAATGCACTCAATATCTTTCCATACTTCACCGTTGATCTCACAAGTAACTGGAACACCCAAAGCCTCTTCTCTAGCCCGTAACCTAGCAGATCTCAGTCCCAATCCAAGAGGCATCTCCATGTCTCCTCCTACTATCTGAGCAGCTCTAGAGCTCTGCCCTATCTCAAACGTACTTGGCACCTCCTCCATAATTCCCTTTCCATGTCGTGGCTCAGCTGGTATAGTCTCCTCAGGAGTAGGATCTGCCACCGGCTCCTCTTCCGGATCCTCCTCCGGCTCCTCCTCAGGATCCTCCTCTGATTCTTCTTCCTCCTAAGCTGAATTTGAGTCATTGGCCCTCCTGAGCCTCTGATGGAGTGGTGACTGATCAAGAGATGTGGTAGGTGAAAGGGATAAGGGAGTGGTAGAGGTACCCATATAAATGGCTCGGGCTCTCTTCTGAGGTGATGGTAGTAGGTCTGAGTACCGTATCCGATATCCTGGGATACGCATGTAGGTGGTACGGCGAACAGGGAGAGTATGGACATATGGAGTAGGCTGTGTGATAGGATCGGTAGTAGGGATAGGCTGGAAGGAAGTATGATTGGTAGTAGATGTAGGTAATGTTGTAGTGAGTTTGAGCTCAAGTAAGTCGGGGTCTGGTGCATTGAAAGCTTGTAGCACCTGCATGTATGGGTCGTCTGAGTCTGGCGAGATCGGAAGAATGTGATGGGAAGACACAGTCTGTGACAAAAACGATATATGTGTGTAAGTTTATCGAAAATACTCGTAGTAAATAGTGGAAGTTAAGTGTATATAAATATATACATATAATACTTATAGTACATGTAATTATGTAGAACCAACGAATAATAAATCGTAGCATGTAGTTAAGACAAGTAGACAGCAAGTAAAGTGGCAAGCAAGGCAAGTGGCGGTCATAGGGACTTGTTTTTATAAAAAGCGGTTATAGTTTAGGATTTATATGTACCTAGTTCACTATAACCTAGGCTCTGATGACAATTTGTAACACCCCCAAAATTTAACAGTTGTGGAAGCATACGGGACATGAGGGTGCTACTTATAATTTGGAAATCACAACACAAGGTAAATAAAGAACGGAATACATACTCCGTTTTATATATATCAAATCAAATATTTAGAGTTTACAAAAGATGATTCATGTTCAAAAAAATAGACCCATTAGTTTCAGTGGTCCCATATAAAAACAAGTCTTAATTATGAATGCCAATACTTCTGAAAAGGGGCTATGACCCTTGCCTTGCCGAAACCTTGCCAAAATCAATCAAATTAAGCACCTGAGAAAAACATGCTAAAAGTCAGCAAAAAAGCTGGTGAGTTCATAGGTTTAATTTAGGGATTAAGTCGTAGAATAGCAACGAACTTTTCAAAGTGTCCCGTTTTGGTACGTGTACTTTTTTTAAGTTGTAGAATAGCAACGAACTTTTCAAAGTGTCCCGTTTTGGTACGTGTACTTTTTTTAAGTTGTAGAATAGCAACGTACTTTCCATAAGTGTTCCAATTTGGTACGTGCGATTTCCATAAGTGTTCCAATTTGGTACGTGCGATGGCGTACCAAATTGGAACACTTATGGAAAGTACATTGCTATTCTACAACTTAAAAAAGTACACGTACCAAAACGGGACACTTTGAAAAGTTCGTTGCTATTCTACAACTTAAAAAAAGTACACGTACCAAAACGGGACACTTTGAAAAGTTCGTTGCTATTCTACGACTTAATCCCTTTAATTTAAAGTAGTAAACAATAAGTTTAGACCAATAGTTTTGTGTACGATCAATACAACGCATATAATGTCATACAAAATAGTCTATCGCGCTAGCTCTAAGTTCATGCAATCGAGGCTCGACAGCTTAGTACACTATTCTATAGCACATAAATAACAATCAGGGGCCCTTAGCGAGTGTTTAACCTAATACACTCGTAGTCCGACTTGCTATACGCACGCATTGGCCCGTCTGACCAACCGAAAGGGGGAGTCACCCCAATAGATCTATCTATAACAATCACGCTTCCCAAAAGGAACTAACGGCTCATGAAAATGGGTATAACAGTGGGTTCTAGGGCTTAGGCTTACTACACAATAGTTTCGAGAAAATAAACAGTAATGTTGTCCATAAAACAATTTGCATGTTTCTCACCCCATAGTTATAAGATTTAGTATAAGTAAAGTGGGGCTGTAAACTCACCTTAATAGACTGAACAGTGAATGCTGTGAATTTAGAGAGTGTACGGCACCAACACGCGACCTAGATTAATAAGTCATGTTTTAGTTCACGGACGAAATTAAGTCACTACGAAATTTAATTCAAAAGTTTTAACGTGTTTATGTTGTTGTTGCTTGTGCGGCAGCAAATGAGTTTAAAAATAGTTTTTCAAAGTATTTGTGGGTATTGGCTCTTGGAAGTGCTTAAATATATGACAATGAAGATATCGAAGACGTATAAGATTTTGATTGACGGAAATCGAAAGACGGTGAAATGAAGGGATTATGAACAAGAATAGACGTTACCGATATATGGAATGTTAAGGATATGTAAATTAGTCGTTATAAAAAATATATATATATATGTTTTGATATGTAAGAACAAAATGGTGATTTTCATTTAAATGTTTAGTGACTTGAGAATTAACGCATATCGATTGTACAATAAATGTCTTGTTTATCCCGTTTTAAATAAAATATAGTAAGTTCATCTATTTAATAGGAATTGGGCATGACTCGTGTACGTTTGTTGACTTCTTGGTTGATCCCGATGATACGTGTTTAGAAAATATTTGCTCAAAAATTTGTTATAAAAGCTCAAGTATAATTTTGCTATAATTTCGTTTTACGTGTTCTCAATTTTGATAACAATATAAATAACATAGATGTTTATTAGCTTAAATCCGAAAGAATGTTTATAATAGGTGGTAAAATTGTTAATCCTTATATGTGTTTTCTTCTAATATCGATATAAGTATATGGTCATTTGTAATAAAAGTTCATATTAGGCGACATGTATATATATAAATGTTCACATTGTTTGTGTCGTAGATTAATAGTTTTACAAATGTATGTGAGTTTATGACGATGTTATGTGATTAGATGTAAGTCGATATTTGGTTGTGAAACTAGTTGTTTACGAGACCACGACAACACATATTTTAAACAACGGTCACGATATAAAGTTTTGTGTTCTCGATTTTTAAATATGTCGACTATATATATATATATATATATATATATATATATATATATATATATATATATATATATATACACACGGCTACAAATTTTACATGTCTCATCCTTGTTAGGCTGCGGCCCAACTAAAGTCAAAGGAGGGGGATATATTAGACGGAGTGGACTGGATCGCTAACATTTAAGGCCCCAAGTGGGCTTGATGGACTAGACTGTGTTATTGACCACCAAGGCACCACGTTGGGCCTAGTGGACTATGAACAGCAGTAAGATTTCACGCTACATGGACTGGACTCAAATCATAAAGTGGGCTGAGCTTAAGTGGAGTGGGCTGGAATTTCTGGTGCTATACACAAATGCGCACACACAAGTCCAAATGGGACTTTGTGTGTTGCCTAGAGTACAAAGGTTCATACGCTCGACACAAATAAACTTTTAGCACCAAAAGGCTTAAGTCATGTTCGCGTACAACTCGACAGTTCGACTTAATGTCCATTCAGATTACGCGAGGTGATGGATTTGGATTCAACAATATAGTTCCACAAGTTTTGTCACACTTTAACCAAAGTCTTGATGTAAGACTTTGGTGCTAGAATTAGTACGAAAACAACTCAACTCTCCTTTGAGTTTTCTACCACAACTGGACAACCAAAAACACACTTTTGGGTTTTGTAGGAGACTGGAACTCGACACCTATTGTGGGTTTAAGTCCAAACCGAGCATAACATACACCTTGGGGTTCTAATGGAATTAACTAAGGCAGTCCTTTAGGGATGCCTAATGTTGCAAGTGGGTGAGTTGCGAGGGTCGTTTTGGCTAGGCTTGTTCAAGATCAACCAAGGCTTGTCCAAGATCAACCAAGGCACGCACACCCTTCATGGGTGGCTGCCTGGTGAGGAGTATGTCGAAAAGAAGCTCGACCACATCATACCCCTGTTGGGGTGGTTTTTCCTCGATTAAGAACCACCACAGCACACCCTATTTGGGTGGCTATTTGGTGAGGTTTAACTCGGATCAAATACACAACATAACATACCCTCGTGAGGGGTGGTTTTACGCTACTAGAACAGCTCCAACACACCCGTTTGGGGTGAGATTTTGCTCGAACCAAAGACCACTATAATTCGACCCAACCTAGACCAAGATCCTAGGTCTTAATCATATCCATTCGAGAGATTTTTGACACAAACTGTAAGCAATAACAACGATTTCAGGTTCCCTTTTAAGACCTTTTTGCTTACAATCACTAACGCCACAAAACTCATTTGACTCGACCCTAGATTGGACAACAACGACTAAAACAACAACAGGATTCAAACATGTGAGCCAATACTTATGTTTTGTTAAATTTTTTAAACCCCTTAGATTGGACAACAACGACTAAAACAACAACAACATTCATAACAAATCTACACCAATTCAATTCGACACAGTGATGATCACCATTACACGAGAGTTAAAAATTTACATAACCCAATTTAATGTCAACCGTATAACAAGGAATAGAAATTAAAGAGTTTGAAATGAAAGTGGTTTATACCCTTAGAATGATTCGACAAGATGACCTGAGGACTCAGAACACAGCAACAATTCGAGCAATCCCATTCCAAACCCTAGCTATTCCAATTCGAACCCCAGCCAAATCCGCTCCAATCGAATTGTTGCCCTTCGAATCTCTATGAATCTCGATAAGCTTTTGTGTGAATGAATGGATTTGTGTGGGTTGACTGGGTTTGGGATAGCCATTTAAAAAGACGAATTTCTGGAAGGGATTCATCATTCTTTCCGATTGATGGACAGACGAAGACAGATTAACCGGACTTGAGGAGATTGGATGTGTTGAGTGGACGGAGTTTAGAAACAGACCCTTATGGTTGGAAGAATTGATTCTGTGAACGCCGAAGTTAGTGACGAATAACTTTCATTTCCGTTGACCCTCTTAAGTTTCGTTATATATTAATAAGATCCTTTAATGATTTAAGTTCCCTAGAAGCAGTTCTGTTCGTGTTTATTTTTGTATGTTCGAGGATAGCTGTGTTTTTAGAGATTTTGGCGAATTGTGGAAGATGTGATCCTTGTGACGGCGTACCTCATTTCTGCTAGGCAATCTGGGATTTTGATACTCTTGCGAATAGTTTTGTTTTTCACTCTTGACTATGGCATTCGAAATTGTTGTCCTAGAGACTGTAGAAGTACTAGGAGGATTAAGATAGGTGATTTTGATTACGACTTGAGATTAAAGTATGACCATCATAAGGGCAAATTTATATGATGCCAGTATTATGACGTCTGGCCAACGTGATAATACTTACATCATATAACGTGCACTTGTTGTGGGCATAGGATATCTTGGGGAGTACCTAAGAAATTTAGAATTTGAATCTCCGTTGGATTATCCGTGATTAGTGAGACTTTAGGTTCATTCTACCTATGCGTAGACTCTATTTTCGTTCCTTTGATATCTGGATAAGTTCGGAATCTTGTTTCGCATTCTGTTGACCTCAGCTATAAATCTTAGATTCCTATAAATCTCTTTTCTGTTGACACAATTAGTTTGATTTGAACTCATGTTCGTATTCCATAGGAGATCCTGAAGATTCACTTATCATCCATTTTATGATATATGGACCCTCCGATCAAATTAAATTAATGTCTTCTTCTGAGGAATTTGAACCCACTTTGTTTTGATTCGATTCAGGAGAAATAAAGTTATTCCATTCGTAAAGATTCTTTGGAGGAACCACCAGGAGCGTGAGGTTACCTGGGAGACCGAGGAATCAATACGAGCTAGTTATCCGCAATTCTCGTTCTAGTCTGGTATGTCTTTGTTTTGTTTTCCGCTCTCTTTTCTTTTTGCTTCCTGCAAATTTCGAGGACGAAATTTTTTTTAGTGGGGAAGAAGTTGTAATACCTGAAATTCAGATAACCTGTAAAATGACCAAATTACCCCTGAAACCATAAAACATAATTAAATCACTTATAAAAATTCTGAATTGATTCCAACTTCTGAAGACAAACTACATTTGAAACAAAACTAATTTCTAGGACAACATTACATTATTTTGAATGTCCAAAAAAATTATTAAGTCACACATGTACATATATATATAATCCGAAATATATAATTATTTAATTTAATTATATTTTGTAAAATCATTTTAATTAGGATAAGTATCAAATAAATTAAGGAATTATACACAAAATCAAATTGTAATCTTGATTTACCTTTAGGCCGAAAATTCTGAGATATATTCCCCTCCTAGTCGGTTTGCTAAATATTTAAACAAATCAAATTATTTTATAAAACCCTTTTATAGCCGAAACCCTAAATCGCTAAACCAAAAATCGACCAAGCCTCCATTCGATCTTCTGGACCTGAGCAAGCATTTTTCTGGAGTTCATCAAGGTGTAAGAGAGCTACGAAAAATAGGATTTGGAGTATTGAAGCCTTCGTTGGATCGTGGTGCTTTGTTTTGTTCGGTTCATACGTACGATAGGTATAAAATTCCCACGACTAATTCTTACGCTCTAAAATTAATCTAGCATTTTTCTAGTGATCTTTAGGTCGATTACAACTTAGGAAAAATAAGAAACATGAATCATGCAAACTTTATAAGGCGTACGTGAATTAAATGGCTAAAACACAATTAAATCGTAAATAATGTTATACGAATTTTCTGGAGTGTAACCTTAATTTTTACATGTTCCCTACTGATAATATAAGCTTAGAAAAATAACCTTATGATTTATTTAAGCTTAGAAAATTAATATTGAATTTTGTTTAGATCGGATCTTAAAGAAAAATAAAGAAAAATTAGGAGAAAACCCTAAATCGAATTAGGGTTAGGGTTTTGTAGGTTGAATCTGATTAATAAATGCATGTAATGATTGTTTCATAATGGTTTAATGATTTGTTAAGGTTAGGGTTTGGTTTTGTAATTTTAAAAGTATGTACGATTGGTTTTAAAAGTATAAGGGTATGTTTTGCCAACTTTGAAACTTTTAGGATATTTTTGTAATGTTATATAAGTCTGTAGGAATATAGGAAAAATATAACTTGAGGGTCCTAAGTGTAAATATGGCAAGAAAATGAATTAATTGTATTTGCAAGGCACGAATTGTAATTAATTGAAATAGAGGGACTAAAAGTGTAAATTTGGGAAACTTGAAGTTATTCTGAGTAAATAATGTCATTAAGGGTGTAATGTGTAAATTTGAGTATTTATGGGCTTGATATGTAATTATAAATAAATTATGATTAAATTGTAAGTTTTGTAAAGTTAAGGGACCAATTGTGTAATTACTAAATTCTGAGGGGTCTAATTCGTACTTCATATAATTCTGAGGTTATGTTCTATAACTTTATAAAATAAGGTGCTTGTTTGGTAAATATGAATATTATTGGGATTAAATCATGAATTATGTAAATGTAGGGTTTATTTTGTAAATTATATAACTAAGGGGTATAAAATGTAAATTATAAAACTTAAGAGATTAAAATGTCATTCTGAATAAAGTGTGTATTAAATCAGTAACTTAAAGTATTTTCATATTAAACCTTTAAATCTAATGAATTTACAATTATAACCCTAAACTATGTATACTTGTCATAATTAACCCTAAACTTTTGTAACTGATATAATGTACCTTAATTCCATAATAATCTTGAAATAAGGACTTAACCTAATCTGGGATACTAATATCTTACTAAATATGGAAATCTGTTAATTATAGAAAGTTACTAAATCTAGAAGGTTACTAAAAATAGAAAGTTACTTAAATGGAAAGATAACTGAAAACCCTTTTGAACTTTTGTCTTTTACTCCCTTAGGTTCGAGGAAGGAGTAATTTGATCCTTTTCAATTGCTATCCTTGTGTCCTTCTAATAAGGTACAGATATTCTGCTCTTCTTGTAAGGTGCCTTCGTTCTCTTGATCTCTTGTTTTGACTCGTTTAGGATTTCCCTAAGCCATTGCTATGTTCCCTACACTTTGGTTCGTTTGTTTGATTCATTTTGACCTTGATGTTCGATATGACCCTTTTTGCTTTGAGCCTCTATAATGACACATTTGATATTCGTTCGTTACCTTGTTATATATTAGTATTCGAATCACATTCGAAGGTTCATTTGATTTTGGTAAATAAATGTGAAAACCTTTTTAATTATGACCTGGAAATGTCTTGAGCAAAATCAGTTGTTTTAAAAGAATGATTATGGGTGGTGATATGATACTATTTATATATGACATTTGTTAACCTTTGTGGGTACTAGTTTAAAGAACATTTTTATGAAAAACCGTTTTGTAAGACTATTTTATAAAAACTATTCGGGAAGATCATTTTATTGAAAACCTTTAAATGAACTTTTGGACATGAACTTCTAAAATGAACTTTTGCTACAAACTTTAATTATGAACCTGTGAAATTCTTTTCTGAAACATTTGAAGTAGTCCTTATAATCTGAACTAAATTTTGATATAAAACTTAATTTAATAAACTCTGATTTGAACATTTGATAGTTATTTCGGGACTGTTGACATGAACCTTTTGCCATGTACCCTTAAGATATGAATTTTGATTATTTTGATAGTACATTTGACCTTTGACCTACAGTTTGATATTACGAGCCAATCACTAGGCATGAGGGTTTCATGTCCATGTCATTGACGCACCTCTGACATGACTCTAGGGCAGGAGAGTGATGACATGTTCCGTCCCTTATTTATTATCTGCTATGGCCATTATGATTATTATTATTATTGATTTGTCTGCGGGGGCGTATGGGTGCATCCTAGATTTGACCTGTTATCTGTATATGTTATTTGTTTATTGTTATATTTATCTGGTGACTGATGGTGTGTGCGATACACGTCTTTCACATATCTGGGAGCTAGCTACTCTATTTGGTTACGTTTGAGGTGATGTGATTTGGTTTGATTCTGGGCTCGTGGTGGATTACTGACCTTCCCTATTTTCCCTTTCTTACTTTGTACCTTTATCTATACCTTATGTTATTCCATTGCACTATATCATACATGTTCATTTTCTTTTGCTTTCGTTTTCGTTTCTATATATCTGTTCACTGGGCTTTTTAAGCTCAGCCGCGTTTCTTTTTCCCGCGGCAGGTTTAGTTGGAAGCTGGGTATGAGTGAAGAGACTTTTGGACTTAGAAGACCTTGATAGTTATTTTGAAGTAGAGACTTGTAGAAGGATTTGCATTTGCAGACTTAGTATTTAGCTTTTGTTTCCTTTGTAACCTTGTAAATTTCAGAATTTTATTGTAACCCTTGAGAACCTTTGTATTATTGTTGATGTATGCTTTGTTTGATCTGATATGAAACCATTATTATGACATCTTTACCCTTATCGGGATGGGGTGTTACAATTTATGGTATCAGAGCCAGGTTGCGATTCGTAATACATTTACCCTTGACCAGTGTAAGTTAGGACCACTAAGTTTTCCCTGTATGCGCTCGTTGGACAACCTTTGGAAAATTGCTTTAAGATTTTCCCTATAGGAATGTAAGTTTTGACCGGTGAGGATTTGGGTAGACATTAGGATTCTGTTTTGTCTTTCCATTCGTGCTTATTCTGCATATTTCGTTAATCATTTTCAAAATTGTTCAGACGCATGGCACCTCCAGCACGCACCAAGTATCGTTGGGCAACTGTTTTCGCTACTGGCCGAAAAAGGATTGGTAAGTTGAGAAGGACTCACAGGAGGATTTTGATCCCTGCTAGTATGTGGCCATGCCGGATTGAAGAAAGGATGACCGTGGTTAATATAAGTGGAAAAGAGATACATCTGCACGAGACGGAGGTAACCGATGGAAACGGCTTCGTGACTAGGTACCCGGGAAGGTGTCCCAAGTTCATAGAAGAAGGAGGAGTAGTGCGGGCTGAGCCTCACAATTTGTATGGATTTGTGGATGACGTAGGAGATGAAGGAAAGAACTCTGAGGATGGTTTTGCGAGACGACCACTGCCACACCCAGAGGGGAACCGAAACGGATGGCTTAGCGAAGAAGAAGAAGTGGAATCGGACTTGGAGTCCACCGTGAGTAACGCGATCTAGGCATAGAGATAGAACTCGAGACATGTGTGTTATTATTTTTTAGAATTTTGTCTTAGGTTTCTTTTGGCATTAATATGGTACGGATTTCGTTGGATTATGGGGTTTTCCCGAGTATTTAATAATAAGGCTTGAGCAATTTATGGAAAAATTCATGTGTGATATGTGTGTATCATGACTCTCAAGCTGTTAGGTCTGTTAAGCTCATCTCGGCTATGAAAGCCAGAACTTTGATTTCCCATGGTTGCCTTGGTTTTCTGGCATCCATTAAGATACCCTTTAGAAATCCCTAGTATTGAAGTCGTTCTAGAATCCATTCCATGCACCAATGAATGAACCTTATCTTGAGAGTTATTGGGCAACCTGAGTTTTCCGAACATAAATTCCTGATTGGACCACCAAACTTTCCACCAGAGCGTGAAGTAGGATTTGATAGAGATTGTCTAGTCACCAAGCGAAGATGTCTTCCAGATATGTCCGGGATCATATAAACTGATTTAAGGAACCGGGAAGAGCAGCAACCGAAGACCAAGAAGTGAGTTTACCTAAGCGTATATTCTGGGCATGTGTTAGTTTCGTTCGCGATAAAGAAGGATGGTGACTGGAGATAGCTGAACCGTGTTACTGTTAGGAGCCAATATTCATTCTCCCTGAAACGACTACGTGTTTGTTTAATTTCAGAGTGCGAAGTTTCCTACTGATGAATTAATTTTAGAATCACCTTCTATATTCATAAACGACTGCTATGACGATTAGGGACGCTAATAGTATTAGCTAAAGCTCTGACATCTTGTGAAATTGATAAATAATGTTTTTCTCATGAGTACTTGGATGAATGGTCATTGTATGACTTAATAGTACATTCGGAGACGAGGACGAGCATGAAAATCATCTTTGCACCTTGTTAGTCATTTGTGCATACTGAGAGATTGATATTTGTTGAGACAACGGTGTTCTTGAGTTAGGATACCTCTTTAAATCCCGCGAGCTTTGAAAGCTATCACCATATGGTCAAAACCAACAATAGAATGGAGAACTGAAATCCTTTAAACTCTGCCAAAGAATTCTGGAAGATGTTGCAACTGATGATACCATGGAGAAAATTCATGAACAGATAAAAACAGCTTAGTTGAGAATGGAGTTCGGAAAAGCTAAAATTAGAAATTAGCTGCCATACCTTCAGGTGGAACAATCTTTGGGATAAATCAGAAAGAGACTCGGTTATATTCACTTACCGCACAGGAAGTTTCGGATGCATCAAAGACAATCAGAGACATATCAGAAAAATGATTTCATTGCCTGACCCGGAGTTGACAACAATGGCGGCTACTCTGAAGAGTAAAGACATTCCTTACAAGGTTGAAGTGTTGGCGATGCAGAAGAAGAAATTTAGTCAAGATGGCAAACCTGGAGATGATGAAGACATACAGTCTAATTTTCCTATTCATCTTGGGTGTACTAAGATGAATTGAGAGCGGAAGCAGACTGGATGATGAAGAGATTCAAAAATCGTGCCAGAAATCCGCATTACCCAATCACATTCCAAGAAGAACTGCAGGAGGCTCGACGAACCAGACACAAGTTCCCGCTTTTGGTTTCACTTTCCGATTGATGGACAGACGAAGACAGATTAACCGGACTTGAGGAGATTGGATGTGTTGAGTGGACGGAGTTTAGAAACAGACCCTTATGGTTGGAAGAATTGATTCTGTGAACGCCGAAGTTAGTGACGAATAACTTTCATTTCCGTTGACCCTCTTAAGTTTCGTTATATATTAATAAGATCCTTTAATGATTTAAGTTCCCTAGAAGCAGTTCTGTTCGTGTTTATTTTTGTATGTTCGAGGATAGCTGTGTTTTTAGAGATTTTGGCGAATTGTGGAAGATGTGATCCTTGTGACGGCGTACCTCATTTCTGCTAGGCAATCTGGGATTTTGATACTCTTGCGAATAGTTTTGTTTTTCACTCTTGACTATGGCATTCGAAATTGTTGTCCTAGAGACTGTAGAAGTACTAGGAGGATTAAGATAGGTGATTTTGATTACGACTTGAGATTAAAGTATGACCATCATAAGGGCATATTTATATGATGCCAGTATTATGACGTCTGGCCAACGTGATAATACTTACATCATATAACGTGCACTTGTTGTGGGCATAGGATATCTTGGGGAGTACCTAAGAAATTTAGAATTTGAATCTCCGTTGGATTATCCGTGATTAGTGAGACTTTAGGTTCATTCTACCCATGCGTAGAATCTATTTTCGTTCCTTTGATATCTGGATAAGTTCGGAATCTCGTTTCGCATTCTGTTGACCTCAGCTATAAATCTTAGATTCCTATAAATCTCTTTTCTGTTGACACAATTAGTTTGATTTGAACTCTTGTTCGTATTCCATAGGAGATCCTGACGATTCACTTATCATCCATTTTATGATATATGGACCCTCCGATCAAATTAAATTAATGTCTTCTTCTGAGGAATTTGAACCCACTTTGTTTTGATTCAAGTCAGGAGAAATAAAGTTATTCCATTCGTAAAGATTCTTTGGAGGAACCACCAGGAGCGTGAGGCTACCTGGGAGACCGAGGAATCAACACGAGCTAGTTATCCGCAATTCTCGTTCTAGTCTGGTATGTCTTTGTTTTGTTTTCCGCTCTCTTTTCTTTTTGCTTCCTGCAAATTTCGAGGACGAAATTTTTTTTAGTGGGGAAGAAGTTGTAATACCTGAAATTCAGATAACCTGTAAAATGACCAAATTACCCCTGAAACCATAAAACATAATTAAATCACTTATAAAAATTCTGAATTGATTCCAACTTCTGAAGACAAACTACATATGAAACAAAACTAATTTCTAGGACAACATTACATTATTTTGAATGTCCAAAAAAATTATTAAGTCACACATGTACATATATATATAATCCGAAATATATAATTATTTAATTTAATTATATTTTGTAAAATCATTTTATTTAGGATAAGTATCAAATAAATTAAGGAATTATACACAAAATCAAATTGTAATCTTGATTTACCTTTAGGCCGAAAATTCTGAGATATATTCCCCTCCTAGTCGGTTTGCTAAATATTTAAACAAATCAAATTATTTTATAAAACCCTTTTATAGCCGAAACCCTAAATCGCTAAACCAAAAATCGACCAAGCCTCCATTCGATCTTCTGGACCTGAGCAAGCATTTTTCTGGAGTTCATCAAGGTGTAAGAGAGCTACGAAAAATAGGAGTTGGAGTATTGAAGCCTTCGTTGGATCGTGGTGCTTTGTTTTGTTCGGTTCATACGTACGATAGGTATAAAATTCCCACGACTAATTCTTACGCTCTAAAATTAATCTAGCATTTTTTTGGTGATCTTTAGGTCGATTACAACTTAGGAAAAATAAGAAACATGAATCATGCAAAATTTATAAGGCGTACGTGAATTAAATGGCTAAAACACAATTAAATCGTAAATAATGTTATACGAATTTTCTGGAGTGTAACCTTAATTTTTACATGTTCCCTACTGATAATATAAGCTTAGAAAAATAACCTTATGATTTATTGAAGCTTAGAAAATTAATATTGAATTTTGTTTAGATCGGATCTTAAAGAAAAATAAAGAAAAATTAGGAGAAAACCCTAAATCGAATTAGGGTTAGGGTTTTGTAGGTTGAATCTGATTAATAAATGCATGTAATGATTGTGTCATAATGGTTTAATGATTGGTTAAGGTTAGGGTTTGGTTTTGTAATTTTAAAAGTATGTACGATTGGTTTTAAAAGTATAAGGGTATGTTTTGCCAACTTTGAAACTTGTAGGATATTTTTGTAATGTTATATAAGTCTGTAGGAATATAGGAGAAATATAACTTGAGGGTCCTAAGTGTAAATATGGCAAGAAAATGAATTAATTGTATTTGCAAGGCACGAATTGTAATTAATTGAAATAGAGGGACTAAAAGTGTAAATTTTGAAAACTTGAAGTTATTCTGAGTAAATAATGTCATTAAGGGTGTAATGTGTAAATTTGAGTATTTATGGGCTTGATATGTAATTATAAATAAATTATGATTAAATTGTAAGTTTTGTAAAGTTAAGGGACCAATTGTGTAATTACTAAATTCTGAGGGGTCTAATTCGTACTTCATATAATTCTGAGGTTATGTTCTGTAACTTTATAAAATAAGGTGCTTGTTTGGTAAATATGAATATTATTGGGATTAAATCATGAATTATGTAAATGTAGGGTTTATTTTGTAAATTATATAACTAAGGGGTATAAAATGTAAATTATAAAACTTAAGAGATTAAAATGTCATTCTGAATAAAGTGTGTATTAAATCAGTAACTTAAAGTATTTTCATATTAAACCTTTAAATCTAATGAATTTACAATTATAACCCTAAACTATGTATACTTGTCATAATTAACCCTAAACTTTTGTAACTGATATAATGTACCTTAATTCCATAATAATCTTGAAATAAGGACTTAACCTAATCTGGGATACTAATATCTTACTAAATATGGAAATCTGTTAATTATAGAAAGTTACTAAATCTAGAAGGTTACTAAAAATAGAAAGTTACTTAAATGGAAAGATAACTGAAAACCCTTTTGAACTTCTGTCTTTTACTCCCTTAGGTTCGAGGAAGGAGTAATTTGATCCTTGTCAATTGCTATCCTTGTGTTCTTCTAATAAGGTACAGATATTCTGCCCTTCTTGTAAGGTGCCTTCGTTCTCTTGATCTCTTGTTTTGACTCGTTTAGGATTTCCCTAAGCCATTGCTATGTTCCCTACACTTTGGTTCGTTTGTTTGATTCATTTTGACCTTGATGTTCGATATGACCCTTTTTGCTTTGAGCCTCTATAATGACCCATTTGATATTCGTTCGTTACCTTGTTATATATTAGTATTCGAATCACATTCGAAGGTTCATTTGATTTTGGTAAATAAATGTGAAAACCTTTTTAATTATGACCTGGAAATGTCTTGAGCAAAATCAGTTGTTTTAAAAGAATGATTATGGGTGGTGATATGATACTATTTATATATGACATTTGTTAACCTTTGTGGGTACTAGTTTAAAGAACATTTTTATGAAAAACCGTTTTGTAAGACTATTTTATAAAAACTATTCGGGAAGATCATTTTATTGAAAACCTTTAAATGAACTTTTGGACATGAACTTCTAAAATGAACTTTTGCTACAAACTTTAATTATGAACCTGTGAAATTCTTTTCTGAAACATTTGAAGTAGTCCTTATAATCTGAACTAAATTTTGATATAAAACTTAATTTAATAAACTCTGATTTGAACATTTGATAGTTATTTCGGGACTGTTGACATGAACCTTTTGCCATATACCCTTAAGATATGACTTTTGATTATTTTGATAGTACATTTGACCTTTGACCTACAGTTTGATATTACGAGCCAATCACTAGGCATGAGGGTTTCATGTCCATGTCATTGACGCACCTCTGACATGACTCTAGGGCAGGAGAGTGATGACATGTTCCGTCCCTTATTTATTATCTGCTATGGCCATTATGATTATTATTATTATTGATTTGTCTGCGGGGGCGTATGGGTGCATCCTAGATTTGACCTGTTATCTGTATATGTTATTTGTTTATTGTTATATTTATCTGGTGACTGATGGTGTGTGCGATACACGTCTTTCACATATCTGGGAGCTAGCTACTCTATTTGGTTATATTTGAGATGATGTGATTTGGTTTGTTTCTGGGCTCGTGGTGGATTGCTGACCTTCCCTATTTTCCCTTTCTTACTTTGTACCTTTATCTATACCTTATGTCATTCCATTGCACTATATCATACATGTTCATTTTCTTTTGCTTTCGTTTTCGTTTCTATATATCTGTTCGCTGAGCTTTTTAAGCTCAGCCGCGTTTCTTTTTCCCGCGGCAGGTTTAGTTGGAAGCTGGGTATGAGTGAAGAGACTTTTGGACTTAGAAGACCTTGATAGTTATTTTGAAGTAGAGACTTGTAGAAGGATTTGCATTTGCAGACTTAGTATTTAGCTTTTGTTTCCTTTGTAACCTTGTAAATTTCAGAATTTTATTGTAACCCTTGAGAACCTTTGTATTATTGTTGATGTATGCTTTGTTTGATCTGATATGAAACCATTATTATGACATCTTTACCCTTATCGGGATGGGGTGTTACAATTTATGGTATCAGAGCCAGGTTGCGATTCGTAATACATTTACCCTTGACCAGTGTAAGTTAGGACCACTAAGTTTTCCCTGTATGCGCTCGTTGGACAACCTTTGGAAAATTGCTTTAAGATTTTCCCTATAGGAATGTAAGTTTTGACCGGTGAGGATTTGGGTAGACATTAGGATTCTGTTTTGTCTTTCCATTCGTGCTTATTCTGCATATTTCGTTAATCATTTTCAAAATTGTTCAGACGCATGGCACCTCCAGCACGCACCAAGTATCGTTGGGCAACTGTTTTCGCTACTGGCCGAAAAAGGATTGGTAAGTTGAGAAGGACTCACAGGAGGATTTTGATCCCTGCTAGTATGTGGCCATGCCGGATTGAAGAAAGGATGACCGTGGTTAATATAAGTGGAAAAGAGATACATCTGCACGAGACAGAGGTAACCGATGGAAACGGCTTCGTGACTAGGTACCCGGGAAGGTGTCCCAAGTTCATAGAAGAAGGAGGAGTAGTGCGGGCTGAGCCTCACAATTTGTATGGATTTGTGGATGACGTAGGAGATGAAGGAAAGAACTCTGAGGATGGTTTTGCGAGACGACCACTGCCACACCCAGAGGGGAACCGAAACGGATGGCTTAGCGAAGAAGAAGAAGTGGAATCGGACTTGGAGTCCACCGTGAGTAACGCGATCTAGGCATAGTGATAGAACTCGAGACATGTGTGTTATTATTGTTTAGAATTTTGTCATAGGTTTCTTTTGGCATTAATATGGTACGGATTTCGTTGGATTATGGGGTTTTCCCGAGTATTTAATAATAAGGCTTGAGCAATTTATGGAAAAATTCATGTGTGATATGTGTGTATCATGACTCTCAACCTGTTAGGTCTGTTAAGCTCATCTCGGCTATGAAAGCCAGAACTTTGATTTCCCATGGTTGCCTTGGTTTTCTGGCATCCATTAAGATACCCTTTAGAAATCCCTAGTATTGAAGTCGTTCTAGAATCCATTCCATGCACCAATGAATGAACCTTATCTTGAGAGTTATTGGGCAACCTGAGTTTTCTGAACATAAATTCCTGATTGGACCACCAAACTTTCCACCAGAGCGTGAAGTAGGATTTGATAGAGATTGTCTAGTCACCAAGCGAAGATGTCTTTCAGATATGTCCGGGATCATATAAATTGATTTAAGGAACCGGGAAGAGCAGCAACCGAAGACCAAGAAGTGAGTTTACCTAAGTGTATATTCTGGGCATGTGTTAGTTTCGTTCGCGATAAAGAAGGATGGTGACTGGAGATAGCTGAACCGTGTTACTGTTAGGAGCCAATATTCATTCTCCCTGAAACAACTACGTGTTTGTTTAATTTCAGAATGCGAAGTTTCCTTCTGATGAATTAATTTTAGAATCGCCTTCTATATTCATAAACGACTGCTATGACGATTAGGGACGCTAATAGTATTAGCTAAAGCTCTGACATCTTGTGAAATTGATAAATAATGTTTTTCTCATGAGTACTTGGACGAATGGTCATTGTATGACTTAATAGTACATTCGGAGACGAGGACGAGCATGAAAATCATCTTTGCACCTTGTTAGTCATTTATGCATACTGAGAGATTGATATTTGTTGAGACAACGGTGTTCTTGAGTTAGGATACCTCTTTAAATCCCGCGAGCTTTGAAAGCTATCACCATATGGTCAAAACCAACAATAAAATGGAGAACTGAAATCCTTTAAACTCTGCCAAAGAATTCTGGAAGATGTTGCAACTGATGATACCATGGAGAAAATTCATGAACAGATAAAAACAGCTTAGTTGAGAATGGAGTTCGGAAAAGCTAAAATTAGAAATTAGCTGCCATACCTTCAGGTGGAACAATCTTTGGGATAAATCAGAAAGAGACTCGGTTATATTCACTTACCGCACAGGAAGTTTCGGATGCATCAAAGACAATCAGAGACATATCAGAAAAATGATTTCATTGCCTGACCCGGAGTTCACAACAATGGCGGCTACTCTGAAGAGTAAAGACATTCCTTACAAGGTTGAAGTGTTGGCGATGCAGAAGAAGAAATTTAGTCAAGATGGCAAACCTGGAGATGATGAAGACATACAGTCTAATTTTCCTATTCATCTTGGGTGTACTAAGATGAATTGAGAGCGGAAGCAGACTGGATGATGAAGAGATTCAAAGATCATGCCAGAAATCCGCATTACCCAATCACATTCCAAGAAGAACTGCAGGAGGCTCGACGAACCAGACACAAGTTCCCGCTTTTGGTTTCACTTTCCGATTGATGGACAGACGAAGACAGATTAACCGGACTTGAGGAGATTGGATGTGTTGAGTGGACGGAGTTTAGAAACAGACCCTTATGGTTGGAAGAATTGATTCTGTGAACGCCGAAGTTAGTGACGAATAACTTTCATTTCCGTTGACCCTCTTAAGTTTCGTTATATATTAATAAGATCCTTTAATGATTTAAGTTCCCTAGAAGCAGTTCTGTTCGTGTTTATTTTTGTATGTTCGAGGATAGCTGTGTTTTTAGAGATTTTGGCGAATTATGGAAGATGTGATCCTTGTGACGGCGTACCTCATTTCTGCTAGGCAATCTGGGATTTTGATACTCTTGCGAATAGTTTTGTTTTTCACTCTTGACTATGGCATTCGAAATTATTGTCCTAGAGACAGTAGAAGTACTAGGAGGATTAAGATAGGTGATTTTGATTACGACTTGAGATTAAAGTATGACCATCATAAGGGCATATTTATATGATGCCAGTATTATGACGTCTGGCCAACGTGATAATACTTACATCATATAACGTGCACTTGTTGTGGGCATAGGATATCTTGGGGAGTACCTAAGAAATTTAGAATTTGAATCTCCGTTGGATTATCCGTGATTAGTGAGACTTTAGGTTCATTCTACCCATGCGTAGACTCTATTTTCGTTCCTTTGATATCTGGATAAGTTCGGAATCTCGTTTCGCATTCTGTTGACCTCAGCTATAAATCTTAGATTCCTATAAATCTCTTTTCTGTTGACACAATTAGTTTGATTTGAACTCTTGTTCGTATTCCATAGGAGATCCTGACGATTCACTTATCATCCATTTTATGATATATGGACCCTCCGATCAAATTAAATTAATGTCTTCTTCTGAGGAATTTGAACCCACTTTGTTTTGATTCGAGTCAGGAGAAATAAAGTTATTCCATTCGTAAAGATTCTTTGGAGGAACCACCAGGAGCGTGAGGCTACCTGGGAGACCGAGGAATCAATACGAGCTAGTTATCCGCAATTCTCGTTCTAGTCTGGTATGTCTTTGGTTTGTTTTCCGCTCTCTTTTCTTTTTGCTTCCTGCAAATTTTGAGGACGAAATTTTTTTTAGTGGGGAAGAAGTTTTAATACCTGAAATTCAGATAACTTGTAAAATGACAAAATTACCCCTGAAACCATAAAACATAATTAAATCACTTATAAAAATTCTGAATTGATTCCAACTTCTGAAGACAAACTACATATGAAACAAAACTAATTTCTGGGACAACATTACATTATTTTGAATGTCCAAAAAAATTATTAAGTCACACATGTACATATATATATAATCCGAAATATATAATTATTTAATTTAATTATATTTTGTAAAATCATTTTAATTAGGATAAGTATCAAATAAATTAAGGAATTATACACAAAATCAAATTGTAATCTTGATTTACCTTTAGGCCGAAAATTCTGAGATATATTCCCCTCCTAGTCGGTTTGCTAAATATTTAAACAAATCAAATTATTTTATAAAACCCTTTTATAGCCGAAACCCTAAATCGCTAAACCAAAAATCAACCAAGCCTCCATTCGATCTTCTGGACCTGAGCAAGCATTTTTCTGGAGTTCATCAAGGTGTAAGAGAGCTACAAAAAATAGGAGTTGGAGTATTGAAGCCTTCGTTGGATCGTGGTGCTTTGTTTTGTTCGGTTCATACGTACGATAGGTATAAAATTCCCACGACTAATTCTTACGTTATAAAATTAATCTTGCATTTTTCTAGTGATCTTTAGGTCATTTACAACTTAGGAAAAATAAGAAACATGAATCATGCAAACTTTATAAGGCGTACGTGAATTAAATGGCTAAAACACAATTAAATCGTAAATAATGTTATACGAATTTTCTGGAGTGTAACCTTAATTTTTACATGTTCCCTACTGATAATATAAGCTTAGAAAAATAACCTTATGATTTATTGAAGCTTAGAAAATTAATATTGAATTTTGTTTAGATCGGATCTTAAAGAAAAATAAAGAAAAATTAGGAGAAAACCCTAAATCAAATTAGGGTTTAGGGTTTTGTAGGTTGAATCTGATTAATAAATGCATGTAATGATTGTGTCATAATGGTTTAATGATTGGTTAAGGTTAGGGTTTGGTTTTGTAATTTTAAAAGTATGTACGATTGGTTTTAAAAGTATAAGGGTATGTTTTGCCAACTTTGAAACTTGTAGGATATTTTTGTAATGTTATATAAGTCTGTAGGAATGTAGGAAAAATATAACTTGAGGGTCCTAAGTGTAAATATGGCAAGAAAATGAATTAATTGTATTTGCAAGGCACGAATTGTAATTAATTGAAATAGAGGGACTAAAAGTGTAAATTTGGGAAACTTGAAGTTATTCTGAGTAAATAATGTCATTAAGGGTGTAATGTGTAAATTTGAGTATTTATGGGCTTGATATGTAATTATAAATAAATTATGATTAAATTGTAAGTTTTGTAAAGTTAAGGGACCAGTTGTGTAATTACTAAATTCTGAGGGGTCTAATTTGTACTTCATATAATTCTGAGGTTATGTTCTGTAACTTTATAAAATAAGGTGCTTGTTTGGTAAATATGAATATTATTGGGATTAAATCATGAATTATGTAAATGTAGGGTTTATTTTGTAAATTATATAACTAAGGGGTATAAAATGTAAATTGTGAAACTTAAGAGATTAAAATGTCATTCTGAATAAAGTGTGTATTAAATCAGTAACTTAAAGTATTTTCATATTAAACCTTTAAATCTAATGAATTTACAATTATAACCCTAAACTATGTATACTTGTCATAATTAACCCTAAACTTTTGTAACTGATATAATGTACCTTAATTCCATAATAATCTTGAAATAAGGACTTAACCTAATCTGGGATACTAATATCTTACTAAATATGGAAATCTGTTAATTATAGAAAGTTACTAAATCTAGAAGGTTACTAAAAATAGAAAGTTACTTGAATGGAAAGATAACTGAAAACCCTTTTGAACTTCTGTCTTCTACTCCCTTAGGTTCGAGGAAGGAGTAATTTGATCCTTGTCAATTGCTATCCTTGTGTTCTTCTAATAAGGTACAGATATTCTGCCCTTCTTGTAAGGTGCCTTCGTTCTCTTGATCTCTTGTTTTGACTCGTTTAGGATTTCCCTAAGCCATTGCTATGTTCCCTACACTTTGGTTCGTTTGTTTGATTCATTTTGACCTTGATGTTCGATATGACCCTTTTTGCTTTGAGCCTCTATAATGACCCATTTGATATTCGTTCGTTACCTTGTTATATATTAGTATTCGAATCACATTCGAAGGTTCATTTTATTTTGGTAAATAAATGTGAAAACCTTTTTAATTATGACCTGGAAATGTCTTGAGCAAAATCAGTTGTTTTAAAAGAATGATTATGGGTGGTGATATGATACTATTTATATATGACATTTGTTAACCTTTATGGGTACTAGTTTAAAGAACATTTTTATGAAAAACCGTTTTGTAAGACTATTTTATAAAAACTATTCGGAAAGATCATTTTATTGAAAACCTTTAAATGAACTTTTGGACATGAACTTCTAAAATGAACTTTTGCTACAAACTTTAATTATGAACCTGTGAAATTATTTTCTGAAACATTTGAAGTAGTCCTTATAATCTGAACTAAATTTTGATATAAAACTTAATTTAATAAACTCTGATTTGAACATTTGATAGTTATTTCGGGACTGTTGACATGAACCTTTTGCCATATACCCTTAAGATATGACTTTTGATTATTTTGATAGTACATTTGACCTTTGACCTACAGTTTGATATTACGAGCCAATCACTAGGCATGAGGGTTTCATGTCCATGTCATTGACGCACCTCTGACATGACTCTAGGGCAGGAGAGTGATGACCTGTTCCGTCCCTTATTTATTATCTGCTTTGGCCATTATGATTATTATTATTATTATTGATTTGTCTGCGGGGGCGTATGGGTGCATCCTAGATTTGACATGTTATCTGTATATGTTATTTGTTTATTGTTATATTTATCTGGTGACTGATGGTGTGTGCGATACACATCTTTCACATATCTGGGAGCTAGCTACTCTATTTGGTTACGTTTGAGGTGATGTGATTTGGTTTGATTCTGGGCTCGTGGTGGATTACTGACCTTCCCTATTTTCCCTTTCTTACTTTGTACCTTTATCTATACCTTATGTTATTCCATTGCACTATATCATACATGTTCATTTTCTTTTGCTTTCGTTTTCGTTTCTATATATCTGTTCACTGGGCTTTTTAAGCTCAGTCGCGTTTCTTTTTCCCGCGGCAGGTTTAGTTGGAAGCTGGGTATGAGTGAAGAGACTTTTGGACTTAGAAGACCTTGATAGTTATTTTGAAGTAGAGACTTGTAGAAGGATTTATATTTGCAGACTTAGTATTTAGCTTTTGTTTCCTTTGTAACCTTGTAAATTTCAGAATTTTATTGTAACCCTTGAGAACCTTTGTATTATTGTTGATGTATGTTTTGTTTGATCTGATATGAAACCATTATTATGACATCTTTACTCTTATCGGGATGGGGTGTTACAGTTTGTTTTTTCGTAATAGTTATGAAAGCACATAAATGCCTAGTTTAAGAGTTTAGTTATAATAAATTGACATTTATTATTAAAATATTAGTGGGAAAATTACCGTTTGTCAAATCTGGCCGCGGCTAGGGTTCTCTTCTTCCCCGCTTCCTTCAATACTTCCTCCGTTGAAAAGAGAGGAGAAATACCCTCCCCATCTTTTCCTAATATCCTCTACGTTCACAATGGTCCGTCCGCCTTCATCTTTGATATATTTAATGTTTCCTAAATCCCTCCACCTTCTCTCTCGGGCTTTAGCAATCCTGAATATATCATTAGCCCCCTCTTTGGAGTCCAATTTCTTATACAAATCTTCGTACGCCTTGTCCTTCGCCTGGGCTACTGCCTTTTTTGCTTCACTTTTAGCTACTATATACCTCTCTACAACGGCGGTAATGTCTGCTTGGTGGCCTTCTCGGCTCAAAAGAAGCTCTCTGAACCTGGATTGTTTCACTGTCACTTTCGATTGCACTTCCTCACTAAGCCACCAAGATTCCCTGCTTGGCAGCAGGGTCCTCGCTACCCCGCTAGCCATACCAAGGGAATCCTTTGCTGCGTCCTTAATGATGTCGACAATAGTGTTCCACATCTGGTCCGCGTCTCTAGCAGTCAATTCCTCCGACCGAGTAAAAAGTCTCTCTAAGACTTTCACTCTAAACGACTCTGTCGCCTCTCCGTTCAAATTCTTCCAAAGGATCCGTGGCAACCTCGTCTCTACTCTCCTTGAGTGTTGTCTCTGGAAAAGAGTATCCAATGCAAGCAATTTGTGTTGGGATGAGCATACCTCGCCAGGGAAAACCCTGCAGTCCCTACATACTCTAAGATCCCTACTTCGCACCAGCAAATAGTCAATCTGGGTGTTGTTACCCCTGCTCTGGAAGGTGATCAAGTGAACGACTCTCTTTTTGAAGAAAGTGTTCGCTACTACCAAGTCGTGAGCCGTAGCAAACTCTAAAATCGCTCGACCTTCGTCATTCCTAACTCCAAAGCCAAAACCTCTGTGGACCCCCGCGTAACCATCCGCTGCCGCTCTTATATGGCCGTTTAAGTCACCTCCTATAATCAAACGCTGATCCGACGGGCACTCCCTAACTAGCTCATCGAGAGAGTCCCAGAAGCTCTTCTTATCTGCTTCAATTCGGCCCACCTGTGGTGCGTAAGCACTGATCACGTTGACGGTCTCCCTATTAATAACCAACGTGATCATCATGATCCTATCGCTACTCCGGATCACTTGCACTACATTATCCTTGAGGCCCGCCGCCAATATGACTCCAACTCCATTTCTCACTGACCTAGAGCCCGAGTACCAAAGCTTGTAGCCGTTGCCCTCCCTCGTGCTGGCACCCTTCCATTTTGTCTCTTGAAAGCACGCAATGTCAACCTTATGTCTCCTCAACACATCAGCAAGCTCAAAGAGCTTACCGTTCAAAGACCCAACGTTCCAACTACCCACCCTAATCCTACGTGAGGACGCAACCCTAGCATAACCCCTACCCACCTATACCCACCTACCCTGCCTACCCCGCCTACCCCGCCCAGTCCAGCATGACATGACCTCAGGTGAACATCACTATTCAAGGAGTCTATCCTAAACCCAACAAACTACAACCAAAAAGGCAAGAAGGGGAAATCAGATAGGTAGGGAAGTGAAATCAAAGCCAACTACAATAACTAGAAAAACTAGTAAGCAAGCAATAAAACAAGAGAAAGAATGAAAAAGAATAAAAAAGATAGATAAATAAATAAAAGAATGTATTAAAAAATGTACTCTGCTACTGCCGGGAAAAAAATCCGGTCAACAGTGGCGGTAGCAGCGGCGGCTGACGGCGGTATCCGATAAAACAACTTGTTTCCAGCTCAGCTAGGTATGGGGAGTCTTCACTCGCCGGAGGTGAGACCCAGAAAGCCGTCACCACTTGCAGGCAACACAAAATCTATAAACACTATATCGCCACAAAATCCGGCGTGTGGCGGAGCGTGGCCGGAGTATAAGGTCCGAAGTTGGTGGGGATTTGGTCGGAAAAAGGTGGGGAAGAGGTGGTGGAGTTTAATTGCAATATAGTGTAATAATTAAATTCGGCTCGAGCTCAACTCAAGAAACTCGGTACATTTATAAAGTATTTACACTTATAGTATTTGCATATAAGCACTTAAGATACATAATATGTATATGAAATATATCACAAAAAAGATTGAAAAGCGAGACAATAAATCGAGTCGAGCTTATATAAGCTCGAACACGAATCGTTAAATATTTCGAGGTTATTTTCTGGGCCCGAGGCTCGATAAAGCTCGGCTTAAACAAGCTCGAGTTGAGTTCGATCTTGAGTTACTCGATAAAAACTTGACTCACTTACACCCCTAAACATGAGTATTCAAAGTTTCTAAAAGAATATTAATGTAATTTTAAAATTTGCAAGGATATTAAAATAATTTGCAAGTTTTTCAAAGGTACAGGCAACAAAATTGTTACAAAGACAAAAATATTCTTATATTTAACGAGATTGATAATGAATATTAAAAATTAGAGTTAACTACATTTTTGGTCCTTGTGGTTTGGTGCTTATTTCATTTTTGGTCCATTTTTTCAAAAAGTTTTGATTTTAGTCCAAAACCGATAGTTTCGTTCCACTTTCATTCCATTTTGATAACGAAGTTAGTTCAATTAGTTAAGTCTAATCGCAAAGTGGCAACATCAGTCCTTCATACTAATGGTAGTTTGCAACGTTAGTCCTTTATACCATAGATCGTTTACAACTTTGCCACATTAGTCCTTTATACCAATAATCGTTTGAAACATTAGTCCTTTCTACCCACGTTAGTCCTTTATAGCAAAAGAAGGGTGTGACCTTTGGGAATTGATGCGCGTGATGTGTCGTTGCGGTTTAGAAGTATTAATGCCTACTCAAGTTTTAAATTTATATTTAGCCGACTTATCAATAACACACACTTAACGAGCAGTATACCCGGTCAGTATGAATATAATGGTAAGTAGAGTGTCGATCACTAAGAGTGGAACGTATTATCCAGTTATTCTAATCAGTATTTTAATATCTTAAGTTAGCTGTACAACCTAATCTAACGCAAGGGGGTTCAGCCTGAGAGACTGGCACGGTTTGGTTATGATTAAATAGAAAACTAAACTAATGAGCACGAATCAGCGATTAGCACACACGTACACAGATAGATACTTGAGACAATAAGAAGACCTGTCCTGATAATTAAGTAGCTTGTCACTTGTTTTATTGCTAGTTTTATATGAAGTGTATATAATTAAACCTTTCTCGTTTGCTCTAATCTTATCGGCGAGTAAACCCTTAATGATTACTTATGTCTATCCTATTTATTAAAGAGACGCTGAAACAAATAGGCGAGGAAGGGGCATGGCGACCCAAGCAATGCTCAGCTAGACACAGAGGTTATCAATGCACTAATAAAAGTCACCAAAGACATTAACATATAAACTTTAATTAATGGGAAAGCAATTTTAAGGGGTGCGCATGATATTCCGTAGTCACATGACATCAGCCCATCAATCCTGATGAATTAAAGTGTACTAATACAATAAAACAAAACTACTTAATGAATTGAATACATGCAGGACCTTCTTACAGCTCTTGTATCTTCGTTCAAGGTGTGTCTTGTGCTGCTAATACGTCTGAATTCGGCTCTGGTTTGGTACTCGTACGTATGGTATCTTGCACACTGTCCCACTTCTCAAATTCGTCTGACTTTGGGGTATTTATAGTTTCTGTCTGAGGGTTAGATGCGGCGCATAGGATAAGTAGATGCGGCGCATTGACTTAACTTCGCGTGGGGTCCAAGATTAATATATTCAGGAATATTCGTACACCGCCTTAAGATGCGGCGTAACTCCATTTCTCTATGCGGCGCATGTCCTTTGCTGTCTTGGATTGTAACTTGTGAAATCTTGATAGTGATACGCCGTATGTAAGAAGTATATTGCGGCGTATCTGGAGCAGAATGATCTTGATCTTGTACATTTCAGTAGACTCTTAACATCTTGCTTGTTTTGCTCCATAATTAGTCCAAAATCGCCAAGTTTCACATAATACTTGTTTTTACCTGAGAATTACAAAAGTAAACATTAACGTATCAATTCTCATATATAATATAATAAAACAAGTCAAATAAATATGATAAATGATGATAATAAAATGAACTTATTTGAGTTCATCAAATATCCCCCCACTTGAACTTTACTTGTCCCCAAGTAAACCTTAGAATAAATCTTATGAAAATGTATCCTAAAAGATATTAGGATTTATTTTTATATTTAAGCATGTATTCGTTTTGTCATAATTGCACAACCAAACACTTAACGAATTAGAAATAAAATAAAATATTTCGATAAAAGCAAATCTAATCGTTTAACTGTCCAGTCGTGACGAATATTCTATCATAAGCTTGGCAAGTAGACGCATCTCCCCCACTAAAGCCAAGGAATGACAAGTCTAAAGCGGTAAAAAGGGTTTGTTGGTTAAGGGTTAATCATTCTTCTTAATCTCTATCGATCTCACATTCCAGAAAAGGCGACAAAATCACAAATACATGATCGAATCCACGACCACGATACTTGCAATTGCTCAAATCCTTAACTCGAATGGGCTAAAGATAGGACCAAGTAATCTTTACCAATAATATTATATCAAAAAGGGCGACAAAATCATAAATACATAGCCGAATCCACGACTACGATACTTAAGATTGCTCAAATCCCTAATCTCAATAAATCAAAGGTTTGGATAAAGAATGATGTAGGGTATGGATAATATTTGGGATACAAATTGGTGTAAAATGAAAGATAAACAAAACAGATAAATTAAAATCCTAAGTGTGGTAAATTACTTTCCCAACCATCCCATGAATAAGACTCATATCATTGAATAACTCACGCTTTAACACTTGAAACACACGCTTTAGGTAGACACGAATTATACTCAACAAGATCTCAATCAAAGAATAACCTTAGTTGGCGTTCCCATAACGGCCAACTCCCATTCAATCCATAAATATAATATACAACAACTAGTGGTGATATCACCCTCTTAATACAAAACTTTACATAAGTTGGTTAAAACAAACTTCCAACTTTTCCTTTTTCTTTTTCTTTTTCTTTTCTATTTTTTCGATTTTTTTTTTTTTTTTTTTTTTTTTTTTTTGACATCATCATATGTGTAAAATTTCACAACTTTTCTATCACTATTTTTCCGGATAATTTTTCCATACTTTTCATACTTTCAGAAATAACTGTAATAGCGAAAGTAGCAAACACACGAAAAATAAACTAAAAGATATACAATATTTACTTTCATACCAATTGCATTGTGCAATTTCCTGACTCAACCAAAGATAATGAATTACGCACGCGAACACAGGTAATGTAAGGAAACACACTTTGCCTAAAGCAATTAACCACGGATTTTAATCTACAGGGTAGGCTAAGGTGTAAGGGTGTAACGAAACATTATAACAAAGGTGTAAGAAACGAAAGGAATGGCTCTGAGGGTTTTTCTAGGGGTATCTTACTCTAAAAGTGAGAGTAACAAAGGGTTTATATGGGGGTTAACTAACCAGTGTAGTTAGTTAATATCACATAACATATAAAGGCTATTTGGGTGTAATCCTAGAAATTTACCAATTTAGACAAGTCACTCCAATTATATAGATAATACTTATTATGGTGGTCTCAAATAGTATACAAGCCAAGTTCTAAAGTTTACAAGTCACCGGCACACTCATAGATTTGTGAATTTTGATAAGTTCACAATTTTTGAAAATAAGGTTATGTGTGCAGCTATGCAACTTAGATTAAACAAAAAACATGCTAGAAAAAATTTAAATTTAAGCATATTAAGTACATATTAAGCATATTTTTGAAAAATAAGGACAAGTAAACGTTCTAATTCTCCATCCCCCCCCCCCACTTAAGTTAAACAACGTCCTCGTTGTTTGTGTCAAAGGTTAAATAGGATAAATGATGATAATAAAAGAATTAGAACAGAAAAACTCCCCTGAGATTTGCTCGGTATGATCCTCCATTATTCGTATAAGAGCAAAAATCAACTTTCTTGTGGATGAGAACGTTTAAGCTTCATAGATAATGTATCCACAGAAATGCAGAAATCTAAAATACCATTAAGACTTTAACACACCTGAATTAAGAAGGTTCAAACTTGCATAATACATTAGTAGTTAGTAAAAATAAAACTTAAAAAATTAAAATGTAAATCATCAGGTCAGTCGATACGCCGTATCGAGCCTGGAATAAATACGAAATAAAATAAAATAAAGGATAGGATGCGTCGCATCTGTTTTACTAGATGCGGCGCATGTATTTACCAAGCAGATTGTTAACAGTCTGTTGTAAAATGGGCTCGTTCCCCGATTTACATCTCGGGTTCTCTCGTTCACTCGTGCTGAACTTAATGCCAGTCTTCATCAAATATAACAAGAAACATAAACTGGAACATTAGATAAATACATGATAATATAATTCAATACAATCCCAGAAATGATAAATATAATGTATGAGGAATAATGTCTATAAAATCGAGCACATGAGATCATGGGTCTGTGGGGTCATCTCCTGCAGGTGAGCGGGTCTCGGAGGTGCTGGCATCGTCGGTCCTAGGTCGGACTCTGCGAGGGAGACGAGAGTATCTGATCATGCCCCTGACGTGTGTGCCATCTGGGAGATGATGGCTCGTGCCCTGATGCTCTAGGAGCTGACTCACACTCTCCACTAGCCAACCTAAGTCCCTCATGACTATAGTGAGGTCGGCTCTCATCCCGTCGACTACGCCTCTCAAAGCTCTAACCTCCCCCTCAACTAGCTCAACTCTCTGCCCCACTGTACGTGCAACTGGTGGCTGGGGTGTTGGTGCCTCCTCCTCCTGGGCTGGAGCAGCAGCTGGAGCTCCCTGGGGACCTCCCTGCTCAGCCTCTACCTCTGCTGGTCTCGCGGGGCCCAATGCCACCCAGTAACATTCCCCCATAACCATCTCACATATCCCCAACCTGACCAAATAATCCTGCCCAATAACCGGTAGACTGGTCACCTCAACCTCTAACCCGATAGGAATCTCATCACCGATCACACCAAAATGACGGGCCATTCTAGATACAAAATGCCCCCCCAGTCATCTGGCTCCTCCTATCTCTCCCCAGAGCTCCCCTATGGAGAAAATGCGCCAAAAAGTGAGGGATGTTCACCGCTAATACCTCATCCATGCTCCTCAGAAGGAAGAGGTCAAGAGTGGTCACCTTCTCAGGTGACTGACCTCTCCCAGCAATGGTCAGTGCTATCATCCTATGGCATAATCTCCTCATAGGCTCCCTAATCAATGTGTAGGATGGGGTGGAAGCAGTAGAATCACCTCCGGAGGATATCCTCTCCCAGAAATCTCCCAGCAACATCCTGTCTGGCACTGCCCTCAAACTCTCAGCCCAGTACTTGGCAAACCCAGCAGATCCAAGCTCCTCCTCAGTGTGTAGCCCCATGGCCAAAATAAACTGCCTCATCGACATCTGCCTATGCACACCACCTAACCTGAAAACAAGAGTATCAGCCGTATCAATCTCCAAATCCGTCTCCCTGTAATGAACTGTGCTAAAGAACTCTAGCATGAGATCCCTAATCAGAGGCTCGTCAATCCTGAACAACCTCTCCCATGCATGTGACCTAAACACAACCTCATCATCATCATCCCTCACAACCATCTCCAGCCTATCATGAAGACCACCAACTGCATTCCCCCCGTCAATCAACCCAACATCCGCAAAATCCAAAACCGAGACTCTAAAGATTTTCCTAAAGAAATTTGATCTAAGTCTCTGCACATAATCGGCCTCAGTATCTGCTGTCAGTCCCATGGTCTCGAAACGGAGCCACATGTGCCTGCGTTCAGCAACCGGTAGTTCCATCTGAAATAAATTTTAAATGTTAGAAAGCAGTTCTGAAGTGAGGTTGATACGGCACATCTGATAAATCAGTGCGGCGTATCTATGCTGCATAAAAGAGATGCGGAGCAAGCAATAGAATACGGCGTATGGGGGATGCGTCGTATCTAATTTAAGTAATACGGCGTATATGGAAGTATTTAAATTGGAAATAAGTTGTTACGCCGCATCAAGTAACTTAGATGCGCCGCATCTAGCAATATATCAGTATAAAATAGAGGGGGTCAGGCACGTTTTCCAAGAATCCGGACCCGTGACGTAAACTCCCACTTAACATCATAGTTCCATTTATCCCAATATCAATATCTAAAACTTCCTGTTACATCATTTTCCCTCTAAAGTTCAAAAATACTCCCCCGAACCCTAATTTTCATTCGAATCAAAGTGGTTTTTAATTCAATAGTCTATCAAAAATTAACATAGGGGAATTCATCTAGTCCAAGTTCTAATCAAATCCCTTAAATCTTTCAAGCCCTAATCGAATTATTGCATAAACCCTAATTTTTAAATTGAACAAAATTAAATAGAATAATTACCTTATATTATGATTAGGATTCGGTCTAGAGTTCGGATTAGAAGGTTTTGATTCGAGAAAAGAACTTTGGATTAAAGGGTTTAATTTGGTGTGCGTATTACTGTGTGTAAATTTGGGTAAGAAGTTGAAATCCGGCGCATCTCTTTCATATTTATAGGGTAAATACGATGCGCCGTATCGCATAATTGTATGCGCCGTATTTATCTAAATTCGTTGACTGGTCAATAAGTTTTAATTAGTCAGAGATACGGCGCTTAGAAAACTAAGATCCGCCGTATTACTGTGCTAGTGAACGAAATTTAAATAAGGAACGTACCTTGGCCTTCGCAACACATTTCCTAGCACATCAAATTGGGGTAAAACGGTAAACCATATGATATATATAAATTCAAGATAAGAGCAATAAGCATATCCGTTTTATTAATGATTATAATCTTTATTGTTTAGTGGATAATGATTTACTCCAAGGTTAGGAGCAAATATCGTTTTAAGCTTACAAAATTAAGATTACAATTTAAACAAGATGCATTATTTGGATAACAAAATTTAGGTTATATTCGGGAGAGGTTTCAGAGAACTCTCCTTTAGGCTAGGCGAATTATTGTAGAGGATATCTGGAATTCTATTTTAAGAATTTAAGACACTCAATGTTACCAGTAGTGAGTTTTCCTCCACTCTTGTTGTCTTACTACAAGCCTTTCAGTAGTCAAAAGTCTGATCACTCCAGCTAGCGTCTCTTGGTTCAGTTCAGAATGTAGTCTTTCATAGCGATGCTTAAGCCATCATTTATTCTGAAAGTAAACCAACTTGTGCACGAGAGTAGTGGAACGATCAAAGTGAATATCAAAAATCAACTACATTTATTGAATTAAATGCGTCGTATTAACAGAAGCTAATGCGCCGTATTTTCGTTACGTTTCAAAATACAAGATTTTTGATTTAGTAGATGCGCCGTATCGATACAAATCGATGCGTCGTATCTGTTTAATAATTCGAAAACTGTTTTTAATTTAAATCGAAAATACGCCGTATCTGTTAAAACAGATGCGTCGTATGGCTTTAGTGTTTAGAAAAATTTCTTATTAAAAACAGAATACGCCGTATCTTGGGGAAAGATGCGTCGTACTCGAATTTATTAAACGCGTTGTATTTTATAAAAATTAAACGCAATACGCCGTATCTGTAAAAACAGATGCGCCGTATCGTTTGTATTAGCACAGTACAACAATATCAGAATGCAGAAAAAGAAAAACAAAAAAAACAAAAATAAAACAAACAAAAAGAAACACAAATTACAGAAAATAAAAACACACAAAAACAGAAAATATGCAAACTATACAATGAATGCAATTTATCTAATATATAACAGGTTAGTGGTTAGAATCTAAAAAAAAAAAAAAAAAAAAAAAAAAAAAAAAAAAAAAAAAAAAAAAAAACTAAATAAAATACTAATCAAATTAACAGATAATAACAATTCACTCAAGTTTTAATTAAAATACTAATCAAATTAACAGATAATAACAATTCACTCCCCGGCAGCGGCGCCAAAAACTTGATGCGTGCGTGTTTTTTTTGTTCTAATTCTTTTATATCCCCGGCAACGGCGCCAAAAACTTGATGCGCGTGATGTGTCGTTGCGGTTTAGCAGTATTAATGCCTACTCAAGTTTTAAATTTATATTTAGCCGACTTATCAATAACACACACACTTAACGAGCAGTGTACCCGGTCAGTATGAATATAATGGTAAGTAGAGTGCCGATCACTAAGAGTGGAACGTATTATCTAGTTATTCTAATCAGTATTTTAATATCTTAAGTTAGTTGTACAACCTAATCTAACGCAAGGGGGTTCAGCCTGAGAGACTGGCACGGTTTGGTTATGATTAAATAGAAAACTAAACTAATGAGCACGAATCTACGATTAGCACACACGTACACAGATAGATACTTGAGACAATAAGAAGACCTGTCCTGATAATTAAGTAGCTTGTCACTTGTTTTATTGCTAGTTTTATATGAAGTGTATATAATTAAACCTTTCTCGTTGGCTCTAATCTTATCGGCGAGTAAACCCTTAATGATTACTTATGTCTATCCTATTTATTAAAGAGACGCTGAAACAAATAGGCGAGGAAGGGGCATGGCGACCCAAGCAATGCTCAGCTAGACACAGAGGTTATCAATGCACTAATAAAAGTCACCAAAGACATCAACATATAAACTTTAATTAATGGGAAAGCAATTTTAAGGGGTGCGCATGATATTCCGTAGTCACATGACATCAGCCCATCAATCCTGATGAATTAAAGTATACTAATACAATAAAACAAAACTACTTAATGAATTGAATACATGCAGGACCTTCTTACAGCTCTTGTATCTTCGTTCAGGGTGTGTCTTGTGCTGCTAATACGTCTGAATTCGGCTCTGGTTTGGTACTCGTACGTATGGTATCTTACACACTGTCCCACTTCTTAAATTCGTCTGACTTTGGGGTATTTATAGTTTCTGTCTGAGGATTAGATGCGGCGCATAGGATAAGTAGATGTGGCGCATTGACTTAACTTCGCGTGGGGTCCAAGATTAATATATTCAGGAATATTCGTACACCGCCTTAAGATGCGGCGTAACTCCATTTCTCTATGCGGCGCATGTGCTTTGCTGTCTTGGATTGTAACTTGTGAAATCTTGATAGTGATAAGCCGTATGTAAGAAGTATGTTATGGCGTATCTGGAGCAGAATGATCTTGATCTTGTACATTTCAGTAGACTCTTAACATCTTGCTTGTTTTGCTCCATAATTAGTCCAAAATCGCCAAGTTTCACATAATACTTGTTTTTACCTGAGAATTACAAAAGTAAACATTAACGTATCAATTCTCATATATAATATAATAAAACAAGTCAAATAAATAGGATAAATGATGATAATAAAATGTACTTATTTGAGTTCATCAGGAATACAGCTATGATTCCTATGAACATTGATTTGGAACAAAGTGTTGAGCCGTTTGTTATGATATTGAAACATGATCTTACACATCAACAATAAATATTTTTAATTATATTAAAATTAATTAGTACAGTAATATTTATATTATTGATATTGGTAAATATGAACAGAGGTTATAAATAAATCGAACTTTAGCATAGCTCGGCTTAACAAAGTTTGAGTTTTGCTCAAGCTCGCTCGAAAATCTCGATATACTTGTAATGATGTGTTTTTTTAATCAAATAAAATTGAAATATAGTGTAATACTTAAATTCGGCTCGAGCTCGACTCAAGAAACTCGATATATTTATAAAGTATTTACACTTATAGTATTTGTTAAGAATCGTTTAGCTCGAGGTTGTTTAGACCTCATCTAGGGATTAACAATAATAATGAATAAATACGTTGCACAGCGGAATAAATAAGAACATCATTATTATTGATTACAAGGTTTTTCTCGTCATCATCTCTACCAACTAACAATACAAATACCAACAGCCCCAATGCTATGTGATCAAGTATAACACGGTTACACTCTAACAGGAATCATAAGATCCTTGAGGCTTATCACAAATCCCTAACCCTGGGCGTCTAATCTAGAACCATACGCCTAGGTTACACACACACCCCTTTAATGGAGTTACATCTTTTCTCCTGTACATTAAAACTCATGCCCTATCCTCTTTATATAATAGAGGATTAGGGCTACAAGGACTCTAAATAATACATAATTAGTCCTTCATATTTGTCTTCATAAGTTTCCTCCATCTTTCATATTTTGTCAATATCAACTCAAATTATAATTCCCAACAATCTTCCCCTAGTTGATATGACAAAACCATGTATGAAAGATGTCGTCTTCCCTTTAATCCATGCATATCATCAAGGATCTTCAAGCTGCAATCTTCAAAATATTCTTCCCCTTTTTGTCATCATCAATTAGGGGACAAAAGTATGCAACCTTGATCTTCATAACCACGAACTAGTACCATACATCCAATTTAGTCTTCCAATGTCTTGAATCGCCCTCCATGAATGAACACCAAAACGCTTTCTTTTATAAATGAACTCAAGACAGAAAAATCCCAAGTCTTCAGTAAAAATACCAACGAGCAATCATAAAAACCTTCACCTCAATGTAGCACATAAATGGTTAATCATTTAAACAATAAGCTTCCCCTGAAACCCATATGTTAACCATTTGAATCTCCAATTCTATAGACTTTGTGTAATGATGAAGAAAATTATCCATTACCAATTCGATGCTGAAGTAGAATAAACCAACCTTGTGTCTTATGTCTTGTACTAAATACGACTTCGAACGTATACTTAACGTATAGGGAGATCGCAATCTATTGACAATAACCACTGAGCACTACAATGTAACTCCTTTAAGTGTTTGTCAATTCGTAGTCACCTGAACGAACGAACAAGTTACCTCCTGCAAAAAGGTATGATAAAACACAACCTTGAAAAATTCCACTTCATCGTCAAATAAGCAACAAATAATCCTCTTCGCCAATAAGAACAAATAAAACCGAGCCATAAATCTTTAACAAACATAAACCAAAAATCCAAATAACCAAATCTCTCGTGTGTGTGTGTCTTCCCCTGTGTGTGTGCGTTTTGGAACCAACTGTTCCAAACTTCCAATCAACAATACATGCTTCTCGACCATCCAAAAGCATATAGATTCCATATCATGTATAACTCCTGCCTTTAAAAATAAGAAATGCCTTGTAAGTAGCAAGACTTAAAAATGGTTGGTTGTAGGTCAGGTGAAACAATTTAAGCAATCCCCTTTATATTCCACCGACCCACGATGTATTATTGAATGAATACCAAGCACCACCGTCCCACTATATGGCTAAAATAATAATTGTAAGTGAATAAAAGTATCATTCACCGTCCCATGTGAGAATGAATATATCGATCAGTAGCATACTAAACTCTAATAATGATAAGCACTAACCAATCCAACTGATGCATGACACACCGACCCAGTTTGCATAGGAAATATATAATAGATTCTCCATGCACATTAGTGCAATAACACATGCAAACGCTCGACAAAAATATCAGTACCGTATAAAATAAATTTGAGCTTTAGTCTTTGGCTTGATTTTCAACTGCTTTGGCTCATCTTCTATAAGAATTCTCTTTTCATTTATCCTTAGCAGTTTGTACTGCTTCTTTTTCAACCTCAGCAGTTTGTACTGCTTCTTCTAATCCAGCAGTACCTTGTTGTTCACCACTTTGCTCACTCTGCTTACCCATATCCATATTTTCATTTCCATTACCAGATAAGATATTCACTAAATCTGAAACCATTCTTTCTTTTTCCAATCTTTGAGTTTCCATCCATTCTGCTACTTCAGCTTCATACATCTTCTTTGCTACTTCTTCATCAAAATCTATTTGAGCTTGAGTCTTTGGCTTGATTTTCAACTGCTTTGGCTCATCTTCTATAAGAATTCCCTTTCATTTATCCTTAGCAGTTTGTACTGCTTCCTTTTCAACCTCAGCAGTTTGTACTGCTACTTCTAATCCAGCAGTACCTTGTTGTTCACCACTTTGCTCACTCTGCTTACCCATATCCATATTTTCATTTCCATTACCAGAACCTTCTTTCTCATCCAAATTAGCACCAGTTTCTTCTTCAAATTCCAAAATCCTCCCCTGAGTTTGTGATTCAGTCATTCTTGATTTCCTCCCCTGTTTGGGATAATCATCACCATCATCTGAATTACCATCTGAATCATCATATGAAGAACTAATAGAAATCACCAACTTAGACCTTTTGGACTTCTTCAGTTTAGCTTCCAGTTTCTTTACTCTTAAGGTCAGCTTGGTGTAGATGTTAGCAAAGTTCCTTTTGTGAGTAGTAAGCTCTTCTTCTAGGCTTTCCACCTTTTCAAACAATTTGGTACAAAGAACCATCAATTCCTTAAGTTGAGAGCTGCCCTCATCACTTCTAGCTGTGTTACCTGCTAGGAGAGGTGAATCAAGGGGTAAAGATTCAGGTTCTCCCCTAGTTGGACTAGGAGGTACTGTTGAACCACCCAGATAATCCATTTGGCCTGGGATTACACTACCTGTGGCAAGTCTTGGAGGACTTGGCACATTAAGTATTGCCATGTTAGGGGTCTTAGTTATGTTTACACTGGCCTGCTTAGCAGTAGTGTAAGCCCCATCCATACTATCATCAAAGATAGGCTCATCTACTTCAAAGGTTGGAGTAGGAGGACTAGACTGAGCAATCATAGTCTCCTTTCTGGTTCTTCTTCTATAAGTGGTAGTTACTGGGGATGTATAAGTTGTTTCAGGAACCTCAATGGATGTGTGTTGGGGCTCAGTTGGGTTTACTGACCCTTCATCCTCAACATTTTGTATCATCTCAGGAAAGAGAGGTATCACTACCCCATTAAAAAGTCTACTTGCCATAGCCATGTTTTGAAAGAGTTTTTGCTGAAGGCAAGGTGTTGGAAAAGTTTCTTTATGTTTCTTAAGTAGATTCTTTTTTCTTGTTCAAAAAGGTTTGGATAAACCTTGGATACATTAGAAACTTTGTTTTACTTTTCACATTATTGACCATACTCTCAAATATCATTTTTGAAAAAATAAAAACTCTGTTTGTGGACAAACATATGAGAGCAATAGCAATATTGCTACTGAATTGCTCCCATGATGTTCTTTTAGGACTCAAACAATGCAAGAGAGTATGTATCAAAAATCTCCATTGAGGGGAGAAACATCATTTTTGAAAAGTTAATTTGTGGTTGGATGTATCATACCCCATTCTAGCAATTTCTTGCCATATTTCTATGTTTGGCAAGTCATTGATTCCATCAGAATCTTCTAACTTAAGATGTCTCCTAATAGAAGATTCAGAAACAATGAAAGATATGCCATCCACTTTAGAGTGATTTCAATGTCTCCATCTTCACTAGTTTTGACAATAGCAGTTTGCCAAAACTGTGTGATTTGAGAGACAAAAAGAGTAGGGGAAACAGTTAAAGCATACCTTATATGAGAGTTGTTGAGAAAATCCACAATCTCATAAACTTTTGGTCCATCCCCTTCCTCTGTTTTTTCAATAAAAGCAACCTGGTTGTGCGTCTTGACAAAGTCCAAATTAGCCATAATATTCTCAATAAAAATTGATTTGACTGTGGTGAATAGTGAAAATTTAGGTTAGAAAGTAGAAGATGAAAGTGAGATGAGATATTATTGAGAGTATTAGGGTTTCTATTTGACCGACTTAAAGAATAAGTTAACTTTTATTTTAGGATAAGATTATAATAGAATAAAAGTTAAAATATCTAGAAGAGGATCCCTTAAAAACCGTAACTTAACCAGTAAAAATCGCAACTAACTTCCAATGGCTAGTTTCTAAACAAAAATTAGTTACTGACACAACAGTTACAACGGCTAGTTCAGCAGTACAAACTTTGCACTAGCAGTACAAACTTTTCACTAGCAGTACAAACCTTTTATCAAAAAAATTCAAAGAACAGTATGAACTTATATGGATTTCAAAAACATTATAACACACATATAGTTTTTAGCAAACTATCAGCTATTAACGGATTTGATGTGTCTTTACCAATAGTCGTTTGCTTTGGACTAGCCAACTCTTCACTATTAGATATGGTGAGTTGATAACCATATAGTTTTTGGTAAACTATCAACCATAAACGGATTTGAGTAGTCTTTACCAGAAACTGTTTGCTCTGGACTAGTTGGTTCTTATGTGGGTTATACATGGTGAACCAACAACCATTTGATGTGTGCACAGATTACACACTAAGCTCCAAAGCATCATTCAGTCCAAAACATCAAACACTCAATTTACAACTCCAATCAACCTGCAATTGTTAGTCCAAAAATAGAAAACAAGGTGCAAAGCACTTGTCTCATAACAAAATAAGCATATGACTAACATTGCACACAAATAAGGAATTAATTTCCTTGGGGAACCCAAGCCATCACTGACTTAGGTTTTTCTCTTGCATCAATATAATTAAACCTTTTCAAAATAGTTGGTGCACCATTGGATTGAAGTGGTCTCCAAACCCATGATGCTGATGCATTGATACCATTACCTATATTTCCCTTAGCAGTGTTTCTAAAACTATCAGTATTAACTGCTTGCCTAGCAGTATGAACTGCTGGGTTTGCAATTGCAACCTTAGGTTTCCAAATTTGTTTCTTCACAACTGCTCGGTTATTAAATGGCCTTCTAGCAGTTGATGGTGCAGATATGAAAAATATTTTTGCACTTTGAACTGCTTGTCTTGGGTAAAAAGTCTTATTTGGTCTGGCAGTATGAATTTCTGGTCTAGCAGTATGAACTGCTCTTGGTCCAGACCTCAAAAGAACTGATCTAGGTATCATTCTAGCATTAGAAGGGTGAGTGGGAGGTCTTACTGAGTTCACCCTAGGACTTGAATACCTAGTTATCCTGTTGTTGCAATAGGCTGCAAAATGGTCAAACTCTCCACAATTAAAACAAGCTTTTCTATAAAAGGCAAAGTCATCACCTAGTTGGTGAGACTTGAGGTTATTCCAATTCCTTTGGTTACCTCTGGGCTTCTGTGTGGTTCTATACATTTCAGCATACCTAACTCTTTTCCTAGCAGTATTAACCTTTGACTTAGGCTTAACAGTTGTATTCTTGACCACCTTAGGAACTTTTGGTTCCTCTACCTTAACACTATCAGGCTTAATCTTATCCTGATCACTCTTATCATCATCAGAAGTCCAATCCTCTATTGTTGGAGCATCTGAGTCCCTAACAGATGACACCTTGTCATCAGAGAGTGATTTATCACTTGCACTCTCAAAACTTGCACTTACTTCTACAGGTTTCTCAACTACTTCTTTTTCTTTTAGTTTTGGTCCATATTCCATTTTTGGTAGTTGAAATTCCTCTAAACCAGTGAGTTCTAGGTCAATACCTGGAGGTGTAGGTATTCCTCTATAAGGAGGTGGAACATACTTATAACCTAGACCTGACTTAGCCTTGTTGAGAATTTGACATTCAATTATCTTACTTACACCCTTAGATGCATACTCTAATGTGTCTACACTCATTTGACTGTTTTCTTTATCCTTTTTAAGTCTATCAACCTCAGCTTTTAACACACTAATTTCAGCATCTCTAAAAAATATGTACCTTTTAAGTACAGCTACAGTTTCAGAAAAAGTGGACTAATTGCTTTTATAATGAATAATTTGCTCTTCTAAAACAGCTAAACCCCTTTTATGATTTGCCAAATTAAAATGGGTCTTGTTTAGCTCTATCCT
Source organism: Artemisia tridentata subsp. tridentata (assembly GCA_021014915.2). Taxonomy (NCBI): domain Eukaryota; kingdom Viridiplantae; phylum Streptophyta; class Magnoliopsida; order Asterales; family Asteraceae; genus Artemisia; species Artemisia tridentata. The sequence goes on from CP139505.1 coordinate 106,279,179, forward strand.
CTGTTCATCATAATGTTTCCTAAGTGTTTCTAATTCTTTTAAAGCATCACATGATTTAGAACATTTAGAAACTTGTACCTCAGAATCTGAGAAAGCCATGAGAGCCATCTCTATAGGTGCTGCTTCCTCTTCCTCCATGAAGCTCCAGTCAAACCCTAAGCCATCAATGGCCACCATTGCATTTGAGCTTGAGTCTGTAACCTCCACTTCCCTGGTCTTGCTTCCAAAGCTTCTGTTCTTGCCATCTTGTTGTCTTGGCCTTCTGCATTCCCTTGAGAAGTGACCCATCTTATGGCAATTGTAGCACTCTATCTTTAACTTGTCATATCCAGCAACATCATTGCTGTTTATGATTATCTTCTTGCCTGTTCTCTTCAAAAATCTCTTAGCCCTCATGCTAAGAAGAGAGAGTTGCCACTTGATATCCATCTCTTCAATATCATCATCATGGATTTCTTGAAGGTCTTCATGAGTCAACATGGTTCCATTGTGCTGAGTAGTCAGAAAAGCACAATAAGTATTTTCATCCAGAAGTCCATTAGTACTGCTTGAAGTACTAGCAGTACCAATATTTAAAGTAGCAATACCAACTGCTCCAGGAACTTGCACTTCTTCCACTGGACTTGAGGTACTGGGAGTTGACACAAAGGCCAAATTCCCAGAGCTTGAGCTTGTTCCTGTAGACTTCTTCACATCATGCTCCACTATTTTGAAGTTGCTATATAGATCCATTAAGCTCATGGAATCTATATCAGGTTTGTTCTTCCACACAACAACATGCATACCCCATTCAGCTGGCAGACTTCTTAAGAATTTTGAGTTGAGATCTTCCTAAGGTATCTCAATTCCAAGAATAGAAAGCTGACTCACTAGCTTCTGAAGCCTGTTGAACATATAATCTAGTGATTCATTGCTTGTTGCTGAGAAGTTCTCAAATTGTTGCTTGATTAGAGTTTTCTAAGTCTTTTTGGTGGCATCATTCCCACCAAATCTTGCAACAATTGCCTCAAATAATGATTTGGCATCCTTGAACTTGCTAAAGTTCAAGAGTTGATCATTGGGTATAGTCATCACGAGCATACTCCTTGCCTTGATGTCATTCTTGTACTGGGCCTTCTCTTCAGCAGTAATAGGCTTTGTCTACACTGTACTCACAGATTTACCATCTTCAGTTGTTGTTGTGGTAGAAGGTTTGAATGAATTCCCTTCTTCTATGATCTCCCAAAGTGCATAATCTTGCACTTGGAAGAATTGTTCAATTCTCAATCTCCACATATCGAATTCATTAGGCTTAAGCATAGGTAACTTTGCAGCAACATTAGTTGTGGTAGTCTCCATGTCCATCTTCTTTCTTGAAAACGTTCTTCTGGATCTTCTAATTCAAAGTATCAGAACCTGTCTCTGATACCACTTGATAGGATCTGATGTGTTACACTTAGGGTGTTAATCCTGTATTATGTGTATGAGATACTTTGAGTGGATATAACTAAGTATGCGGAATCTACTCAGTTATACTTAGAAGAATAATTGTTTGTATATGAATGGAACAGTGAATTGTAAGTATATGAACAATGAAGACTTGAGAATAAACAAAACGATTCAATATTATTATGATCAATAATACGAGTGATCTCCTATCACTAGGGTTTACAACCTTGAATCTCTATGAATAAGTCATACATAAACTTTAACCTAGGATATCCTTTTATAGACCAAAGATTCCTGTACAAGATAACTATAATTCTAATTATATAAGATATTCACTAAATCTTTTCTATACTTATCCAATTACACGTTTATAAAACATAAGCAGTACAAAGTATTTGTACTGGCAGTTAGTACTGCTTGTGTTATCTCCCACCAGTTGAAACTACAAGCCTGGCAGTATTAACTGTTAGGTTTAATTCACAACAGTATTTGCATATAAGCACTTAAGATACATAATATGTATATGAAATATATCACAAGAAAGATTGAAAAGCTAGACAATAAATCGAGTCGAGCTTATATAAGCTCGAACTCGAATCGTTAAATATTTCGAGGTTATTTTCTGGGCCCAAGGCCCGATAAAGCTCGGCTTAAACAAGCTCGAGTTGAGTTCGATCTCGAGTTACTCGATAAAAACTTGACTCACTTACACCCCTAAACACGAGTATTCAAATTTTCTAAAAGAATATTAATGTAATTTTAAAATTTGCAAGGATATTAAAATAAGGGGCAAATATAGACATAGCCCGGTAGCTTAAAGTGTTGGGCTTTTTTTGCCCCAAAAAAGTTGCTTTCCCAAAATGGCCCAAGGAATAGACTACTTCCAAAAAGTCGCTTAAAGCGATTTTTTTGTCAATTAAGCGACCTACTATTTGTGTCTTTTTGCAGCCAAAAAGTTTGACTTTTTAATTTTTTCAAGCGACTTTTGCTAGATTTTAAGCGACTTTTCGCTAGGGGTCAAAAAGTACACGCCACATGTCACTCCCACATTTAGTCGCTTTTTGCTTGGGTCATTTTGGGAAATCGACTTTTTTGGGGCCAAAAAAGCCCAACACTTTAAGCTACCGGGCTATTTGTAGAATTGCCCCTTAAAACAATTTGCAAGTTTTTCAAAGGTACAGGTAACAAAATTGTTACAAAGACAAAAATATTCTTATATTTAACGAGATTGTTAACAAATATTAAAAATTAGAGTTAACTACATTTTTGGTCCTTGTGGTTTGGTACGTATTTCATTTTTGGTCTATTTTTTCAAAAAGTTTTGATTTTAGTCCAAAACCGATAGTTTCGTTCCACTTTCAATCCATTTTGATAACGAAGTTAGTTCAATTAGTTAAGTCTAATCGTAAAGTGGCAACATCAGTCCTTCATACTAACGGTAGTTTGCAACGTTAGTCCTTTATACCATAGATCGTTTACAACTTTGCCACGTTAGTCCTTTATACCAATAATTGTTTGCAACATTAGTCATTTCTACCTACGATCGCTTGCAACGTTAGTCATTTTATATACGTCTTTATTTATGTTATTATATACATTTTTAGACATGTTTTTACACTCGTTTTACACGCATTTTTATACACGTTTTTCTACACTTTTTTATACACTATTTTATACACGTTTTTACACGCGTTTTTACACACGTTTTCACACATGTTTTTGCACACGTTTTTTTTTCAAAATTTTTTTCTGAATAATTTTTTTCTAAATTCTTTTTAGAAATTTTCTTTTACACATGTTTTTTTTTTTCCAAAAAAATGTTTTTGGAAAAAAATTGAAAAAAATTTTCTAAAAAAAAAATCGAAAAAAAAATTCGGGAAAAAAAGTTTGGAAAACGTGTGTAAATACGTATATAAAAACGTGTGCGAAAATTCGTGTAAAAACGTGTATAAAACGTGTGTAAAAACGTGTGTCAAAACGTGTATGAAAACGCGTGTAAAAACGTATCTAAAAATGTATATATAAACATAAATAAATACGTATATAAAAGGACTAACGTTGCAAACGATCGTTGGTAGAAAGGACTAATGTTGCAAATGATTATTTATATAAAGGACTAACGTGGCAAAGTTGCCAACAATCTATGGTATAAAGGACTAATGTTGCAAACGAACGTTAGTATGAAGGACTGATGTTGCCACTTTACGATTAAACTTAAATAACTGAACTAACTTCGTTAACAAAATGGATTGAAAGTGGAACGAAACTATCGGTTTTGGACTAAAACCAAATTCTTTTGAAAAAATGAAACAAAAATAAAATACGCACCAAACCACAAGGACCAAAATGTAGTTAACTCTAAAGATTAGGTCCCTGCCGAGGTTAAAACAAACGCCAATCTAAGACTCTATTAGTGGGAAGATCGAGTAACGGTGCAATTTACCCACCTCTCACTTTAAGGGCACAAGGAGTCATCACATTCAACTCTCCCAACCCTCCCAAATTCCACCAATAACATCTCTCCAACTCATTTTACCCTTTCAACCCTCCCAACCAACCCTCCCAACTTAATTCTTAGGCATTCATCACATTCTCAACCCTCCCAAAAAAAAAATTCATTTAATTTAATCAAACATTTATATAATAAAAACTTAAACATTTCATTAAAATAAACTAAAAAAAAAGACATAAACATTACATAAACCTAAACATAATTAATAAAAACTACATAAACGACATCATTATTAGAAAATAAAATACTACATAAAGAGACCTAAATCAATGTCTCGATCGGTGGTGGCTGATCCGCTGGGTCATCAAGGTATGCTAAGTCCAAACCAGATATATGCGCTGTCAGATCATACCGGAGGCGATGATGGACTTCTTCGTCATGTAACTCCCGCAGCGCATTCCGGTTATAAGCTACAGGGGCAGGTGGATCCATAATACGAACCTGTGATATTGCCCTCCCGTCGTCTTTTATGATCATGTTGTGCAATATAGTACATGTGGCGACGACTTTCCCGATCTTCTGTTTTGTCGTGAACCGGAGGGGACGCTCCAAAATCTTCCATTTCCCCTTGAGAACACCAAAGGCCCGCTCAACATCCTTTCTTGCCGCCTCTTGGAGTCTTTTGAACTTCTTTTCATCCTCTTCGACCGGATGCCGGTATGCCTTAACAAACGTAGCCCACCTAGGATAGATTCCATCGGTAAGGTAGTACCCATGCTTGTAATGTCGTCCATTTACGGTAAATGAAGTGTCTGGTGCGGATCCATTACGCACGTTTTGAAACAATGGCGACTGATTCAAAACGTTCACATCGTTGTTCGATCCAGGAGGACCAAAATACGAGTGCCAAATCCACAAGTCCTGAGAAGCAACACACTCAATCATAATAGTCGGCACCTTATGATCACCCCTCGTGTATTGCCCTTTTAAGTATCTAGGACACCTCGCCCATACGATGTGTGTACAATCAAGAGAACCAAGCATCCCTGGAATGTGGTGTCTTTCTTCGTGTGCTTGTGTGATGAGAGCAACATCGTGAGATGTTGGCTTACGTAAAAACTCCGCTTCGTATAAAAAAATGACCGCATCACAAAAATACTCGAGGGTGTCGCGAGATGTTCTTTCCGCCATGCATAAATACTCATCGTACGCGTCTGGAGGTTCACCCGTCGCCAATTGTTTGATCGCCGATGTACATTTCTGTAAAGCCGTGAAACTTTTTTTTTCCCGAGCGTCGTATCCTTCTTGAAAGTACTCGAACCCAGCTTCAATATCACCAACAATCTTCAAAAACAACCTTTTGCTCATGCGAAAACGATGACGGAAAACTGACTCATCGAATTTCGGGTCTTCAACAAAATAGTCAAGCATTAGTGTTTCCCCCGCTTCGACCCGTTCCCGATCAATGTACCTACGGGTGTCAGTAGAGCTTCCGGTGTCTTGATACGCGTCTAAGACCGTTTGCAAAAAGTTAAAAGTGCTCCCCGTTGACGAGTCGAAAAGCGAAGGCGGATCACAATACGAAGAAGAGGAAGAAGATGAATCCATTTTAGTTGTTTGTGGTTAAATTTGTGAAACTTGTGGTTTAATATGTGAAGATTTTAGTTGTTTATAAAGGGGGAAAAGTTTTTTTTTTTTTATAACCGTTGCAATTTAAATGAAGGAGCGTGTTTGATTTTTTTTTTTTTTAACTAATTTGGACCGTTGCAATTGAAAAGAACGAAGCAATTTCACCAGCCCGCAGCTGGTTACTCAGCCCGTGAATATCAACCCGCTGGACAACCCGCTGGATCGGCGGCGGTGTTCCCCAGCGGGTTAGCCCAGCCCGCTTGAAGCCCGTGAACCACTCCGTGAGGCCTAATACATGAAAGGTCAGGCTTTTTGTTTCAAGTCTTCACCCAAGTACTAGCTAGCCTCTTTCTTTCTTCACGCCTTTCCGTACCAGTAATTTAACCTCGCATGCCTTCTAAAATTGTACAGACGCGCTTCCCGTATCAATAATTCAACCTCATTATTGCAACATATTGAATTATTGATACTAATTTCGTCTAGAGAAAATTAACAAAAGGTACAAAAATTCACCATTCATCTACTATATAGTTATTTTCAATACCTTTTTTTTTTTTTTTAAATAGTCATGCTCAACTGCTTGACTCCACCTAATTTTTGACATGCGTCATTCTTTTGGATTTTTTCATAAAGTATAAAGGAATGACACGTGTTAAAAATTAGGTGGATTCAAGCAGTTAAGCAGTCAAAAAATTGTACTTTTTATACCAGAAAAATTACAAAGGAATGACACGTATCAAAAAGGGTTGTGTTATACAAACCCTCCCTATGTTGTCACATTAGAGGGAGTTTGGTCAAATCATACAACTCGGTGATGCGTGCAATGATTGAAAACCCTCCCTATTGGAGGGTCCAAATAACTTGCCCCATCAAAAATTGAGTGGAGTCAAGCAGTCGAGCATAACCTATTTTGAAAAAAATGTGTTGAAAATGACCATGCAGCGGATCATTGGTTCATTGGTGAATTTTTGTACCCTTTTAATAATTTTCTCTTTAGTCTTTCCTTCTTGTTAAGTTCTTTAATCTTTACCAAAATTAACATATTAATTTGTACAAAAAAACCATGTTAGATGTTAAGTATTTCCGAAACTTAGATAGTTTTTAACTTTTTGTAGTTAGTTTTTGGATAATAACAACGAAATGTATCAAACTTGTTTATTTTTTTGCTTTGTGTAGCCTTATTTTATTTTACTTTATTGGCAATTAAAACACAACACTTCCAAATATCGACATGTGTGTTTATTTTATTAATGTACAATTATCATTTTACACTTTGATGTTATTAACATGGTGGTTAAAAAGCGTAAAGGTAGAATAATCACAAAATACATAGAAAAATCGAAATTTGAAATGTTTAATTCGTGTTTAAATAGCAGAAAAACAAGGCTACACAGAACAATGAAAACGGAAAAACTAAATACATTTTTTTTTTCTTATCCTTTACTTTTATTTCTTCGGGCAAAGATAAGCATTATATATATGAAATGACAACAACAAAAGGATATAACACACGAATTCCAAGGATCGGAAACCAACCAAACATTATGGCGGCGCTTATTCTAACCCCCCCCCCCCCAAAAAAAACATTATTCACCCCCCCCCCCCCCCACCATTTTTTCAATTTTTTTATTTTATTTTTATTTTTATAATTTTGTTTATATCAAAAAACTATAAACCTGAAAGTGCGGAACAGAAACCGATAAAAACTATAAAACTGTCAGAAATACGGAACAGAAACTGATAAAAAACTGTGATATACTGTCCCAAAAAGGAATATTTGACCAATTCCCCTATGACTTGACATCATTGGGGGGGGGGGGGGGGAGAGAGAGTTGGGATAGCATAGGCCAACATTAACAAGAGCCAAAGAGACAACAACCTAATCTTATAAAACTAACCAGCGCAACAATACCAACTGCTAAGTAAGGCTATGCACAGTCGTTGACCCAAGCGACCTGGGTCACCAGCTGCCACGAAAGCTTTCTCTCTCCGGCGACCAGAAAAGACCAAAGTGCCACAGTCGATGACCGGTTTTTTTTTTTTTTTAATTAAACATTTATAAAAATTTAAAAAAAAAAAAAAAAAAAAAAAAAAAAAAAAAAAAAAAAAAAAAAAAAAAACCCTTAAAACTCATTAATAATAAAAACATTACTAAACTAAATTAAAAATACGATAGCGATTACAAACGTAAACTAATCATCTAAATTGTAGCGATCTTTGATTGCTGCCTTAAGCTGCCTAAGATGATTTTGGTGATTTTCGGGCAAAGTTGGGTCGATTTTGGAGTAGTAGAAGATCAAATCTTGGTTCTTGGTTGATTTTTCCATGAGTTCGACCTGTTTTCCTTGAAGTTCAATTTTCTCTCTTTTCATGGCCAGCTCTTGTTTCTTCATCTGCAGATACTCATCTTCAATGACCTTCTTTTTTCCCTCTTTTGAAGGCTTCGATTTGAAGAAGTTCTTGGTTAGTGAAGCTACAAACGATTGTGGTGGATCACGAGAGGAGGACGATGATTTCTTCCTAGCTGCGTCACGACCTTCTGGTCGTGATTCTCTTGTATCGTCTTCAGTTTCAGAATCATCGACGTCTTGAAAATTCAAGGGACCTTGTGTTGACTCTGAGGTTGTTGTAGAGCCCTTTGTTTTCTTCCGACTATTCGTTCGGATAGCATCTCCCTCCGTCTTCCAAGCATCGTGATGCCTCAAGATTTTCCAACATTCCACCAAGTTGAAATCATGACCGTAAATCATACGGTATTCCCTCAAACCTTTCTCTATATCATCAACATCATTCTCACCACTACCATGGTTAAGCTTGATATTATCCATGATAGCAGCAAAATTTTCAACCCTACTCCGAATCCGATTCTTCCATTTGCTGTTGATAGAGTCGTAGCTTCTTAATGAACCGGTTTCTTTATGAAAATACGTTATCACCTCCTCCCAAAAGCGGTGCCTGTTAATAGCGTTTCCTCGCTGGGAATTTTTCGACACAAAAACCCAAGCTTTACAAAGAGCGATCTCTTCCGCCTTTGTCCATGATGCCTATTTTTGGGACGGTTCGGCCTTCTTGCCTTTGTCCTTCGCCTTTGCCTTTGTAACACGTCGCGAAGCGGTCCTTGGTTTTACGGGTGATGTCTCTTCGACATCGTCATCATCTTCAACATGGAAAGAACCGTGGTACGAAGTATGGTAAGAACCGTGTCCCGAACCTTGCCCCATCAACACATCTTGAGTCGGATATTGTTGTGTCGCATGGTTGTCCATAAAATCCTCAAAATCCATATCAAGATTAACATCCCGAATCGGGGAATAATCTTGATACGGTTGGGGAGATTGTGGTGGTGTTATGCCGGTTAGTTGAAAGTTGTTTTCCGGCGAGAAGTTAAAATTGGGGGCATTTTGGGGTAGTCAGGATCGTCGGTCTTTTGATGTGGGAGTGTTTTTCTTTGACATGATGAGAAGTTGTTTATGGATGATAAGTTGAATATGAATTTGTGTTTGAAATTGTTTGTTTAGATGTGTGTTTGAGGTGGGTATTTATAAGGTTGAAAAAGTTTTTTTTTTTTTTTTAATTGCAACGTTAAAGAAGTTGGAATGTGTATTGATTGGTTTGAAAGTCGGTCGGTTGAAGGACCGATGTTGCCTTGCCCCAAGAAGCGACCGATATGTACATTCGAACCGACCGATCTCAATATCGGTCGGATATGGCCATTTCCAAGCGATTGACCGATAAAATCTGTCGATTGTGCATGGCGTAATCCCATCAATAATTTCCCTAATCACGCGAGGTCCACAAAGATGAAAACTTAATTAGAAAGGACAAGTTAGCCGACTTCAACTTCTAGTATTGTTTGTAACTTGGGTGTCTTTAATAACTACTTTTATCTGTCGAATACGATATGGTTTAACTCCTATTTATTATAGTATAATATATTTACTGTTTAATTAGACATATGTCTAGTCACGATTTTTCTTATAAAAGAGTTTTTTTTTTTTTTTTTTTTTAATATTTTAATATTTTTTTAACAACAACTAAATATCTTACAATATATAACCACAAACTATCTCACATGTTTTAAGCAGAACTTGAACCAACAACCATTTGATTGAAAAGCTTATCACACAACAATGGGTATCATTGAATCACAAGCCCTTTAGTCTTCTAAAAGATTGTTAAGCCGGATAGTTTTACGTCGTGATAAGACATGTGTCTAGTTAAACTTTTGATTCATTTTTAGGTTTTTGATAGTTTTGCCGTGATGATATAGTCTCTTTATCACACCTAATGTTGTAAATGAGTAATTTAAACTAAAAAAAGTAAAAAATCACAAAAAGATACTGTAGTAATTAACAAACCAAAATAACAAGACAAAAATTAAACAAATGACTAAAGGGTTATGTCATCCCCACCTCCCTCGATGTAACATATGAGAGGTTAAAGATACAAAAGATTTCTTTTGTTCTTCAATTTACAGTACAACACAGTTTTTTATCAGTTTTTTTTTCGGATTTTCTGTCAGTTTTAAGCTTTTGACTTATTAAACTTTATATTTTCTGTTCCGTACTTTCGGGTTTATAGTCTTTTTATATAAACAAAATTATATAAAAAATAATAATAATAATAATAATAATAATAATAATAATAATAATAATAATAATAATAAAAGGGTTAGGGGGAGGCCATTTGTAAAAAAAAGGGGTTGGAAATAACTAACCCTATGACTGAAATATAAAAGAAACGTTTACATCATGGGTGACATATAGTGACTAAAATATGAACCCCGGCCTCTTCTTTTTTTGTGCATCAGGTGTGACGTTTGTAAGTATTTATCTTCAGCGACAGTGACATTTTTATTCCATAAATCCATAGTAGAAACTGCATCCGTCCGTGGAAGTATTTTAAATTTTTTATTACCATTCTTAGAAGCCCAAGTAGGATAACTCGTCTTTGATCCCTTTCACATGTACAGTTTTGAATTTCTGAGTGACCAAAATTGCAGCTAATCTAACTAGTCATAACTCTTAGACTAAACGTAATAAGCTAGTCCCCCCCCCCCCCCAAGACAACTTGTGCGTCCCCCACAACCAGACGTGTCTCCCCTTGCTACTCGAACCACCAACGGACGCGTCTACAAAGTTGTTGGATTCAAAGTTGATGAAGATGCACAAGCCATCGTATCATTAAGGATTCAAAGTTGCTGGAAAAGATCATGATTTAATAAGTTTATGATGGAATCGAAGTACACAAAAAGCAAATACGACCATTGTGTCTATTTTAAAAAATTACAAGATGGGTCTTTCGTATATCTTCTTCTATATGTGGATGATATGTTGATAGCTTCTCAAAGTCTAGACCGGATTGAAAAGTTAAAGACTCGGTTGAAAAACGAATTTGAGATGAAGGATCTCGGTGAAGCAAAGATAATTCTCGGCATGGAGATAGTCGGAGACAAAAAATTGAGGAGGCTTTGTTTGACTCAGAAACAATATATGTGAAGGATTCTAAAGCGTTTTAGGTTCGATAAGCAAACAAAACGAGTTAGTAATCCACTCGCTTCTCAATTTAAGATCAGTGCTGCTATGTCACCGAAAAACGATGCAGAGAGGCATACATGGAGAAAGTACCTTATGCAAATGTTGTCGGCATCTTAATGTATGCTATGATGTGTACTCGACCAGATATTAGTCATGATGTTGGGAGGGTGAGCAGGTATATGCATAACCCAGGAAAAGGACATTGCCAAGCTATTAAATGGATATTATGGTATATCCATAACACAGTCGATGTAGGTTAGTATTCGAACATGGAAGTAGTCAGTGGGTAGCAGGGTATTGCGATTCTGACTATGCTGGAGATTTAGATAAGCGAAGATCTACTACAGGCTATGTTTTTACTCTGACAAAAGCTCCAATTAGTTGGAAGTCTACCTTCCAGTCAACTACTGCTTTGTCAACTACAGCTTTGTCAAGCAGAATATATGGCAATTATAGAGGCTGTAAAGGAGGAAATTTGGCTTTAAGGGTTGCTCAGTGAACTTGGAATCAATCAAAAATTTGTCACGATGCATTCTGAAAGTCATAGTGCAATTCATTTAGCGAAGAATCAGGTTTATCACGCAAGGACGAAGCACATTGATGTTCGGTATCATTTTATATGAAAGATACTGGAAAAAGTTTGAGTCAGAATCCAGAAGATTCATACTTCTAAGAATCCCGCCGATATGCTGACTAAAGTATTAGCTAGGATTAAGTTCAATTACTGTTTGGATTTGATCAATATTCTAAAAACTTCAAGATTGGTTTGAAGACTCCGCCAATGATGGTTGACAGCGAGATTGAAGATATTGGTATTTCGCCAAGGTGGAGATCTGTAGAATATTGGCTCAAATAAGAGACCCAGTTTATCTTATAAATCTCATCCAAGATACAGAATCTCTGTAAGATTGAAGATACGCTAGTTGATGAGATACAAGTTGGTCAAGTTGATAGCACATTGAGATGATTGTTTGGAGCCAATAAATAGAATGGTTTTCCTTTGAGTTTAGCACACCAAAAACACACACAAGCAATCTTGTAGTGTTATTAGTTTTTCCTCTCTTTTGTTCTAACTTTGTAATATGTTTCTAGCTTAAGAAATATATAAGTTTGTGGTGTTGCATTCTCTTGTTTAGTTTGATATTGTCTAATTTTCAATAAGCTATTTTGGGGTATACTTGTAGTGTTGATTCATTCACAATCTTTACATAGTCGGTGGGATATTGTCGCGGTTATTCCACAACAAGTTTATAAAATGTGAATTAATGAAGAAGAGCAAACTGCTTCTGATTATCATAGTTTAAGCACTACCACATAAAGCTATCGATATGATCTACTTCCCGGAAATAAAACATACCTTTGTAATTCTGTGTGAAATGAAAGCAACTACAACCTAGTTGCCATTTTTCGTTAACACTGTGTTCTCGAGTTGAGTAAAAGGGAGAAAATAAAGTGAAAGTGAGAAAGTTTGTGTTCTTCAGTTTTTTTTAGAAAGTAAAGTGAGGTAAAGTGAAGTAAAGTGGTTATATTTTAGTTATAAAACTTTCACTCCACTTTGGGGGTGAAAGTCATTTTACTTCCTCTCTCTTACTTTACTTCCTCTTTTTTTCATTTTCATTCATTTTTTTTCTCTAGAACGCAGTCCCCTAATAGTAAAATGTAAGATACTTTGGGTATCTCAGTTATTGTTTGAAAGAAATAATTTGAATGAAACCGAGATTAGGCAGGACATTTTCTAAGAGTTTTTTTTTAACAATAATGAATGTTGAATATACTTTATCATAGAATGGTGGCGATATATGGATTCATACGAAGATGGTTGGTGAGTTTTGGATTTGGTGTGGAAAAATCTAACGAATTGATTTGGACACATTGTGGATTGATTGAAACACTCCATCTCTGCATTAAATATTTGTATAATATTAATTATTCTACTTCAACTGCTTGTACCTTGAGGTACATCTGATATGAATATTCACCCAAGTACTAGCTACCTCTTTATTTCTTCACGCCTTCCCGTACCAATAATTTAACCTCGCATGCCTTCTAAAATTGTACAGACGCACTTCCCGTATCAATAATTCAACCTCACATGCCTTTTAATGTTGGGCACGTGTTTATTAACTTTTGACATTTCGATCTTTTGCTTTACAGAATTCTTATTATTACTCGTACAATATAGTTAATTTCATAAATGGTCTAAGTAGTCTGTCGAGTTTAACGGGTTTAGTTTTTTTATTTTTTTTAACGGATCCAATCCCTGTGGTTGCGACGCATAACGGGTTTTGTCCCTTTACCAATTTTTCTGTTAGGTTGACCGTGAAGTTGGTCATGTTGCATGCAAATTGAAGGGTAATTGTGTATTTTCGTGTATCTTAGTGCATGAACACTTCATTATTCCAATTTCACAGATCAACACACACTCACTCATGAAAAGTGTTCCTCATCTTCATGAACACTTCAACCAAAAATCGAAACCACTTAAAACTTCAAAAAAAAAAAAAAAAAAAAAAAAAAAAAAAAAAAAAACTTATTCATGAACACTTCACACAAAAATCGAAACCAACATTCGTTGATAAAAAAAAAATCAAAACCCAGATCATTAATCATGTTTTCCAACCTAATCAACTCATAATAATAATAATAATAATAATAATAATAATAATAATAATAATCCTCATCTTTTCTTACACCAATCGAAACATATTTGCCAAAATAAAATAAAATAAAAATCCAAAAACAAAAAAAATTCGGGTATAGGCAAAAGTTCCGTATAGATCTTAGTTTTACCAAAGAACCCAAGAGTTCATCTCATCCGTCCATTCCTTTTACCATCGACGCTCCACATAAATCCACATTCCTTTTTTTTTTTAATTGATGTAGGGGTATAGTGGTCAATTCACTCATTACTAATAACACACATATCCCACATACCTGAGGTGAAAAACAATACGATCCTCTCCAATCCAACTACCTTCAACAATCTCCGATCATAACCACCACTACACCGCCGGATCACCGCCGTTCAAACTACCGCTGTTCAAACCACCACTACACCGCCTAATCGAACAACCACTACACCGCCATAAATATAGCTCTCACTGAATCACCATCCCTTCCAATCTCCACCGACCACAACAACAAAAACCGCCATTGGAGTACCAATCGCCTTTCTATCACTAATATTGATCATCTCCTTGAGCGCATAGTTGCCATTGGAGGTTATTAGGTTAAAATTTGCTATTCAGAAGGTTAAATTCTTACACTTTCATCATCATTCACATGTTTGTAATCGGTGTTCAGTTTGACGATTGCTTGTAATAGTTGTTCATTTAATACTTTTATTGCTATCATTGCATCAAATTGATTCAAGTTTATAATGCATGTCAACTGTTTGATGAAATGCCTGAACCAATATCAGATGTGAATTTTATTTGTTGATTCATTGTTTAGTAGTCGTGATAGTACTTATGGTTATGCTTTCTTAACTAAAGATTTAGTTTTTGCTCGACAAAGGTATAGGTGAATGACTTCAATAAGCACATTTACAACTACAAGTATTATAAGATGTGTGAAGAACCTGTGAAAATATACTCTTGTAGCTTTTTAAGGTGCTTATTTTGTTGCTTATTTGGTAGATTTTCCTTATTTTGTTGATAATAAGTATTGTAGTTGTTAGATGTTTTTAGATAATAAGTAGTTTTATTCATGTTGATAATAAGTAGTTGTTATGATAATAAGTAGTTGTATTTTGTTGATAATAAATAGTTTCAGCTTTTTTTGGATAACCGATTAGTAGTTTTAGCTTTTTATTGGGACATGAATAGGGTATATCTAAATGCTTGTCAATATCCCTGTCGAATTCGGTGTCTGAGATTTTATGAGTGATGTACTGATGTATATGATGTATTTTGTTATTAAGTGGATTTTGTTAGAATCATATATGATTCACATAGAATCATATATGATTCTCATAGAATCATATATGATTGTGTTACATTATTTTATGGTTATTAACATTTAAAATTTTTATGCAGGTCGATCAAAAACTGTTGCACATAAGCCTAAAGAGAAGATAACAAAGGAATCATCTAAGAAGGCTACGGCTTCTGATAAACCAAAGTCAAAAGTTGTCAAACCTCAACCTCAACCTCCTCCTATAAAACAGAAACCTCAACCTCCTCCTGTAAATCAAGGACAGGGCTGATCGTGATCCAGAAAAAGACGTTCGTAAAGAAAATGTGCTTAAGTGATTGTGTACTAGTTAACTGATGTATTTTGGTAAAATCTGATGGTAGTGTTAACTGATGTATTTTGGTAAAATCTGTTGATAAATAGATGTAGTTAACTGATGTATTTGGTATTGAACAAGTTCTGATGGTAAACTGATGGTATTTTGATGTATGTTTTAATTTTTCTGATGGGTAGTATATGTTTTAATTTTATCATATATTAATCATATATGTGAATCATATATGATTCTATGTGAATCATATATTAAAAGTAAACATACTAATCCTTACATATATTCGTAATCACATATATTCAAAATCACTTGTCAAATAACAAAAAAAAATTCAATTAACATAGTTGAATTAAGATCCTCATTAACACTTTTTGCAACAGTGCAATAATAATAAATAAATTTAAAGAAATTGTTATTCAAGAAGCGTTAGTCGCTTGTTCAACTGCGACATTTCTCGTTGCTTGTTCACTTGAATCAGTTCCATCCTTTTGTGCCGATTTTTTAACTTCAAATCCTGCTACTTCAGCATATTAAACTTTTTTCCCTCAACAGGTAAATAAATATCATCAACAACAGGTTCCCAATTAACAGATCCCCCGGGAATTTCTTCATGTGCGTATAAAGTCAGCCTTGGTGTCGTCACAGATGCTGAAATATAGTATTTTCATTAGAATCATATATGATTTCACATGAATGATATATGATTCTACAAGAATCATATACGATTTTTTTTCTTTTTTGATTTACAGAATGTATAAAACAGAATATATGATAAACAGGTTCCCAATAATAAGCTTAAAAAGCAAAAAAATAAGCTGAATCACATATGATTTACCTTGAATAACAACAATATTTTCTTCTTGCACATCTACAAGAATCATATATGATTCTACAAGAATCATATATGATTCTACAATTATCATATATGATTTACAGAATGTATAAAACAGTATATATGATAAACAGGTTCCCAATAATCATATATGATAAAATAGAATCTATTAATAAGTTTACGCTTGGATTTTCTTTTTTGCTTGACATATCTATGAAGAATCACTAATAAGAGCGTAAAACCTAAAAATTAGGGGAAAACTAACAGAGAATCAAAATAACCAAAATTAGGTCAAAATCATCAAAATGGGGGATTTCTCAAAACCTAACGAAAATCAAATTAAATCATATCATTGTGTGCGCAATGATAAGATGAATCGAATGATGGTTTTGGATTTGAAATTCGTTAAGAAATGAGACGAGAAATTAAGGAAATGATGAGTTTAAGTAATGGCGGAAATGATGAGTTTCTGGGCGGTGAAGGTGTTACGACGGTGATGAAGGTTTTCTGGTGATGAAGGTGGCGGTGGTGATGAAGGTTTTCCAGTGAATGTGGTGGTGGTGAAGGTGGCGGTGATTGGGGTTGTGTGTGTGTGTGTGTGTGTGTGTTTTGCCCTAATTTTTTTTAGGGAAATAATGAAGGTATTGATTTTTTTTTGTTTATGTAATTGTCTTTTTTGCCCCTCAAGTGTAAATATTAGATTTATTCTGAGCCATTGGATCAAATTGTATTGTATGGTTAGGATTTGTTGATTGGTTCTATGGCATGTATGGGTTCTTCATGGATCTCAACTCTTCGGGTATATTACATATTCATAGATTTTCAAAAAATCTAATATCACTGGTGGTCCGCTGCCGCCATCGTTGATTTAGGGGTTTGTAAATCTGGAATAAACACAATACCCAACAAAAAACCCGCCACTAACAATCATGCCCCGTAGTCCGTCACCAACCGAAAACCCCACCAGCACCACCTAACCCCGACACCACCTAACTGTAGGCATCGCAACCACCAGATCTGGTGGTGGCTTTGTGATTGTGTGTTTGTTTTTTTTTTTTTTTTTTTTTTTTTTTTTTTTTTTTTTTTGTGTGTTTATTTACAAAGATTGATGTGTGTTTTGATTTGTTTTTTGAAAGATGATGATGATATTGGTGGTTTTGGTTTGTGGAGGAAAAGTTGAAGGTGATGATTCAGAAAAATTGGGTTTTTGTTAGTTAAACTGTAAATTATGAATTGGGTATTTCTTGTTATTTAAATGAGTTTAAAGAATGATTTTGGTATTTTTAGTTTGAAACCGAGGGGAGTGTTTTTTATTTGGAAGAATTGGTTTTTATAAAAATATAATAATAATAATAATAATAATAATAATAATAATAATAATAATAATAATAATAATAATAATAATAAAAGTGGTGTTTTTATCTTTCATAGAGTTAGCTTTTGTATTCAGAAAGGAGTGGGAGCACAACTTGTGTCTAGACTCCCATCCAACTTTATGTAAAATTTATCATGTTTAATGAAAATTTTATTATAAAAAAAAAAAAAAAAAAAATATATATATATATATATATAATATAATAATAATAATAATAATAAGAGGAAAGTGAATATGGGGCTGTCACACATCTAAACTTACATGCGAAATCATCAAAAAATATGTTATTTTAACAAGAAAAACATCAAATCTACCTCATTTTTATCATGTACTTCTGAATACTAGTGTTTTCTCTTGATTTCATCACAACATCACTTAAGTTGGGTTCACGTTGATTCATGCGTTTTCTACATCATATTGTTAGGTGTTTTCATTAACTAACAAATTAGTTATAGATTCAACAATGGTTTAATTTAATTCATCATTAAAATGTGTTTCAATATGCATTTATTAGTTCCACTACCCAAATTTTGAAAAAATAATAATCAAAACTAGGGGTGAGCACAAAAACCGAAAAACCGAATCGAAACCAAAAAAACCAAAAAATTCGAACCGAAAAAACCGCTCCATTTGACAAACCGATGGTGGTGGTTTTGAATTTTATAAAAACCGAATGTTTGGGGCGATTTTTGGATTCATAAGAAAAACCGAACCGAGAAAACCGCCCCGCCCCACCTTTAAATATATTTTTATATACTTTTATCTATATAAGAGATTTGCTATTTAATTTTAAATATTTGAGTATACAACTTTATCTATTAAAAAAAATGAAAGTGTTGTTTATTATATATACTTTCAAATTTGTTATATTTATATATATTATATCTTTGTTTTCGAGCAATAGTTTTCTTTGAATGTTTTTGCGAGCGAAAAGTGCAAAGCCGCAAAGAAATGCATTTTATAATTTAGATTCATGTTTGGTTGTTTCGTATGTTTTTTTGAAGCTTTGGATTGCTGGATATTATGCTATTATTGATATTTGTTTAAATTTTTTTGTTTGAAAACTAGGAATCGTAAACTTTATATAAGATCAAAACTTGCTTGTTTTCAGGTAAGAAAAAACGGAATAAAAACCGAAACCGAACCGATTCAATGTCAAAAATTGAAAAACCGAAACAAAAAAACCGACACCAAACGGTTTGTAGTTTTAAAAAACCGAAATATACTGTTCGGTTTTTGGTTTTACCATAAAACCGCCCCACCCCGCCCCATGCTCACCCCTAATCAAAACTACGTATTTTTTAGTGATTTTTTATGGTTTCGCATGTAAGCTTAGATGTGAGACAGACTCATATTCACTTTCCTCTAATAATAATAATAATAATAATAATAATAATAATAATAATAATAATATATGAGGATTGGGAGCCCAATTATTATCTCGGCTCCCTACTAACTTCTTGTAAATCCTATTTGTTTCTAATAAAGTGATGTTATAATAATAATAATAATAATAATAATAATAATAATAATAATAATAATAATAATAATAATAATAATAGTATGAGGATAGTTTGGTCATTTCATCCGTTCAAACATTCAAACTAACAGAAAAATTGGTAAAGGGACCAAACCCGTTATGGGTCGCAACCACAGGGACTGGATCTGTTAAAAAAAAGTAAAGGAATTAAACTCATTAAATCCGACAGACCACAAGGACCATTTATGAAATTAACTCATTACAATACAACTAGCTTAGGACTGTAAAAAATAACGATGTTAGATATTAAGTATTATTATCATTTTCATATGTGTTAGAATTGAAACATGAAGTATCTATTTTAGTAAATTCAAGTTTAATTGGATAACGTGGATGCAAAATCCTAATGTTGCTATTTTGTAATCTTTTTTCTAGCTTCTTGCTAGATTTTTTCTAATAAAATTTGCCGTTAAAAAAATCTTGTCTATTTTAGTAACCCTACTTTGATCCTAATAACTTGCTAATGATCTACATAGGTTGTGTTTATTCACAATCTAAATCTAATATGCTTACTGAAAGCTTTTGGTCATTTAATTTAAGAGCACACGGTGTAATCGCTTTGTAGGGAGGCGCCAAGGCTTTTGGTGTGTGTGATCAGCGGTGGCGCCAAACCATCGGCGTTATTGCCCGAGCGATGTTTGTGGTGTGCGCTATAGCTTGAGGGGAGACGGTTTTTGACTCTTGTCCCTCCAACAACTAGTTTTTAAAAGAAAATGTCAAAATTTAAAACTATAATACCCTCAAACCCAACCTTTTAACGTACAACTTACCACTTTCACCTTCAATATTTAAACTTTCAATATGGCCGATTTCGACACGAAGGCACGTATTTTCATTTGATAAAATCTTTTGAGCACCACCAAGCGTTGCAACAACAAGAAGATCAAACCTCAAATACATATAATGAGATACAATGTGAACGTGGACTTGCATAAGAACATTTGATGCGCGACTATTTTGGCGACAATCTGAAGTACTCAGAGTAATATTTTAAAGGTGACATTGTATGAGCATTTTATTTTTAAAAATAGTTGAAGGTATATCTACTTATAATTTGGACCCTATCCGTCAGTTCTGAATTCTTTAAATTCCTACCCAATGCTACAGGTCAAATGAGTTTTAGTGTTATTATAAAATGCACTTCTGTCATATGCCTACTGATAGACAGAGTAAAATCTGCTTCATTTGATGGTATTTACAAATTAGTTAACACGCGATACTGGGATTGTCAAAAAAATTTACTATGTGCATTACTGATATGCATGCTTAAGTATTTAAGGAAGACATCCAAAAATATATTCTAAACACAAAACGGTTCATGAGTTTTCGGGAATGGTTGAAAGCATTCATTGTAGGCATTAGTAATGAAGAAAATGTCAGAAGTCAAGGTACAAGCAACTTTCATGAGGTGATAAAAAAATACACATCTGTAATGCTTGAAGTTGTTGTGTTGTATGATTTGTGGATTTGATATGCCATTTTTGGTATAGCGTGTGCGAATAACGACCTTTGTTCTAAATTATTCTACGCTATTTATGACCTTATTAACTACATCGCCCTAGTGGCTTCATTTGAAGTAAATGGAGTTATATACTTACATACGATAAAAGGTATTAAATCTAGAGAAATCATAGTGGGCTACTTTTGTCAAATCATTTTTGTTGACACGAGACGAGAAACATTTATTTTTTAAGAGAAAACAAGAAAGGATGTTAAATGAGCTTTTGATGTCCTCTAATGATGGTGGGAATCATACAACAATTTGCGTGTGCTCACAATATTAGTAGGATACGAAGAATCAAGTACACTCTATCATATTACATAGCATTAGCCTGATTACTAAAGATTAAATTTTGTCATAAGTAAATTTAACGAATTTATCTTGATCCTTAGCTAATTCTTTGGCAACAAAAAAAAAAATTAGTTTTATTTAAATTTAATGTAATTTTTTTGTTAATTTTTATTCGTATTTTTCATATATATTGCAATTTTATTTTTTATTACAGAAAAGGCACTTGGTTTTTAAAAAGCAGAAATGAGAATAAAATAATGAGTCTAAAAAATAAGTTGTTTTCCTTGAGTCATGAGAGAGTTTGTTTTTGAGTGTGTAAATAAAGTAGTTGTGTTAATAAGAAAAAGCTAATGTGTCATTATAAATAGTTTTTTTTTTGAAAAGTGTCATTATAAATAGTTGAACATTGCTTCGGCAGTTCGGCCTAGTTCTTTATGAATGGTAAAGAAATTTTTTTTGGGTTAAGTTCTTTATGAATGGTAAATCAACATCCACTAAGAAGTTAGTGTTCTCCACTTATCTGAAAGCTGATTTAAAGCTTTTAGAGAAATCATTAAAAGAGTAACATTTTTTCATATCTTTTAAAATATTTAATTTTTTTTTACTGTCGCAAACAAAAAACTAAAATACATCAATAATTAAGAGATAACAATATCATGGTGCAAGAATAACCAAACCCTATATTTAATCACCCATATATCAAATAATTCTGATAGTGTTGCAAAATGAAAACTCAATTAGAAAGGACAAGTCAGCCGACTTCAAATTCTACTATTGTTTGTAACTTGGGTGTCTTTAATTACTTTTATGAGTCGAATACGATATGCTTTAACCCCTATTTATTACTACTATTTATTTACTTTTAATTAGGCATATATATGTCTAGTCATGATTTTCCTTCTGAAAGAATGTTTGCTGGATAGTTTTACGTACGTGACAATACATGTATCTTGTTAAACTTTTAATTGATTTTCATATATGTTTTTGATAGTTTTGCCGTGATGATATAGTATCTTTATCATATCTAATGGTGTAAATGAGTAATTTAGTAGATTTGAGGTAAAATTATAAACTAAAAAATGCCAGAAAATTCACAGAAAGATAGTGATAAACAAAAATAACAACACAAAAACTAAACAAATGACTAAAATATAAAAAGAAACGTTTACATCATGGGTGACTAGTGACTAAAATATGAACCACACAGCCTCTTCTTTTTGTGCGTATCGGGTGTTATGTGTGTATGTATTTATCTTCAGGCGACAGTGACATTTTTATTCCATAAATCCATAGAAATTAGAAACTCCATCCATGCGTGTAAGTATTTTAAATTTTTATTACCATTTTTAGAAGCCCAAGTAGGATAACTTGTCTTTGATCCCTTTCACAGGTACGGTTTTGGATTTCTAAGTGACCAAAATTGCAGCTAATCTAACTAGTCATAATAACTCTTATCTAACGGAACCTTAGGTTGACTATCATAAGAAAAGGTTATTTAACTTGTGTTGGTTTTACATAATTTGACATTCAAATAAATAACCATAAACATCAAAGCACACAATACGCGGAAGCAAGGATCATAATTAACATGTATAATGTAATACCGAAAAATAAATAGGAAACGTACATTTTTGATCTTAGCTAAACAAAGATCCAAACTTTCCTTTACTTTTCTTGAACTCACAAACCAAGATTGATTACTAAAGTAAGTAATCAACGAGCTCTCGAACACACGTACTATTACTCGACTAACGAATAGTGCTAGCAATTGGACACAAGAAAAACCAAACAACTTTGTTTTACTTGAACACACAATCGATCCACCTAAGTGATTTATTGATTCTTTAATAAATGCAATCAACTCACTAGTGATTGATTGACTATTATTATGAAACCAATCGACTCTTTGAAGGAAAAAAGGGACAACAATTATTTAAGAGTCATATCATCATTGCACAAAGTCAATGTCTTATATTTATAGTGAATTAGTTACTTGGAGGAAAAGAAAGTCGACAAGGGTTATAGAACCCTTTCCACTGATCGGTCAAGCCCAAGTGTTGGGTTTCTAGATCCTTCTTTGCCTCCTAATTACACTAATGGTCCCTCCTTTATTCCCTAACGATCGTTAGTCAATTCGGTTAATTACTTAACGTCCGTTAGTTAACATTTCGGGTCCAAATAATTAAAATACATAACTATTATATATATTAATTATTTACGTTAGTCATTCATACGTAAAGTGTGCAATCCCTCGCTCCCGAGTTCGAATCTAGTCATACACGATAATATTTTTTCCATTAAAACTCTAACAGCTCCCACTTGGAAATCTATTAAAAGTGTAATGACATTGGTTAGGGTCTAGCAACACGCCAATGCCCCCAGAACAACTCGGGTGTTGGTTCTCCTGGAAAAAAACCATTCGATGATAAATCATCATAGGCATCCTTTTGTTTCTAATACTACATTAATAAAGATATGGATCTAAGTCATTCTTTATTAATAATTCTGTTTCTCGTTGTTTATGATTGAGCAAGATTACCAAATCTTCTGAACATATTCAGGGGAGATCTTGGGCGTGGCCACGCAAACCTCTTGCCAACCTTACGAGGGGCCCAACAGTATTAAGCTCCAAACAGTTTGAAGGAACAAATTCTATCTTGACTACAAGCATAACACATGCACTTCGCAACGCTTCCCAAAACAATCCGTATAGCTACCAGTTACGTATAGCGTTAAATTGAATCAAAGAAATGCACTACATGCATGACAGTTATCTGGCATCTCAAGTCTGAGGATAACTATATACTCATGATTTACTTGATGACGAGATCCATAAAGTAAACTCATGTGGCGGGATTAAGTCCTATATTCAAACGATTTGAATATCATGTGAAATTGGTATGACAACGCATCAATATACTTTCAAGTATATTCTACCAATACTCAGATTTACCTTAATTTAATGATATTCTCATATCATTAACTGGCAACGGACAGTTTAGAATATATAAATATATTCAAGGATATAAACATGCAAATATAGGATATATTATTAAGAAAATGATAAACAAACATAACCATTATTTTATTTCATTAAAATAATAACTGTTCAATAACATCTCATTATCCAAACACTAAAATAGATCAATGCATAATAATTCTTATTAATAAATTATGCCTCAAGTCATGTCAAACATACTTGTTGACAAGGCATAAATCAACTAATTTTGATCTATGAGAATTTTGAGAATACTTATTTCAAGAATTCAATTAATGAAGTTCTTGTATGTGTGTTATCAATTATCTTGATAATGCCACATAATATTTCATAAATACGTGACATCCTCAACCACGAATTTATGACAAGCAAACTATCAAACCTTTTATAGTTTAAAGTATTCTAATTCTTTAATGAAAAAATGTAACTATGCTTACAGTTAAGCATAACTAGTACACATGGCCATTAACTAGGATGAAATCCTACCATGACTAGTATTGAGTGTCATCTCAATCTTATCAGCATCATTGTATGCAAACAACAATATGCTCTTTAAAATCCCGTAAACTTTAATATCCAATGTGTAATGTTTGATACCTTCAAATCTTTCCAGATTTGTTGGCTATATCAATTACGCAACAATTGCCATATGGTTCTTATTTAGAATTTAGGAGCTATTCCAGGATGAGGATGTTAATTCTAAATCCAACCATATCCATTACACTTAGTTATCTAATAACTTTCAATTAGATATTAATGTTGTCAAATCATCATTCATCAAGCATGATACAACAAACAACATGATGTACATGAAAAATCCTTGCATCAAACTTAGATTTATTCATGTCATATCTTTTCAAAGATATGTATCTATCTAGACTTTCTAATAGTATAATCATGTTTATTAGAATCAATAATTTTACCGCTTATGTTTATAACAATAAACATATATTCCAAGGTCGTATGTTTATTTTCTAAATTTCCATAATGAAGTTTCATTCCAAAATAATACTTAACATTTAATGTTAATGGAATGCTTCTTCCTATATGTTATACAACATACATGAAATAAGAAAATAAATATAACACTCCCACTAGCTTTTAGGAATATTAAGAGATTGTCTTATTTTAATTATAAATCAAAACTATGATTTAATAATAAAACATAAGTGTATCTTCTAGATGCATGCATTAATCCATTCATAAATGATTGCATTTTGTATACTTCCAAAGATTATTTGAACTCAAATACTCCTTTCAATTTACTTATCGTCCTCGCACAAGTAATTATCCAAGAAAGAGTTTTGATATTCCATTGTTAATTTCATATAAATGAAACTAAGAATGATAATCATAATCTTTATACATTTAACGTACCTACAAAGAATTTCAATCACAGTTAATTGCTTAAGTGTGTTTGATAATCTTTTAATACATTAAATATGTATACAGAATAGTCCATTATGATTTCTACACAGGAATTTAAATCTCTAGGATTTCCATTTCCTTTGTAGAAACTCATCATCATTCTATAGTGTAACTATAGAGTTCAAGATTAGCTAAGTTTCCAAAACTAGTTATCTTCCTGGACTGCATCTAAGCATTCATAGTATGAGTAATTTGCCAAATTCAACATTTGCAATTTATCAACAGGTTTACTATAATCCTGTAACTCATAATCCTCAACATATTATACAAATATTTGAGATATCCTAGCGGATTTATGAATGAGAATTCCTTCATCTTGAGATTTAACATTTACATGTTAATCTTCAGCATGACAATTGCTAGTGTGTTTTAGAAGATCATGTATCTTGTAATTTTATCTTTTCAAGATAAAACTCCCACTTGCCTTTAGCTATTTATAGACTATCCATAAATACTTAGCAAGTAGAGCAACACAAAATTGTTCTCTTTTAGGACATTACAAATACATATTGACAGTTCCTTACATGAAGTTTGTTAATAACCTACTCAAAAGCAGTTTAACAAATTCTGAACTTCAATTTTAAGACTTAATGTGATTCATCACATTCCATAATAAATGGTGTCTTATTAATCTTCTAGGTTAGAGTCTGATGAAGCAAAAAGTGTACCGCTTTTAAGGGGTCATTTAAGCCCTAAATCGTATTTATTTGATCAAATATTGCCCTAAATCGTTCCTTTTGTCATTTTAGGTACTTTTGAGGAGAAATCTGGAAAAGGAGGCATTTTGGACGTTTTTGGAGCATAAAAGTGAAGAAAACGACAAAGTCTCAAAATTGTGCTGGAAATTACCTTTGACGGCGTCAGGATTTGTTCTGGACGGCGTCATGGCTTGGCAAAAGTGGTGGATGTGAAAATTACTCATGATAAGCCAGAGAAATTTGCATGGAATTCTGACGGCGTCACGCTTTAATGTGATCAAGGTCGTCACGGCTTAATTTAAAGAGGGACGGCGTCACCCCTAAGTCTGACGGCGTCAAGCCTTGATAAGCCAGAACGGATTTTGGAGAGCTAAAGAGGGACGGCGTCAAGAAGGCCATCCGGGAACCCTAAAAGCGGCGAGGTGACGGCGTCACACTCCATAACGTGACGCCGTCAGATCTGAAAGTCTATATATAGTTTTGCAATTTTTTGTCATAAGTGTGGAACTTATTGGGGAACATTGTGTGTGAAAACCCTAAGACGATTTTAGCAGCTTTTTCAAGGCTTTTTGCCTTGAGATCTTCCATGTTACATTGAAGATAAGTTATCAATTAATCATTCAATATGTCTATGTGTTGTTTGATTCTATCTTGTTCTTGTCTTTTGTTTAACATGTTAGGCTAGATTTATCTTGTGTTTGCTTAGATCTAATGAAACCTAGCTATTGATTATTGGTTATTAGTGTGTTATTAGTTGTATTGGATGATTGTTCATCTATGTTAGGCTTAAGAAAACTGGCTAACTTCCTATTCGATAACTTGCTTAAACGTCTTAAGAAACATGAACCAATGCGTACTAAGGTTTTTATGGTTGCATTTAATGCACAAGCGAATTCTAGTGATCCCATGTTAGGAGCTTCCTAGCCGGCTCGACATAGGAGTGAAGTAGGAGCTTGTAGAGTTGGGGAAGTACGTACGCCACCCCACGATTGGTATTAAGGAATACACCCGTCATCCACGCAATTAATACACACTAATCAACCGGTAAAAGATAGTTAGGGAGTAAGGAAATCTAAGTAAACACATTTCTCTCCACATAAGTTTTACCACCTTTTCATTTTCTGTTATTTTATTTTATTTGCATTCGTAGTAACTTGGGTTAGTTGACTAGCAACTAATTCCGCCCACTCTTTCAAACCCGAGATTTTACTTGCTTTCATAAAATTATAAAAAACATAAAAAGAATCTTCTCTCACCCTTAGACCTATTAGAGTAGTTTTTCATACCTAACGAACACTATTCCCTGTGGAGAACGATCAATCCCCCGTACTTACCACTACACTATACTACATCGGTCAGGTACACTGCCTGGTGGGGTTGTAAGCCTGTTGAGATCCCTCGAGAGGTAAAACCTGTTGTAAGGTTGCAAAACCACGCATCAAGTTTTTGGCGCCGCTGCCGGGGAATAGTTATTGTTTAGGTTGAATTTTTTATTTTATAGGTCTACTCACTAGATTCCTTTCTAGTGAGATTTTTATTTTCTTTTTCTAGGTTTTCTTTAGTCTATCTATTTTCTTCGTTTCTTTGTTCGTAACCATTACCATTCGACATCATGGAAGATGGTAATATCCTTGATCCCAACAACCCACCACCACAACAACCACCACCACCTCCTAGAGCCCGTACTTTAGGAGAGTACTCCCGTCCTAGCCACCATGGCTATCGAAACACCATTGAGCTCACTCAAGGAGCCAATGTCACTCCCTTGCGATCCAACACCATCCGGTTGGTGCAAAGCGGATGCGCATTCCATGGACTTCGTTCAGAAGATCCTAATCAACATCTCAAGGAATTCTCAAAATTGTTGATTCTATAGACCTTGATGTTGCCACTCGAGAGACGACCCGATTGCGTCTCTTTCAATTCTCTCTGCGGGACCAAGCTAGTCAATGGCTAGAGCGTCAACCCGCAGGATCCATCACCTCTTGGGATGATCTCACCACTCGTTTCCTTGCTCAGTTTTTCCCACCGGGAAGAACTACCAAGCTAAGGAATGATATCTTGATGTTCCAACAACGTCAAGGCGAAACCCTCTACGAGGCATGGACTCGATTCAAGGACTTACTCCAAAAAGTCCCTCATCATGGCATAGAACTTTGGCTCCAAGTCCAAATCTTCTATGACCATATCAATCTCTACACGAGGCAAACCATTGACCAATCGGCCGGTGGTAAGCTACGTGATCTAAGTGCGGAACAATCATGGGCTCTCCTAGAAGATCTTGCTCTTTATGACAACGAAAGTTGGAATGATCCCCGTGATTTGAATAAAATGGTCAAGGCAATATCTTTGCCTTCGAACAATTCAAGCACTTCCGACCATAGGATCATAGAACTTGAAGACCAAGTCAAGTTTCTCATGAAATCCTACGAGGCTCCTAAACCTTCAAGCCAAGTGAACAAAATCACTTCTTCATGTGAATTATGTAGTGGTCCCCACGACACTCGTGATTGCATGGAACTCCCCGAACAAGCTTTTGCGGACTACGCATCCTCGCGTACCGACGGAGCGGGAGACAAGTGGTACACTTTCAAACCCGAGCCAAACCCCTACGGTGATACATACAACCCCTCATGGAAAAATCACCCGAACCTTAGGTGGAAACAAAACCAAAACACACAACAAACCAATTCTTCCAACCCACCTAATCGTTTCCAATCAAGCGGTTCCAACTCGAACCGTACTTTCAACAACAATCCTTCCGGCAATGGTAGTACCAATAACTTTGAAGGATTGATGTCCCAATTTATGGCATCTCAAGAAGCTCGTTTAGCTAAGTTTGAATCCGAATTCAATCAACAACAAATGGAGATGACCAATAAAATTGACAACTTATTGAAAGCCCTCAATAACCAAGTGCTATCACCTCCACATAAGGACGCTAGGAACACAAATAGCGGACCCCAAGTAAAAGACCCCTCTTCATCCAAACACGTCCACTTTGTCAACGTTGTCACTATCAAACCGATTGATAGGAATGAGGATAATAGTGAACCTGAGGATGAGGTTAAGAAAGTCGAGGTTGATAAGGAAGTTAGGACAAGTGAGATTGAAGAAGTAGATGATGATGAGGACTACTTCAATAGGCTACCTACTAAGGAAGAGCGCGTATATCATACAAACTTATTCGATGACCCCGAGACACCATACTTCCTAGGTAGACCAATCATAGAAATAGGCGACCCTTCTAATCTCAACATACCATGCAACATCGGATATTTGCATGTGTGGAAAGCCTACATCGACCTTAGATCACCCATAAACATCATGACTAGAGCCCACTACAACTTGATAATGAAAAATCAACTTGGGTATAGGATGTTCCCTGACAAGGGTTGGATGAGTAACTTCACGGGAAGAGTTAAGGGATTACCGGTTTATGTAGGAAACTTCACCTATGTCACCGACTTTGTAATTGTAGAAGATATCCGCCTAATAGTCGATGCATCCTTAACTCAAGTGGTTTTCGGAAAACCATTTGTTGAGGTCTCTAGAATGACTTATGAACCTTCCTTAGGGATAGTTAGATTTAAGGATGAGACCGATGAGGTAAACTACCAAATGCCATATAAGATAGAACAATTCCAACACTTGTCAAATGTTGAGAAGGAGCTTAAGCAAGCAGTCTACTATAGGAATGATAGAGATAGAAGTAAAGGAGTAGACTATGTTATGGGAAGGATATTCGGTTTCTACAAGGATTGTTTGAAATTAGGGCCAGAATTTAGGACCGGACATGAGGATGACCTAGAAACCGTGACCAATGATGGAGTCACGTAATGTACGTGACTTTGAGTCTAGCTACAAGACTCGTTAATAAAGAAAAGCGCTTCTTGGGAGGCAACCCAAGTTTTATTTGCTTTGTGTGTTTATTTATTTGTTTGTTTGATTTTATTTGTTTCCGTATGTGTGTTTAAGTTTTATTATTATTGATTCATGTTAAAAACTAATTTGTGAAAATGCTTTATCTTGTTTTTAACTTCGTCTTAACTACATATAAAGGTATTTTGCAAAAGTTAAGTGTAAGGGAAATCTAAATCGGTTTATTAGAACACAAATGAACATGAATCTTAATAGTAATAAATGAACATACATATTAGTATTTGTTTGAGTCAAATGCTTGTATCGAGTCATAATGATGTTTTGCAGGATTTCCAGGAAGTAAGGTATAGGTTTTTCCAAAAATTTTCCGGAAACTTAACATGAAAATTCTGTCAGATCATTTCTGACGGCGTCAGGTTTTACAACCTGACGGCGTCAGGTGTTAATTTTCTGAAATTTTTGAAAGTTTTGTTTTCATAAAAAGTTTTTATTAAATTTCTAACTTATAATCTCCAGGAATCTGCAAAATAATCATTCCACAAGCATTATATCCTTATATATAGATTTATCCCGCCGATGTTATGCAGGTTTTCGTGTTTGTTTTCTCAGGTTTAACAGGTTATTTTAGACAAGGAAATGTAGGTGGAATCAAGCTTTTGGCGATGCTTTAGTCTTGGAGCTTCTACATTCTCTTTGGAAGAAGATCTAACCGTGTTACTTCATTATCCACCGAGCGAATCAGGGGAGTATTTGATTTCATTCTTTTACTTTATGCTTTTACATCTTGTTATTTGAACATTGGGGACAATATTCATCTTAAGTGTAAGGGGGGTAAAAGTACGATTAGAGAATGCTATTACGCTTGATTTTTGTTTGTTTAATAATAGATGTGTAATAAAACTGAGATAAATACCTGTTAGGGTAATTTTAGTGCCAAATTTAAAATTTTTTTACAACATTTAGGAGTGAAACTTTAGTTCTAATAAGCGTCTCATGGATAGGAATTATATGACTAGCACAAAAACCGTACCACTAAAAAAATTTTCCACCCCCAAATATGTGAGGTTCGCCCCTAGAATTGGTAGGAAAAGCATTTATGCTATGATGTGTGTACCGGTAGCACTTAGATTCTAGAACTTGCGTTAGGACCATTCCAAGGCCACAAGTGAGACTACATTCGTGTAGTTAGATTTACTACATGATAAGAGGCATTAGGATTAACCCATTGTGTTACACCTGTGTTTTTGTTATAATTACATTGGCTACATTGGTCAAGTAATTCTCCCACACCCTTTGCGTTGTACTCATTTTTAGTACACGATACCCCTAGTACACCCCTCAGAGCCTATCTTTTCGTTTCGACCTTTAAGCATTTTACTTAAAGGAAGAATTTGTTACACCCCACTTAAATGTACACCCAAATCGCCTTAGCCTACCTTGTATGCACTCATTTTTAGTGCATTATTGTGACAACATTTGTTTAAACCCAAGTTAATTATCTAGTTGATTACATGGTTGCTAAGTCGAGTCATATCCTTGTACATATTGTTTTGGGACGATTGGGACTCATGGGTGAAGTACTAGTGTAATGGAGTAATGGGGAAGAACATCATTTATTACCCCCATATGTGCTAAATATTTTAAAAGTACTCCAAATGTTTCGATTATCTTAATTCGAGTCATTAGAATAGTAATTTATAAAGTTATGTAAAAGTTCATGTGTAAGGGGAATGCAATGCCCCTATGATGTATTATTTTGGATGGTAGGGCAAAAGTGTATGCAAAAAAAAAAAAAAAAAAAAAAAAAAAAAAAAAAAAAAAAAAAAAAAAATCAAGAAAAATACAAAAAAAATGAGAAAAAAGAAAGTAGAAAAAACATACGGACTACCATCCCGTTTCATTTTATGTTTATTTTAATTTTTTGTTATTTTGTTTTTAGCTTAAGATTGAGTCGAGTCTTGGCTTAGCAACATTGTATAGTACATGTAATTAATCAAGATCTTTAACTCGCCACCAGTAAAATATCCCTTATCCAACAAAACCGTGTTTTCCTTTTCCCTACACCTAACGTTATAACCCATGTAAAAGCCCTCTTTGATAGTTTATCTTAGGTGCTTACGCCTAGTGGAGGAGGTTTTCGATCCTTTCCCAAGCCTATGGTAATCTATTTGCTATGACAGGTAGTGAGAGATATTATCCGTTTTCATTTATGAGATTTATTTTGATGACACTTGAGAGATGTAAGTATCTAAACACTACTTTTGAGGTGCTAGTATGTAATCTCCGTGCTTATTATGATTAAAGTGGAACGACTATTTGTTGCAATTACTTTTATGTTAGCATTAAATGACCCCTAACTTGTATTTTGATTAGAATAAAAGCGCATTTGCTTGATGACAAGCAAATCTCAAGTGTAAGGGTATTTGATGAAGCGAAAAGTGTACCGCTTTTAAGGGGTCATTTAAGCCCTAAATCGTATTTATTTGATCAAATATTGCCCTAAATCGTTCCTTTTGTCATTTTAGGTACTTTTGAGGAGAAATCTGGAAAAGGAGGCATTTTGGACGTTTTTGGAGCATAAAAGTGAAGAAAACGACAAAGTCTCAAAATTGTGCTGGAAATTACCTTTGACGGCGTCAGGATTTGTTCTGGACGGCGTCATGGCTTGGCAAAAGTGGTGGATGTGAAAATTACTCATGATAAGCCAGAGAAATTTGCATGGAATTCTGACGGCGTCGCGCTTTAATGTGATCAAGGTCGTCACGGCTTAATTTAAAGAGGGACGGCGTCACCCCTAAGTCTGACGGCGTCAAGCCTTGATAAGCCAGAACGGATTTTGGAGAGCTAAAGAGGGACGGCGTCAAGAAGGCCATCCGGGAACCCTAAAAGCGGCGAGGTGACGGCGTCACACTCCATAACATGACGCCGTCAGATCTGAAAGTCTATATATAGTTTTGCAATTTTTTGTCATAAGTGTGGAACTTATTGGGGAACTTTGTGTGTGAAAACCCTAAGACGATTTTAGCAGGTATTTCAAGGCTTTTTGCCTTGAGATCTTCCATGTTACATTGAAGATAAGTTATCAATTAATCATTCAATATGTCTATGTGTTGTTTGATTCTATCTTGTTCTTGTCTTTTGTTTAACATGTTAGGCTAGATTTATCTTGTGTTTGCTTAGATCTAATGAAACCTAGCTATTGATTATTGGTTATTAGTGTGTTATTAGTTGTATTGGATGATTGTTCATCTATGTTAGGCTTAAGAAAACTGGCTAACTTCCTATTCGGTAACTTGCTTAAACGTCTTAAGAAACATGAACCAATGCGTACTAAGGTTTTTATGGTTGTATTTAATGCACAAGCGAATTCTAGTGATCCCATGTTAGGAGCTTCCTAGCCGGCTCGACATAGGAGTGAAGTAGGAGCTTGTAGAGTTGGGGAAGTACGTACGCCACCCCACGATTGGTATTAAGGAATACACCCGTCATCCACGCAATTAATACACACTAATCAACCGGTAAAAGATAGTTAGGGAGTAAGGAAATCTAAGTAAACACATTTCTCTCCACATAAGTTTTACCACCTTTTCATTTTCTGTTATTTTATTTTATTTGCATTCGTAGTAACTTGGGTTAGTTGACTAGCAACTAATTCCGCCCACTCTTTCAAACCCGAGATTTTACTTGCTTTCATAAAATTATAAAAAACATAAAAAGAATCTTCTCTCACCCTTAGACCTATTAGAGTAGTTTTTCATACCTAACGAACACTATTCCCTGTGGAGAACGATCAATCCCCCGTACTTACCACTACACTATACTACATCGGTCAGGTACACTGCCTGGTGGGGTTGTAAGCCTCTTGAGATCCCTCGAGAGGTAAAACCTGTTGTAAGGTTGCAAAACCACGCATCATTAATCTTCTAGGTTGGAGTCTAATTGAGTATATACATTGCATACTCAATTTTCTAACCTTGATAACTTTTGAAAGAATAGAAAATATAGTTATCTTTAATCAAACAATATGACAAGAGTTTGATTTTTCTAACTGAACATACCATAACCATTATGTATTTCATTAGGATTATATTTTAAAACAATCTTACAATACGTAAGATAAATATATTTTGTTTGGTTTATCTATTTACCAACTAAATAAGCTTAATGATATAATAGAATTTCCAAGCCAATTGCATGCTATATAACATAAGTACTTTTAACCAAGTCACTTCATGTCCATGTCTTAATAAGAAGACATAAAGTGTTATAATCCCAATTCACGTTATAAATCATTGATCAACTCAATGACTTCTTGTATATGTCTTAATTAAAAAACATAACACATTAACGTCTTACTTTATTATAAGTCTTGTAACAATTAAAAGACTTCATATTTATATCTTTACAATAAAATATAAATATACAAAACTAAAGTAATCATGAACACCACAATATGGTTTCAATAGTATTTCCAGTTAATTTATTACTTCATATATTTATGACATTCCAAGAATACATAAACATTCAATTTTGAAGTAGTATTGGATTACTTCATTTATTTATGTCATTTCAATAATACATAAATATTTAGTTTGAAGTAATCTCATTATCATATTGACACTTGTTCTAATAAGGATCTAATTTAGATCTTGCAAATTAACATAGTTTTATTACACTCAGTTGATCTGCTGGCAATAAAAGCATGTAATTTACCTTGTCATTAATATCCGTGTCAAGGTCTCACTTACGCCAGATATTAACTTCAAGTGTCTCTTATAATTAGATAGCATGTGACTTAAATTTTATAGGGTATTTATTTTGATGTGACAATCAAAATATGTACAAAGAAGCATGCACTCATCTTTGTATTGTAGGTTTTCAAAACCATTTTAATTACCAATTTGTTAAGAGTTAAATCAACAAAGTTTTAATTGAGGCGTTGAGCAAATTACAACTTTGCCTTAAGATGCTTCGTACATGTAATGGTGTACTTGGTAAGTCTAATTAGACGCACATGCGAGCGGAGAGACAGAATGGAGTCTCTTTAAGGTCACAATTTAATGCGTACCAACCTTATACCCACTTTATAGTTTGTATAATTAGGTCCGCCTCTTCGACCATTTGTACCATTGCATCAATCAATCAAAAGTTTTTGATTCTAAGTCTTATAAAAAATATGTAGTAAATTATTAAATTGCTAGTCTCTCCTGGGAGCAAATTACCGTGCGAAGCGAACCACTATCGGCACATAAGACTTGGCAATAAATAATTTACCACATCATAAGGTTTCATAGTTATTATGTCAATTTAATTTTTATACAAAAAATTACCCTCTTGTTTGCTTACAATTCAAGAACAATTTAAACAAATAAGACAAGTAATTTCAACAAAATTAAATAAACACAAATAACGCATATAATCTTAACAATTAAATCATATAGCCACATGCAAACCTTTTGATAGATCCTATTAATAATCTATATGTGTAATTATTATGTATATAATTAAGAAAACTCCCATTAGTTTTCGAGCACATTGTACCCAATGGACCACAGACGTCAACAATTGGCCGCGTAAGTTTTAATAATTAAATACCACATAGCACATAACTGATTCATTAATTTAGAATATTAGGTCTTCCCTAATTTTAGATCTATCTAAAACATGTAGCACATAAATAAACCCTAATCCATGATTTCATTGCATGAAAAAATCATGGATCAAACAGGAATGTAACCCTTTATTCAAATAATCACATAAACACATGTTCCTAATTTAGGGTTACAAAACTAGCTTTTTATTAAAGAGGGTCGAACCCCCCCCCCCCTTAAATTATGATCGAATTTATTATTTTATTTTAGATCTAGTTATAAAACCCTAAAAAAAAAATTCGACACATGAACATGTAAATCCAAACAAGATTTGATTTTAATTATGTGTTTCGATAATTACAATTACATGTTAAACGGCTCGTGATGCCACTGTTGGTTTTACATAATTTGACATTCAAATAAATAACCATAAACATCAAAGCACACAATACGCGGAAGCAAGGATCATAATTAACATGTATAATGTAATACCGAAAAATAAATAAGAAACGTACCTTTTTGATCTTAGCTAAACAAAGATCCAAACTTTCCTTCACTTTTCTTGAACTCACAAACCAAGATTGATTACTAAAGTAAGTAATCAACGAGCTCTCGAACACACGTACTATTACTCGACTAACGAATGGTGCTAGCAATTGGACAAAAAAAAACCAAACAACTTTGTTTTACTTGAACACACAATCGATCCACTTAAGTGATTTATTGAATCTTTAATAAATGCAATCAACTCACTAGTGATTGATTGACTATTATTATGAAACCAATCGACTCTTTGAAGGAAAAAAGGGACAGCAATTATTTAAGATTCATATCATCATTGCACAAAGTCAATGTCTTATATTTATAGTGAATTAGTTACTTGGAGGAAAAGAAAGTCGACAAGGGTTATAGAACCCTTTCCACTGATCGGTCAAGCCCAAGTGTTGGGTTTCTAGATCCTTCTTTGCCTCCTAATTACACTAATGGTCCCTCTTTTATTTCCTAACGATCGTTAGTCAATTCGGTTAATTACTTAACGTCCGTTAGTTAACATTTCGTGTCCAAATAATTAAAATACATAACTATTATATATATTAATTATTTACGTTAGTTATTCATACGTAAAGTGTGCAATCCCTCGCTCCCGAGTTCGAATCTAGTCATACACGATAATATTTTTCAATTAAAACTCTAACAACTTGTGTCATATTGGCATATGTTATGACACTTTTAAGAACTTAAACTTTCATTCTAGGGATAATACACAATCATAAAAGGAAACTATATCTATGTTTAAATCGATGTTTACTGAATGTGTTTTTCAACTCCGTTTATCAAATGTGATTTAATGAAGAAGAGCAAACTGCTTCTGATTATCATAGTTTAGGCACTACCACATAAAACTATCTATGTCTACTTCCCGGAAATAAAACATACCTTTGTAATTCTGTGTGAAATGAAAGCAACTACAACCTAGTTGCCATTTTTCGTTAAGTCCTCTAATAGTAAAAAGTAAGATATTCTTACGACATATACAATATTGAAATGCAAAATAATGGCCATCCATCTCAGTTCTTGTTTAAAAGAAATAATTTGAATGGAACCGACATTAAACAGGACACTTTCTAACAGGAGTTTTAATACTAATGAATGTTGGATATACTTTATGATATAATGGTTGCGATATATGGATTCATACGAAGATGGTTGGTGAGTTTTGGATTTGGTATGGAAAAATCTATGTTCCTACGGCAGGCTTTGTTTTGCACCACAACAGCTAGCTAGCAAGGTACATCTGATATAAATATTCATAAGCTAGATTTTTATTTTATTATTATTATTTTTTTTATTATTATTTTTTTAGAACGGCACCACACTTGAAATTCGACCCCCGAGTTAAATTTGGGCAGGCCCTGGGACTCGAACCATTAGGAGAGACTCGCGAAGGGAAACCCCTAGAACTCACGGCTTCGCACTAAGAGGAAAATCCGGATTTTTTTTGTCACTTACGAGACTCGAACCCGGGTAAAACCCCTCCCCAAGCTCCAGAAGGAACTTAGGTGGCCAACTGAGCTAAGTCAGTTGGTTAAGCTAGGTTTGGTTAGTTGAGAATTTTAAACTATTTATCACCGGATGGGTTGTTCACTGGACTAGAACCGTACTAGACGGGTAACCGAATATACAGTACCCAAAATACGCGGTTGCCCGCGATTTAAGTCACAGTTAACCATGTCAGACATATAAGCAACTCGAACTGGATAAATTATAAAATAATCTAAAACGTAAAATGCAGCTATATTAAAATTAGATTGAAAAAGATTAAGTTATCATAAAGTTGTTTCGTCAAAATAATACTCCGTAATATTAGAATCATCATATATGTTACAAATCAACTATAAGTATTTAAACAACATTTATACACTATGATCACATTAATCAAATATCGACGTTAATACATGTTTTCATTAAGCGTGTAAAAAACGGTTATACTAGAAAAGTAAGGCAATCAAGAATCAATGCTTGAATAATTATTTGAAAATTTGATTTCAAGCATAGGTTAACCAATTCTTAAGTCTAACTTACACTTTGAAAAGCTTAACTGCATTATTGTATACGTATTGATCACTACTCTTAGAAACCACATAAACATCTAGCACATATGATATGATCATAGTTTACCATTTTTTTCTGTACGATATTTTGTTTCCATTACTTTATTTTTATATTCAAAACGTCTTTATTTCGTATCTTCTATCTAAATGCCTTATATTCCCCAACTCAGTTCTCGAGTTTTGAGTGAACCGAAATGGAAAATAATAGGAAAAGGAAAAGAATTGGAAAAGAAAATGAAGTGTTAGTTGATATGTTCTTGAGATAAAGAAAATGAAAAGGAGAGTAATTATAAATCATGTTCTTAAGTTGTAGGAAAAGGAAAAATAACTTATTCAAATTACATATATGCCCTTTAGTTGTTAATGTAAAATGTTATAAAAAGGATATATTAGTCTTTACACAACAATCATTTCCTTTTCCTTTTCTCTCCACTTCCCTTTTCTTTTTAAAAAAAAACTCAAGAACACAAAAAATATTCCGTTTCTTTTGCTTTCCTCTCAAATTTTAACTCGAGAACCGAGTGCAAGACTTCGTAACCAAAAAAAAAACGTCTTTTGTAACTCTATATATATGGAGCAAAGAATATTATTATGTTGCACACAAAGCCTACTTCGCATTCTAGCAATGGCAAAAAACATGAACTCATACACTCTTCTTTTTATCCTATCGATTTTGATCATTCACGCCCTTTCCACGTTTGCTCACTCAAAAAAGTTGGACGAGAAGAAACCTTGCAAGAGGTTTGTGCTCTACTACCATGACATCCTCTTCAATGGGACCAATGCTGCTAATGCGACATCTGCAGCAGCCGTGAACCATACACAGCTCGGTAATTTTAACCATGGGATGCTTGTAATCTTTGACGATCCTATAACCAAAGATCCACACCTCTTATCTCCTCCAATAGCTCGAGCTCAAGGATTTTATTTCTATGATATGAAGACTACGTATAACGCGTGGTTTTCTTACACGTTGATTTTCAATTCAACTGAGCATAAAGGGACAATTAACATTATGGGTGCGGATATGATGATGGAGGAGACAAGGGATCTTTCAGTTGTTGGTGGAACGGGTGATTTCTTTATGGCACGAGGCATTGCTACTTTCCGCACCGATACTCTACAAGGTGATTATTACTTTCGGCTCGAAATGGATATCAAGTTGTACGAGTGTTATTGATTAAATAACATCAGGCTCTCATCTTTCACTTGAGTCGATCTCAAGTAGGAACAAGAATTAAAGCTTCGCTTATATGGATAGATTCGGTTATTAACCTGTGTAACTCTCTTTTGTCTTCTTTGTAGCTAGTATGTCTTCGTACTCGTATTATATATCTCGTCTTTGTACTCATCTTATTTAGCTAGTATGTCTTTGTACTCGTCTTATGTCCTATATGTCTTTGTACTCATCTTATTTAGCTAGTATGTGTATGTCTTTGTACTCATCTTATGTCTCGTCTTTGTACTCATCTTATTTAGCTAGTATGTCTTTGTACTCATCTTATGTCCTATGGGATGTGTTAAAATAACGGGGTCTATGCCCTAGTCTACCTTCTTTCTTTTTTTCTTCTTTTTTTTTTTTTTTTTTTTTTTTTTTTTAATTCAATTTTTGTACTTTTTCTCATCAATGATTCCCACCACACTTTTGATTTGATTAGTCATGTCCCCACTCTCAAAAAAACCCACGCGCCATTTTTTTTTTTAATTCTTCACGTGGCCTAAGACATCTTGGCA
Organism: Artemisia tridentata subsp. tridentata; assembly: GCA_021014915.2. Taxonomy (NCBI): domain Eukaryota; kingdom Viridiplantae; phylum Streptophyta; class Magnoliopsida; order Asterales; family Asteraceae; genus Artemisia; species Artemisia tridentata. Next base: position 106,318,953 of record CP139505.1, read on the forward strand.
TCATTTGCATGGTTTTTTTTTTTTTTTTTTTTTTTTTTTTTTTTTTTTTTTTTTTTTTATATTAGATGAGTTGGTCACATCTTGACATCTTGGCCCGGTTAAGACAACATAACCTAGACCTTCCGATGTCGAATCGCGACACAAAGTTTCAAAATAAAATTCACCTTTAAAAAAAAACTAAAAATATATATATTAACAATAATGGAAAAAAAATTAATTTCGAAATAAAAAAAAAATTTTAATTTCGAATTTTTTTTTAAGTAAGTTGTTAAAAAAAATTAATTTCGAAATAAAAAAATACATTTCTTTTTATGGGACGGTAAAAAAAAGTTGTAAAAGTATAAAAAAAAAAAAAAAAGGGTTGTAAAAGTTATAAAAAAAAATTTTAATTTCGAAATAAAAAAAAAATATTTTTCTAAAAAAAATTTAAAAAAAAAGTTGTAAAAGTTATAAAAAATAAAAAATAAAAAAATACATTGTCATAACAAAAAAAATTATTTTTCTACAAAAATTATTTTTCTAAAAAAAATTAAAAAAAAAATTATTTCAGAAAAAAAAAGGAAAAAAAAATTAATTTCGTTAATAAAAACGTTTTTAGATCTAAAATAGAGAGAGAAAAAGAGAGAGCAGTGAGATAGAGAGAGAGAGAGAGAGAGAGATTAGCGTGTGTGTGTGTGAGAGAGAGTGAAAAAGAGAGAGCAGTGAGATAGAGAGAGAGAGAGAGAGATTCCCAACCCACTATAGCCCCCGTTAATCTAACCAAATAGCCCCCGTCTTTATAACCCCACCCATGTCCTATATGTCTTTGTACTCATCTTATTTTGCTACTTGCCAGTCTTTTATGAAATCCAGGTTAAAAATAAAAGTGTAAAAGAGTTACATATTGCAATATTTCTTTTCTAATCAAGGTGATGTACACCACATGTTGCTAAGGCTAACTGATGTAACATATTTAATCATTTATCTTAATAGAGTTATCATACGTACAAATCACGAGTCTCTTTATGTTATTTTCGATCTCGTTCATCATTTTTTGCTAACTGATGCAATTTAATGATTCTTCAAAATAAATTATCAAGTGACACATCAGTAGTTTCAGCCGTAACATATATCTTAAACCCGTCATGTATCAAGTAAGCAAGATGATAATTCATGATATGTCCTATAGAATTAAGTACTAACACATGATCCTCTAGTATTAGTGTAAATTACATTTTACTTAAATAATGTTTTTATGCATTAAAAAAAAAAAAAAAAAAAAAAAAAAAAAAAAAAAGGAAAGGTTTCATGATATGTCCTATAGATTTAAGTGTACTTCATTCAATTTCTCCCAAAATATTTGTTCAAGAGACCTAATGTAGTATTTGAGATGTGATTCAAGAGACCTAATGCAGTATCAAGTGTATGAAATATTTTGATTATATATAATTTGAATGTTGTATCTTTTAGTCTATGAAATATTTTGATTGTTTAGAATTGACAATCAAAATATCTCTCTTGACTCACAATTATGAAATATATCATGACAAACTATATTTATAAGTTTAAGGACCAGTTTGTATTTTTTAAATAGTTGAAGGGTAGCAAATGTAAGGTTTTTAAAAGTTTGTTTTCACCGTATATAAGCGGGCTTTTCCCTAATATGTAATCATAACATTTCATAATAAAAATTCCCCAATTTCTCTCAATAAATTTAGAATTGCTTTCGCATTCCGTATCAAAGCTTCAAATAAACCTCAACACTCATTTCTTTCTCACAAGTTGGGTCTTTTATATCCTCCAGAAAAAATTACACGTTTGGTCCCTGTGGTTTGCTCAGACTTCATGTTTAGTCCCTAACTCGTTTTAATTACACCAGAGATACCTATTTTTGAAACCTTGCACTCATTTAGTCCCTATTTTGGATGAGCCGTTAGTTTGACCGTTAAATGTTTAAATAATATTTGCCCGTTAGTCCCTCCGTTAATATATTTTGCACTGTTAATCCTCATTTTCTAAAATGAATTAAAAAGGGCATCATGGCTCGAACTCATGTCTTGTTGCCCAAAAACCAACGCCCCAACCACTGGACTAAGCGTCCAGTGGTGTAATTATATCAAAAGAAATTCTATTTTACCTTTTTTTGGCTCAAACTCGTTGTTATCCTTTTTTGTCTGTTTTAATACGTCCTCGTCCGTTTTTCTACGTTTTCGTCCATTTTTTTTACATTTTTGTCAGTTTTTTTACGTTCTCCTATGTTTTTTTATGTTTTCGCAAATTTTTACAATTTTTACATTTTTTTACGTTTTTGTCATTTTTTTATTTTTTTATACGTTTTCGTCTGTTTTTTTACGTATTTGTCCATTTTTTACGTTCTTGTCCCTTTTTTTACATTATCGTCCATTTTTTTATGTTTTCGTCCGTTTTTATCTATTCTCGTTTGTTTTTTTTACGTTTTCAACCATTTTTATCTGTTCTCGTCTGTTTTTATTACGTTTTCATCTGTTTTTTTACGTTTTCGTCTGTTTTTATAAGTTTTGGTCTGATTTTAAACTTTTTCGTCTATTTTTCTTTACGTTTTCGTCCGTTTTGTATGTTTTTGTCCCTTTTTTATGTTACCGTCCGTTTTTATACGTTTTCGTCTATTTTTAAATGTTTTCGTCTATTTTTTTACGTTTTTGTCAATTGTTATACATTTTCGTTTGTTTTTATATGTTTTCGTCTGTTTTTTTTACGTTTTGGCTTTTATACATTTTTTTTACGCTTAGATTAAAATGGAAAAAAACGTAAAAAAAAAAAGGCAAAAACGTAAAAAGAGGACAAAAACGTAAAAAAAGGGGGACAAGAACGTAAAAAAAGAGACAAGAACGTAAAAAATGGACAAAAACGTAAAAAAAGGACAAAAACATCTAAAAGCGTTAAAAAAGGGACAAAAACGTAAAAAAGCGTACGAAAACGTACGAGAACGTGAAAAAGGGACAAAAACGTAAAAAAACGGACGAGAACGTTAAAAAAGGACAAATATGTAAAGAACAAACAAAAACGTAATAAAACGGACGAAAACGTAAAAAAACGGATGAGGACGTAAAAAACGGACAAAAATATGAAAAAATGGACGTATAAGTATAAAAACGGACGAGAACGTAAAAAAATGGACAAAAAAGTAAAAAAATGGACGAAAACATATAAAAAGAGACAAAAAACGGATAAAATCGAGTTTGAGCAAAAAAAAGGTTAAATAGAATTTATTTTGATAGAATTACACCACTGGACGCTTAGTCCAGTGGTTAGGGTGTTGGTTTTTGGGTAACAAGACCCGGGTTCGAGTTATGCTACCCTTTTTAATTCATTTAAAAAAGAGTAAATTTCAAAAATCGACCTTGTGGTTTGGCCAAATTGTACGTTTCGTCCTTGTGGTTCAATAAGTGCAAAGATCGTCCTTATTTTGCACTGTTACGTGCACTTTTGGTCCTTCAACAGTGAAATTTGGCAAACCACAAGGACGATTTTTGCAATGATGGAGGACCAAAAGTGCACGTAACAGTGGAAAATAAGGACGATCTTTGCACTTAATGAACCACAAAGACGAAACGTGCAATTTAACCAAACCACAAGGACGATTTTTGCAATTTACTCTTTAAAAAATAAGGATTAACGGTGCAAAAAATATTAACGAAATGACTAACAGACAAATATTATTTAAACACTTAACGGTCAAACTAACGGCCCATCCAAAATAGGGACTAAATGAGTGCAAGGTTTCAAAAATAGGTATTTCTGTTGTAATTAAAATGACTTAGAAATTAAACATGAAATCTGAGCAAACCACAGGGACCAAACGTGTAATTTTTTCTATCCTCCATCTTAAGGCAAAGTGCATTTAACTTGTAATCATAACATTTCATAATAAAAATTCCCCGAATTCTCTCTAAAATTCTCTCTATAAATTTAGAATTGCTTTTGCATTCTGTGATAAATGGTAATTTTCCGTACTATTATTTTAATATTAATATTTGTTTTATCAGAAAATGCACATTATTTATTTTCTGACACTTATTGACAATTTAATTTTAAAAATGAGAAGTTGTCTCGTTTTTTCTGAAAAACGACCCCGCACGCATACCACCACTTAATTAGTTATGACAATAATTAATTTAACTCATGTTTGAGTCCATAAAAATGTTCTTACGATAATTATTTAAACACCCGATACTTATACAAATTATATTTTTATAATTTTTGTAACTTCATTTCGCTTCATTTTGTTCCATTAAAATTTATTTCTAACTAACTCAATACGTAAACTAATATTAAATGTTCATTAAATGAGGCATGGCACCCCATATTACTTTTCTTCTTTTCTTAGCTTACCTAGCCGAATACTCCATCACAAATCACCACCTTTTAGTGGTTTCAACCCAATACATGCTCAGACTCCATAGTTTGTGAGCTTGATAGTACATGTAGCCATACTTTTCCCTCTCCTTTGCTTCTTACTCGTTTGAAATCTCACCCAACACCACAACATCTTACTTTGTTAGGTAAACAAGGTACAAGATGCATTTAATTCTTTGAAACTCTAACAAGCAAACTATTCTTTTGCTTTCTTTCTTTATAACCGATCCCCACACCCTCATTCTTCCACACTTTCTTCCTTAACAACTAAAACAAAACATATCACCCAATCTCTACTCATTGGGCAGTCGACAAGTCAAGGGTTAGAGCACAAATTTTGAGTTGCAACTTGGGTTAAGGGTAGCACTTGGTTCTATCTTTAGTCTTCCTCTTCACTCGACACACAGCCATCTCTCTTGCTACTGTGAGTATCGACACTCCAACTTAATTTCCACCTTGTCTCTTTAAGTCCATGCATACTGATATACATATATTATTGTTTCATGCACACACATGTGTTGGTTTTATTCTTAAAAACCATACTGTGACACATACATATCCATATATATATATATACGATAATACATGCAAACTATATTAGTCGATTTTATTTAAACTTGTGTGGTATATTTGTTTATGTATGAAACATACAAACCCATTTCGAAAACTTCTTGAGTCGTATACGACTCACGAGAAATGTATGGAACACAAAAATATAAGCTTTTGGCTCGTTTGGACATTCATATAATCGACACATGTATATTAAGACCCTTGTAACTCGCATTTATGTGAACGCGACGTGTATAAAGCTCATGAGCTTATTAAAACCGGACTTGATCGTTTTGTATCACGACTCAAGTCGTCTTAAGATCAACCCATAACTAAGTGCTTATTTATAAGTTAAAAACTCGTTTGATAACTTGACTTGGCTTTTTGAAACATAAACAAAGTATTTAGAACGTCACAAATAGCGGGTTTAAAACTTTGGTTTCGTTTTGTATTTAACCAAAAATAATCTCAATGGTTGATAATCGACTGCTTATTAAGAGTCTTTAAAACAGTTTGGAAAGAAAAAGAAACACATGCATGCATACACGATTCAGTGTATACTGAAGGGAAATTATAACTTATGCAAAGCAGTCGCTAAAGTGTTAAATACAATTAACTTTGCAAATCATTCAATAAAGGACAACTAGTCCACTGGTTCGGTTGTTCTTTCCTGTCCCATCAGACCAGAGTTCGAATCTTGCTTTGGTCATTGTTTGTTGTAACTTTTTGTTTTTTTTTTGTTTTGCTAGCAATTGTTGAGTACTTTTGGTTTTTATTGTTTTGCTAGCATTTTGTTGAGTGTGTTATCATTTGACAACTAATTGTTGAGTACTTTTGGTTTTTATTGTTTTGCTAGCATTTTGTTGAGTGTGTTATCATTTGACAACTAATTGTTGAGTACTTTTGGTTTTTATTGTTTTGCTAGCATTTTGTTGAGTGTGTTATCATTTGACAACTAATTTATCAAAGTATATACTCTAAATTTTTATACATCATTTTAAACACTTATATAGCTCGACACATATATACAACATTTTCGTCAAACGAATATATTTAGTATTTATTACTAAAACCCGACTAAAAGACAAAGATTTGAAAATGATAAGAAAATATTTATAACCAAAAAGTAATATAAATATTTTCTAACTTATCATCCACTAACTAAATATATATAAACACATTTATATATACACTGTATCACGTAACCGTTAATATCATAAATACTTAGTGCAAAGTATTTATTACTATTTTACTAACGTTTATTTTTCACAAACACATTTATTGTGAATACTTTCCAAACATAGTTGTCCGGTTACTCCTGAATCGGAAACTTACTCGTCACGAATACTCGTATATACTCTTATATATAATTGTACATTTGTCAAAGAGCCAATACTTACAAATACATTTTGTTGAAAACTTTTTGAACTTTAAACTCTGCCACACAAGCAACATTAAACACAACCACTTGTAAACATTTCGAGTCGTGAGTACGCATAATCATAAATTAAGAATTGCCATACTAATTTAGGCCGCGTGTTGGTGCCACACACTGCTACTATTTGACTTTTCATTTCAGAGGATTATTTTCTGAGGTGAGTTCGTAGCCCCAATTTTAACTCGTATTTGTTTTGCACACTTGGGGTGAGAAACATGCTTACTTTTATGGACTATTTAAACCATGCTTTTGTTTGAAAAACTATTACGTGTTAGCCTAAGTACTGTATCCCAAATTCATGCCCATACTCATGTACCGTTAGTTCCACCCCCAAATACCTGATTTGCAGCGGAAGGGAATACCTGGGGCGTGACTGCCATAGCATCACAGTTACAGTTATATTGAACGACCTAAAGTGTCGTTTTAAAAGTACCTCGTTTGGTTACATAAGACATTCAGAGTTTACAAAAGATAGGTCTCAAAAGGTTTGTCGAAGTTGCGGAAATAAGTTTGTTACAAACCAAACGATAGTTTAAGTGCATAAAAATACAAGTGAGACGCGTCGTCATCGCGACTCTATGATAAGTCCTCATGCAGGCCATGATGCGAATGCCTTAATTACCTGAAAATACATTGCTAAAACGGTCAACAAAAATGTTGGTGAGAATCATAGGTTTATGTAAATGTTCTGTACGAAAACCACAAGTATAAAGTAAAATGGCCCGAATGACACCTGAAAATCATACATTGGTTCTTAAGCTCATGACCCCAAAGCTAGACTGATTATGAATGCCCGGATTTAAATGAAATGCGTTCGTAGACCGGTTGGCTTTACCAACACGAACGGAGGAGTCACCCTCAATAGATCTATTCATTCACCCTCGCTTACTCGTAATTAACGGTTCATGATTGTGGGGACTTTAATATGGTAATGAAGTAACTTAAGCAATGTAAATGAAATTAACATACTTTGGCTCGTAATAAAATGATGTGCAATGTATTCTCCCCCGTAGGTTTGAAATGAAATATTAACTTGAAAAACGGGGCTATGAAAACTCACCTTTAGCAAAAGCAAATCCCGATTGGTATTATGGTAAACTGAAAATATAGGTCTGATACCCTAACCGCGACCTAAATAATGCATATGTCTTAGACTTTGAAAGCAAGGTCAAGCACGCAAGTTCATACTCTACTTTATCACTTGTACATGTTGTTGGAATATTTATTGTCAAAATATAGTTGCGTTATTTTGATCCTTTATTTAGAAAATTATCACTTTAGAAAACATAACTTGTAACTCTTGCGACCAAATCTTTGGTTGTCATGTTTAATAAGTATTTCAAAAGTCTCTAACGAGCCTAAAAAGTACATGTAATGTTCTACCATTTCCGTTTACGTCATTTTAGCCAAAATGTACTCCAAAAGGTCCAAAATCCACTTCAAAAATTCCTAACAGCTTTTCTAATAGCAAAATAATGGGCTGTCAACGTATATGTTGACGTGAACTTTCCTTTGTCCATAACTTTTGCGTCGTAGCTCCGTTTCTTAAGTTTGACCTATCCCCGCGAAGGTATTTAAGTATACTCTAGGCTTTTCAAGGTCTCGGCTAATCTAGACATCATTTAACCTCTGTTTTTATCTCTTAAAATTTCAGGACAGATTTACTAATTTTCTGAAAATGTAGTTTTCGTCGTAAAAATTGAAACTAGTGTATCTTTTTCATTACAAGCCCGTTTTAACTCATTCAAGAGGCTACGTTTTCGTTATTGAGTCTATTTTCTATATTTCTAGCCTAAAATTATCACCATGCTACTGATTTTTCTGTATTTACTAGAATGGGACAGATTGTTTATAAAGTGTGTCGAAAACCATATTTCTAATCTTCTAATTAACATATCCTCTTAACAATCACTTCAAATCTAGTCCTAGTTCACCCATCATCTTCTCAACATAATAATAGTGATCTAACCATAACCTTAACAATATTCCAAGGTCCATGTAATAATCATCAAGAATGTATAAAACTACTAGTTTACTAACATACATGTATATATAATGTTTTCATCATCTTCTTGTGAAGGTTTTCACTAGTTAGTTTTCTTGTAACCAAAATTTGTTCAAAACACAATCTTTTGTTAAAGGATCATTGTAAATGTAAGAATTTATCAACATGTACCAAGTGATAACTAGTATATTTACTTGACTAGCAACATAACATAAAGAAAACATGAAATTTTGTAGTGTAAGATTACTTACAAAAGTGATTAGTGAGATATGAGTGCAAGACACTTGGTTAACCTCAAGATCAATGCTCCAAATCTATGCTAGAATGCCCTAAGAATGCTTGAACTTCTTCTTGCTCCTTTTAGTATGTCGATTTGTAGTATATATATGGGAGGATATTTTTTTTAATTGTCTTGAACTAGTAGGTGCAAAAATAAAGATGGTTGGATCTATTTATAGTATAGAAGTTTCAATGGTTCAATAATGAAGTCAAGAGTCATAATGTGGCTAGGTGATGGAGGTATGGTCAATTAGACCAAGGAGGGATGGGGGAAGGAAGATTTTCTAGTCAAGACTTTAAATCCTACACATGCCTTACTTTGAAATATTGGAAGTATGGAGATCATTTATGGTCTTGTACTTTTGTCTAGTCTTATTTTCAAACCAAGATGAGAGGGGGGGGGGGAATGGGGCTAAAATGGGACTAGTTAAGTAGTTTTGATACAAGAGTGTATATATTGTATGTATTGGGTGTTAAAAATAAGTATTGGTTGTTGGTTTGGTGATTAACGAAAGTTATACGTAAATAAACGTAGAATATGAAGAAAGTATTTTTGGTGTAAGGAAATATTTTTGGAACTTTCGTAATCTTTTAGGAAGTATAAAAATACATTAGAAATAATCGTTGGGAGAATTGGGTTTATTGGGTGTTAAATTTCTGAATTACGAATAGTGTTCATTGAATTTTTACAACCGTAAATAATTTAAGAAAAGGAAATTGTCTTTGAGTTTGAATTTGTGAATTGGAGTAGGAGCAAGATACTGGAGCGTTGTGGACTACATATAACCTAAGTCCTAATGTACTAGAAATATGTTCTAGATGTCACATTGGTGCAAGTAAAAAGTCATGTGTGAATTGAAATTATGCAACCCGCGAATGAACTAATATGAAAATGATGTTACTGATGATATGTAGACTAACTCTAGTCTATATGATGTGTCCTCAATGACGTTCCATGAATATGCAGCTTAACCTTTACGGTTACGCGAATTTGATGCTCGTAATCCTGGTTTACGAAATGATGAATAAAAACCATGAATAGTGACTTCCTTCCGGGAATGAATAGTGTTTTGTGAATAGTAAATTTTTTGATAATGTTTCAAAGTTGCAAACTAACTTCAAAAATGATGAATAGTAAATTCCCGAGATGAATAGTAAAATTTCAAAGTTTGAAAAATGACCCGAAATTACGATTTGTCACAGTCTTCCACCCTAAAAGGAATTCAGTTCCTGAATTCAGTTAGTGTTGGTCTCTGGAGTGGTATTGGTGAAAAGATGTGGATATTTGAGTCGCATCTGGTCTTCCCGCTTCCAAGTAAACTCGGGATCTCTTCGAGAATTTCAGCGAACTTTCACGATAGGAATTCGACTTTGCTTCAACTGTTTGACCTCACGGTCCATGATTTCTGCTGGGTCCTTCACAAAGTGGAGCTTATCGTCGAGTTGAATTTCTTTTGATGGAATTACGAGTGGTTCATCTGAAAAATACTTCTTAAGATTTGAAACGTGAAATGAGTTATGTACGCTGCTGAGCTTTTACGGAAGCTCAAGTCTGTATGCCAGTCGGCCGATTCTAGTTAGAATCTTAAATGGTCCAATATACCTAGGTTTCAATTTCTCGCATTTCCAAAATTGTATCATGCCTTTCCAAGGCAATACTTTCAACATAACTCGTTCTCCAACTCGAATCCTAATGGTTCGTGGCTTAGGGACACCTAATTCCAATGATTTACGTCATGTACCGACCTAACTTTTCTTTTGTTCTCTTGTCGGTTGTAACTGATTCTTGACTTGTACAAAATTTCCTTTGTTGTTTCACAATTAAGTCCTAGACTAGTGAGTTGGGCTTTTTCGATTTCGGTCTGTCAATAGGTGATTGGTACTTCGACCCTAGGGTGCCTCAAAGGGTGCAGTCTTTATATTTGTGTGATGGCTATTGTTGAAGGTGAAATCTGTCAATGTCAAAAGATTATCCTAAACAATTCAAAGCTGATTATACGGCGCTGAGCACGTCCTATAATGTTTGGATAGTTCCCTTCAATGTTCATGGGTCTGAGGATGATAGATCGTGCGTATATCCGTTTGGGTAAAAATATCTTAAAGGGATTTCCAGAAGTTTGAGGTGTATCGTCTACCCTTTATTAAGTGTATTTGAAATTCGGTACAACATGTTTCGTGACTAATTCTTCGATGATAGGTTCATCGGAAAAGTGTTATCGGAAGAATAAAACTATGGTAACAGTTTTGATTCCTCGTGTCTTGCTCTAGCTGATGTTACGATATGAGTCTCCCTTTACCTAAGGTGCTTAGTCTTCATTGCTAAGATTCTTACTGTTCAATAGTATCTCCCTAGATTTCCTTCATCGAATTTTCCATGCTATTGTTTGTCAATTACAAGATCCTACATGTATGATGTGTCGTAGTATGGTGGTTGATTTTCAAAATTTGACTCGATATGTAGGGTTTTGTTTGAAATCCTTCTCTGAATAAATGGATTTACAAGTTTGAATAAATGAATTTTACGAATTTGAATAAATGAATCCATAAGTTTGAATAAATGAAATCTTTCTCTCGATATGGAGTGTGTTGTTTGAAATTTACAAGTTTGAATAAATGAATTTTACAAATTTGAATAATTTAGATCTTTCTCTGAATATGATTCAAAATTTAGTAGTTATGCAAGATTGGACTGTTCTCAAATACGACCCAAAGTTTTATAGATGGGTTTTCAACATGATGTGAATAGGAATGTTTAGCAAAGTTTGGTGTTATACATTTCTTAATGTTCAATAGTTTTGTTACAGGTTGCTCAAAGGGATTTACTCGTCAAAATAGATACTTCAGAGAAATACTTTCCTACAAGGCATATGATTTGTATAAACACACTTTAAGGAAAATTTGTTCGAATTTAAAGCATTAAAAATAATGAAATAGTCGGGTAGGTATGTTCGCATGAATGCTTAGATGTCTAACGTCTTGTTTCTGGTGTCGGATAATGCCTATTGGTTGATATCAGGCAAGACTTGCAATTATGAGTATTCAACTTACTTGGTCATTTCTAAAATGGATCATGACTTAGGCTTGTTGTCTTACTTGGCCTAACGTTATCAGACCATGAATAGCGCACGCAACATTTTCTAAAAGGTATATATTATATATGTCAGAAGCAACGTTGCGTTATGTTTTGAAAACGAAAAATAATGGACGCAACACTAACCTCTGGAAGCAGCTGAATGAGCAGCAGGAGCAGGCAAAGACAGTCAAGAAGGCATTTCGCCCGACTGGCAATCGCCACCAACACCTACAGATGCATTCTATGATGAGTTACTCATAGATCAAGAATAAAAACCAGAAAAGAAAATTATATGTAAAATAAAAAGTACCTGGTTTTGGTTTTTTTTGCTGCGTACATAAGGTCCAATGCATTTGCATCCAATTTGAGAGAGTTCATAGGAATTACCGGATGCATCAGATGTGTGACATTCCTTAAAAACCTAAACGACCATATCCAAGAAGTAAACCATTACAGATTTACACATGTAAGTGATAACAAAATAGTGATGATGTATGTTTTGTGGTCTGGCAGTAACTATTTGAAAATGTGTGAAGAGCATTTGCGTTGTATTTTAACATATGGGAATCGTACCTGTAGTCTGCCACCAGTTTAGTCCCAGTCCCAGGTTGTTGACAATGCCAATGTGGTTGGCCGTCGTCAATTTTGTTGTTGCAGGTCTTGCATCTATTGAAATACCAACCTTTGTCTTCTTCGATCGTCATTATCGCTGTCTCATTGATAAACTTTTTTTCGTTGATGCTTATTGCTACCAATTAGTAACGAAAACAGCGTAAAAGTTCCACTGAAATGTAGAAATGCCATACCATTTAAGTTTTCAGGGTTGATCTCCGGTAGTGCGGCTATTGATATCGTTTCTTGAGCTGCGGGTTCTTGCAGTGGCTGCTGATGTGTTGTTACTAACAAATAACATTGATAATTTCACATGCTCGTCCCAAGCAATGGAGATAACACGAAAAGTAATGACTTTACCTGAAGACATAAATGAGTTGATCTTTTAAACCCGGTAGCAAAAAGGATTGTATCAAACTGATGACATTTTCCATTCTCAAACACAACCTCATTTCGTTCGGCTTTTATACTTTTCATTGCTGGCGACACCTGTTTACGTATCCAATATCGATGATCAGCAATAACCTGTGTAACACACATACAAGAATTACTATAAAGATCGGAAATACCAAACCTGTATCTCCTGACACCTGAGATTTTTTACTGTACCGACATTAATGACTGAGCACTTTACATCTCTTGTTTTGAGCAAAACTGCACCTTCTTTGGGCCTTCTGATCCCATAGTTTGTTATACCTCCATACATTACCTTGCTAAGTAACACTAAAAGTGAATCCAGGAAATCCAATGGTACAAACTTTAGTGACATCAGCCCAAAATTTATAGACCACCTTGATAATATATGGACCTGCAAATAAAATATTGCCATATAAACTATACAACGCCCAAAAAATATAATGTATGAAAACGTCATCATCCATAGATTATATTAATTCCTGTATTAAGATGCTTAACTACACAATACTTGCTGGACTTCCGACGACGACGGATGTTTTTGCACCATAGTTCGCAAAATCAAGTGCCAAACTAGCTTTCAAAGACGAAATATTTGCTTCCAGTTTACAAATAGTAGCGTTTAATTCTTCTTCCTTCTTTTTCATTGCAGCCTCTGTAATAGATGTAAAACAGTGTTAATACGAAGTTAAATCGTGTAATTTAAAGTGACTTTATTTTAGTCTTCAGTCAAAGATATAACCTGCTTCCACAACTATTCTTCTAGGTTCACACAACACTACACTATGTTCACACAACTAAATTCATACATCTTATAAATTAAAGTACACGACACTATTTTTCTAGTTTCACACGATTTACAACAAAGCTACAGACGCAAACATTTCACCAACACCTCGGTTCTCGGTTACTTACACGATTCAATAGCACATCAAACAAATTCAATCAAGTACGACACTGACTATAACACGCTATCCATCAACAACTACAATTAAAAAAAAGTACCTGGAAGTTGGATCATCAAACGAAATCACAACTTTATCATCACCCAAACAACGCACATTTATCACCGAAACCGCATCCAGTTCCTTATCCCTAAAACCTCGAATCCTGGCCACAACTCTAACCTTACCACCAACATTTACACACGGCTTAAATCGATCCCTCGACGACAAAGCCGCCATATACACAATGAATCAATTTCACAGCAATCGCAAGAATACCTAAAATTAGAACCCTAATTATTAACCAAACATATAAAAACTAAATAATAAGATAAAATGTACCCTAATTAGTAATAATCATGAAATTAGAAGATAATAAACCCTAGTTATTTATAAAATGTATATAAAAAGTAAAGAATAAGATAAAATGTACCGGAGTGATGGAGATCGAATGGATTTGAAGATGTGTGTGTGTGAAATTAGTGTGTGTTTTGAAGGTTTTATATAAAAAATGGTGAATGAGAATGAAATGAAGAAGATTGAGTGAGTGAGTGAGGGAGGAGATCGGGTCTTTTATGTTCTGATTACCGCAGGAAGCTGAAAACTTACTGGTAAGGACATGCGAAATTAAGGATAGGATAGGATGGTTTTGGGGGAAAGGGTTTTAATTTTTGGAGAAGTGATTTGAATTTTTGGGGAGTAAATTAAACTTGCCGCCTGAAGAAAGTGTCGTCTGTTTTAGGGATGACACGCAAATGTAAGTGTACTCCGTGTTAGAGGACGTTTTTTTATGACACTAAAAATTGTCTGTCATCTAGCCTTCAAATTGTACAATTTATGACAGTTTTTTTATGACACACATTTTTTCGTGTCATTATCGTGCGTGTGTCGTAATTTTGGTGTCATTAAAGGCTATTTTTCTAGTAGTGGAAGGAACACCGAGAATTTCACCAAGCTGTGAAAATGTTGCAGTTTCATCTCCAAAGAGCTCAGGATAGAATGGTTACTATGGCTAACAAAAAGAGGACTGAAATGGAATTTGGTGTGGGTGATTGGGTGTATGTGAAGCTTCAGCCATATAGACAAGTCACTGCTAGACAAGGAAGTTATCACAAGCTTTCTCCAAAGTACTTTAGCCCTTTTCAGATTAGTAAGAAAATTGGCCAAGTAGCTTATCAGTTGCAGCTTCCAAGTACAAGCAAAATCCACCCAGTCTTCCATGTTTCACAGCTGAAGAAGTGTCATAGGGAACAAGTGCAAGCTGGAGCTTTACCTAGCTGTGATGATGATGGTGGCATAGCTGTTGAACCACTGGCCATTCTGGAAAGGAGATTGGTAAAAGTGCACAACAAGCCAGTTATGTTTGTCCTAGTTCATTGGGCAAACCAAACCAAAGAGGATGCAACCTGGGAGCTATACCATGAATTTTTGGAAAGGTTTCCTTAGTTTGCTTGATTTAACCTTGAGGTTAAGGTTCTTAAGGGGGATGGAATGATACATGCTATCCTAATGTCAAACAGTCAAAGGACCAGTTGTGAAATAAGTCTGAAGGAGAAGGGGCAAAAGTGTAGATCTTCAAACAAGATTAGAAGTTGGCGTCAAAGACAGCTGTCCCTTCTTGCCATCTCATTTTAGATATTTCCATTTCATATAAATAGCTGTATATCTCATTTTATCATTTTCTCATGTATGATTGAACTGAATTCTCTCTCCATTGTATCAAATTCACAATTTCCCCTTTAATAACAAATCATTTCGGATTTCTTTCGTAATTGTTGAAATCCCTAATATTTGTGGTTGTTAATCCTCAATTCACTCTGAAGTCTGGTTTAGTGTCTATCAACTTGTTACAAGATGGCATGACCTATTGAGGAGGTAAAATCCTACAACAAAGTGACGAAATTTGAAAGTTTATTCCTTAAATCTGCAAAATTTATTTGTACATAAAAGTAGAAAATGTGACAAGTAAGATACATTAATAAATTATTATCCCATTAATTAAATAATATAATTAATAGATTAATTAACGAAAGGTATTGACGAGGACATGTTCTCACCAAAAGTCTGGTTGGCCGGGTTGAAAACTTTGACTGAGAATTTGTGTGGGTCGCACATCATTGTCGCTAAAACACAAGTTTGTCATCTCCAATACTTTTAACGATGAGCTTTTAGCGAGTACTCTTCAACGAAGACATGTCCTCGCCAAAGGGCCATATGATCCTTGTAAATGGGGCCGATCGGAGCAGTGGCTTGGGCTCAAGGTGTTTCTTTATGGTATGAAGACAACTCCATTTTTCTAGTGCTCAAGGGTTTTCTTTTACTTTGGTTTTCACTTCTAGTGAATATAAAGGGACAATAAACGTTATGGAATCAGATTTAATGCGGGAAAGACTAGGGATCCTTTAGTTGTTGCAGTGTTGTAGCTAGGTTCATTAAGGTCATGTGCAAAATTTTATGTGATAACTAAAAATGACAGTCAAAGATTTATTATACCAACTATTAAAACAAAAGCATAGTATTGTTATGCTCTAACTTCAAATTTAATAATCTATTTGCAATTACATTAAGATTTTTTATTGGAAGTGAATTTTGAGGTTCTCATTATATAAACGAGATGTATATTTTGAGGCCTATAGATTTGAGGCTATGTGCGGTAGCACATGTTGGGATTTAATTAACATGTTAACCATTAACACTACGAGTACGCAGCGGATATGGATCTAGTTTGGAAATTATAATTAACACGCAAATAAACATGAAAAGTACGAGAAAAACTAACCCTCGAAGCAACAGCAAATGAAACTAGTGATTAAAACAATCACCTCTACGAGTGCTCACACAAACACTTCAAACAAATACGCCCGGAGTGCTAGCCGTATCTCGCGTAAAACCAAACACCAAGTGTCGAAGCCCAAAACCGGATCAAAACCAAAACTGCCCAAAAACCAGTGTTGTCCGATATCTGCCCCTAAGCCGAGATCCAGATCCTTCTTTGTACGATATCGAACAAAACTGAGCGGCCTGGTTTTTTCCTTTCTGTCCTAGAACGATCAGAAAAGAAGCTTTAGCTTTTTCTTCTTGCTATGACGGATGGGAACCTTTGAACCGAGAATCCTAGTACTTCTGGAAAGCAATAGGATTAGACTTTACCTACTAACTCACCTTGGATCAAATAGAATGCAAGAATAGGTTGTATAAGTGATAACCGAATAACCAAACCCTAGAGAAAGGCTTGATCTAATCGGCTGGGATTTAAGGAACAGTTTCTGTGTTTTTGGTTCTGTATTTCGTGTATAATGAGCTGAGATAGAAGGGTTTATAAAGCCTCTAAGTCTCACTCATGATAAGGCTAAAACACTTTCATGATAAGCCTAAAACTCTTCCATTTTTTAGCCTTATCACAACTCTTTTCATCCCTTATCACTTCATAATGAATCTAGACAAAATAATGCCCTTTCCAGATCCTTCTATGATCGGCCATAAGGTTTAGGACAAGCAAATGTTATGTCTAGTTCATTTCGTGTCCAAATGGGTCACTTTTGAGCTTTACGTGAAATGTATTCTAATGTTTAATGTGTGTGCCCTCAATAAGCTCACACACCTTTAATCGTATTATGCTAATCCAACTCTCACATTCCAACAGCTCCCACTTGGGAGTTGGAGTAGCAGATAGCACAAATACCAACGACGGAAACGTCTAGCAACGCTCTCACTCGCTATTTAAACTAAAGGTGTCTGAGATATAGTTTCATAAATCATTCTCAGTAGCATGGTCATTTATGTCTTGCTTTTATCATCCTTTGTTATAGATACCGTTAAACCATGGATATGGATCCTAACTCATTCCATATAGTTTAACCATTTAGTTTCTCGTTATAGAATTTTAATTAGATATACCAAATGTAATCAAGAATCGTCTTGCATTACCCTTTGGGTTCGGCCGAACAATTATCTGATTAATTCTGGAGAGGGCCCATGGTATCTTTCTGCACATATCAAGTGGAGTAACAAATCCTTTGTTGACTACAAGTGTTGTGGATGCTACTTCACATCACTCCGAAAAAATAGCTTTTTTAACTACCTTATTCAGGACAACGTTTGGCATATAATTACAAAAGTGATATCCACACATAACAGAACTTGCTTGTATATCAAGTCTAAGGATAACTTAACAAACCATTTCAACATTTTACTCATGACAAGGATCCAAAAGTAAATGTTTGAAAGTTGGGGTATCCAATATGCATCCCTTGTGAATACATATGAGTTTGGCTGGAACAATCCACATTCTCATAGAATATAACCAACACTCACATTTGCCTTGCATAACAATATTCCCATATTGTTAACCGACAATGGACATATTTAGAATGATAAATCATTTCATGGATTAAACATGCAAATATGGAATAACAGGTTATATGAACAAAATAACAAACACCTCGTATCTTTATTTATCATAAAATAAAACTGTCTTACAATTCCAAATTATTCAAATACTAATTAACACACAAATTTACATGAGACTACTAGCTGGTATCAAACCAATATTACTAGCTGGTTTCTCGAAGATAATGAACTTTTGCGCAGTAATGTCTAGCACCCTTGGTGATTCCACTTTCATTAGCTATAGTAATGGCTCCAGTATTATCACAATACATATTTATGGGTTCTTCAATTGTGGGAACAATGCCAAGCCCAGAAATGAATTTTCGAATCCATACAGCCTCTTTAGATGCATCATAAGCAGCTATATACTCAGCTTCTGTAGATGAAGTTGTAGAAATACTCTACTTTGTGCTTTTCCAGTCAACAGCACCTCCATTTAAAACGAATACATATCCAGTCTGAGATTTTAGGTCATCAGCATCGGTTAAATATCCAGCATCAGTGTAGCAAGAAACCTTGAGCTCTCATTTCATATCACCTCCGTAAACCAGAAACATATCCTTAGTATTGCGTAAATACTTAAGAATATTCTTAACAGCAGTCTAGTGAAGTTCACCTGGATTATGTTGAAAACGGCTTGTCATGTTCTGAGCGAACGCAACATCAGGACGAGTACATCTCACAGCATACATAATTGATCCTATAGCTAAGGCGTAGGGAACTCTATGCATGCGCTCTTTTTCAGCAAGTGTCTCAGCACCTTGTGATTTACTCAATTTAGGCTCATCATGCATTGGGATAGTTCCTCGTTTGGAATTCTCCATGAAATATCTTTTCAAGATTTTCTCAATGTAAGCACTTTGACATAAACCAATTAACCATCTTGATCTATCTCTATAGATCATGATCCCAAGAATATATGCAGCTTCTCCTTGATCTTTCATGGCAAAACATCTTCCAAGATAGGATTTTACATCTTGTAACATTGGAATGTTGTTTCCTATGAGTAATATGTAATCAACATATAGAATTAGGAAAGTGGCATAACTCCCACTAGCTTTCTGATATACACATGGCTCATCTTGATTCTGAGTGAAACCGAATTTCTTAATCTCATCATCAAAACGTTTATTCCATTGCCTAGATGCTTTCTTAAGTCCATAAATGGAACGCTTGAGCTTGCATACTCGGTTAGGATATTTTGGATTAACAAAACCTTCAGGTTGCACCATATAGACTTCTTCGGAAAGATGTCCATTGAGGAAGGTGGTTTTGACATCCATTTTCCAAATGTCATAGTCGTAGAATGCAGCTATGGCTATGAGAATCCTTATAGCTCTAATTTCTGCGACAGGAGAAAAGGTCTCTTCATAATCAACCCCGTAGGTTTGAGTGAAGCCCTTTGCTACGAGATGAGCTTTAAAGGTGTGTACTGCACCATCCATGTCAGTCTTCTTTTTGAAGAGCCATTTGCTACCAACGGTTTTACCGCTAGGAGGAAGATCAACTAAGTCCCAGACTTCGTTGTCTTTCATGGATTGCATTTCCACATTCATCGCATCAAGCCATTTCTTGGATCAAGGATCCAACAATGCAGCTTTATAGTTATTGGGTTCACCAAGATCCCCCAACTCATGTTCCTCAGCTTCGACGTATAAACACATTCGATCTGGGGCACGGCGTGTCCTAGCGGACTTACGAATAGGATTGATATCACTTTGAGGTTCATCAATTTCTTGATCATCCTCATCATGACCTAAGCTAGTGTCTACAGAAGGATTTGTATCTTCTTCTTGAATAATTTCAAGATCTTCTAGACTCCCACTTGCTTCTTGATCCAAGAGATTTCTCTCAAAGAATTCAGCATTTCGAACAACAAATACTTTGTTCTCGGATGGAAGGTAGAAAGAATACCCATTATTTCCTTTGGGTATCCTACGAAGATACACTTAATAGATCTGGGTTCCAGTTTGTCAGGTTTGGTAAGTGTATCAAGCTTAACAAGTGCCTCACAACCCCAGACTTTTAAGTAAGACAACTTAGGGGCTTTCCCATGCCATACCTCGTATGGTGTCTTATCAACCTTCTTAGTTGGAACCATGTTGAGAATGTGTGCAGCAGACTCAAGGGCATAATCCCAAAAGGCCTTTGGAAGAGTAGTTTGACTCATCATGGAGCGAACCATGTCTAGCGGTGTTCGATTTCTCCTCTCAGACACACCATTATGTTGTGGCATGTAAGGAGGAGTGCAATGGGCAATAATCCCATGCTCCTTAAGATGATCCAAAAACTCTTGACTCATATATTCACCTCCACGATCAGAACGTAGTGACTTAATGGTCTTCCCAAGTTGATTTTCTACTTCCTTTTGAAACACTTTAAATGTTTCAAACACTTCATGTTTATGTTTCAGCAGGTAAACATAACCATACCGACTATAGTCATCAGTAAAAGTGACGAAGTAACTAGCTCCTTGTCTTGACATAGTTCTAAATGGGCCACATACATAAGCGTATATTAGTCCAAGTAGATCCTTAGCCCTTTCCACTTGATGTGAATAGGGTTTTCTTGCCATCTTACCAGACATGCAGGAAACACACTTTTCAAATGACTTGATATCAGTTGAGTTAAGAATTCCATCATGTTGCAACTTCTCCATGTGTGTTGCAACTTCTCCATGCGTTTCTTGCTAATGTGTCTAAGATGAAAATGCCACAAGAGAGTAGAGTCCAAGGTGAGATTGGCACTTTTATTGCTAACAGCAAACATAGAACTATCATTTGTTTTAGAACAAGACATATCAATTTCAAAAATACCATCCCTTGGGATAGCACTAAAATAAACAACATTATTCCTAGAAACTGAAATTGTATTATTTAATTCAAAGCGGTTAATAAAACCATCGTCAAACAAACGTGAAACTGAAATAATTCCTCTAGTAATAGAGGGAGCATAATGACAATTGTTCAAAACAACTACTAATCCACTAGGGAGACATAAATGATAACTTCCAATAGCTTCAACTCCTGCACGTTGACCATTGCCCATGTACAGATTTAAAGCTCCTGGCTTCAGCTTTCTACTTCCCCTGAGACCCTGAGTAGTATTACAGATGTGAGTACCACAACCCGTGTCATAAACCCAAGATGTACTAGGAAAAGAATAGAGTTCTATGGTGAAAATACCTGAAGTGCTAGCTCCTTGAGATAGCTTCTTCTTTTTCAGCAACTCGGCGAGATACACGGGACAATTCCTTCTCCAATGACCTATTTCACCACATTGGTGAGAAGTTGCGTCCTTCTTGGGTGGTGGAGGTTTCTTGGGCTTGGAAGCATAAGATGGTTTATGCTCAGGAGCATAAGCCAACTTATACTTTCCATTCCTTTGTTTCCCCTTAGCAGCCTTGAACGGTTTTTTACCTTGGTTTTTCTGGACCTTTCCTGCACGTATAGCATGAAGTGCAGGTGCAACATCTTTCTTGGGTAGCGTCTGCTCATGTTGTTTAAGCATAGCATGTAATTCATTCACAGTCTTCCCCATGTTGTGCATATTATAGTTCTGCACAAAACTGTCATACTCCTTAGATAGTCCAATCAAGATTAGGCTTACTCCAAGGTTCAAAGTGACGGGATGACCGAGACGCTCCAAGTTGTCAATGTAGCTCTTCATCTTTAGAACATATGAGCTTACAGATTAACCTTCTTCTTGCTTGCACGAGTGAAATTCCCTCGCGGTTTGAAGAAGTTCCTGTTCTGCCTGTTGAGCAAACATACTTTTCAACTCCTGTAGCATGTCATATGCACCAAGGTGAGTTAGATTTCGTTGGATTTCTAAGTCCATGGTCATAAGCATGAATGCAGCAATGTCCTTTGATCCCTTTACCCAAGCAGTGTGAGCTGCCATAGCCTCGGGAGGGACAGGGTGTCCAGGAGTTGCAACAGGTGCAGCAGGAATAGGATGCTCCAAGTAATTTTTCTTATCTTCAGCTGACAGGATAATGCGAAGTTGGCGATACCAGTCAATGAAGTTAGGTCCAGTGAGTTTTTGTTTCTCAAAGAAACTCCTGAGTACCGAATTGTTTCTGACTGAGGTAGTCATCTACAATTAAAAAGTTCAAATAATTAGTATTTTCAATAATTAAATTCTTAATAGAATTAACTACCCAATTAATTACTAATTAAGACTAAGATCCAACTTGACCTCCCACTTATTACCAAAAGTCTGACCAATGTGTAAACAAGTGGGGCAAGAGGTAAGCGACGAGCGTTAATTGCATAAAATGCAACTCTTAGACTTATGAGACTGATCGAGACATTAGTAGACAAGTAATAATGTCATGAGCATGTTTAGTCTCATCTTATGCCTCGGGTCCAAGGTTTGACCAAGCATACTCGAAATAAGTCGACCAAGCAAGAACGTGCAAAAATCCCCAAAAGTTTGACCAATGAGCAAAATTCGCCATGGGTTTGGAATGGCCCTAAGGTCTGACCAAAGAGGTCAAGCCAAAAGCACGTGTTCTTGGTTGGCTGGCATAGACTTAAAATTTACATATAGGGTATACACATAAATGTGGTAAAATCGTGTACAAAGAAGCATGCAAAACAACTTTGTAGCACTTATTTTAAAAACTTTTAGTAATGACACTGTAGTGATCATCATGGTTCACGGTAGCTCCAATCGAACTCGCAAGGAAGCGGAGGACCAGGTCAGCGCGAAGCATATGACCGGAAATCCTTTAGGTCTGACTGTGCGCACCGCCTTATACCCCCCTTATAGTTTGTTCTAGTGGGTGAGCCGTACTTCCCAAGTGTCCATAGCATCCAGTTTATAATTTCATGAAAAACTTGTTTCAATTTATTTAGGTCACTTAATTTTACAAAAAAAAAAAAAAAAAAAAAAAAAAAAAAAAAAAAAAAAAACCAATTTTCCACGAATCAAATAGCAGGTCACAATTGAGTATGATATTTTAAGGCGTGTAAATTAAGACCATATTGATGTCATCTTTTTATAGGTATTAGTCCTGTTTTGTTTTAGTTTTTAGGCGTGTAAACATGTAGACTAAAAGCAAAAAAAAAAAAAAAAAAAAAAAAAACAAAAGTACATAATACTAAAATATGACATTAATATTAACAAGTAAACACATAGATCCGAGTCCTCTAGCGAGTCTTCCCCAAATGGAGAACCATAAGACCCTCACTAGGCTTTCATCAAGTGTCTAGATCGCCACATGCATCAAAAAAATGATTGTGTAAATCTTATAGCTGGAATAACAAATAGAATAATCATGGCAAGCTTAATTAACCTTTAATTTATTAATCTATTATATCTTATTAACAAGTAATTATTCATTTGCTTCTAGATATTTATTTATTTAAATTATGACAAGTATTGCATATAGTTGCCATATGAATCAATAAAACAAATAAAAAACTAGATTTCATGCAGCCCTTAGCGTGTTTAATTAGTGTGTAACCCATAAAACACCAAACGAGTTGACTTGTGATGCCACTGTTGGGATTTAATTAACATGTTAACCATTAACACTACGAGTACGCAGCGGATATGGATCTAGTTTGGCAATTATGATTAACACACAAATAAACATGAAAAGTAAATAAAAGGGTACGAGAAAAACTAACCCTCGAAGCAACAGCAAATGAAACTAGTGATTAAAACAATCACCTCTACGAGTGCTCACACAAACACTTCAAACAAATACGCCCGGAGTGCTAGCCGTATCTCACGTAAAACCAAACACCAAGTGTCGAAGCCCAAAACCGGATCAAAACCAAAACTGCCCAAAAATCAGTGTTGTCCGATATCTGCCCCTAAGCCGAGATCCAGATCCTTCTTTGTCCGATATCGAACAAAACTGAGCGACCTTGTTTTTTCCTTTCTATCCGAGAACGATCAGAAAAGAAGCTTTAGCTTCTTCTTCTTGCTGTGACGGATGGGAACCTTTGAACCGAGAATCCTAGTACTTCTGGAAATCAATAGGATTAGACTATACCTACTAACTCACCTTGGATCAAATAGAATGCAAGAATAGGTTGTATAAGTGATAACCGAATAACCAAACCTAGAGAAAGGCTTGATCTAATCGGCTGGGATTTAAGGAAGAGTTTCTGTGTTTTTGCTTCTGTATTTCGTGTATAATGAGCTGAGATAGGAGGGTTTATAAAGCCTCTAAGTCTCACTCATGATAAGGCTAAAACACTTTTCATGATAAGCCTAAAACTCTTCCATTTTTTAGCCTTATCACAATTCTTTTCCTCCCTTATTACTTCATAATGAATCTAGACAGAATAATGCCCTTTCTAGATCCTTCTATGATCTGCCATAAGGTTTAGGACAAGCAAATGTTATGTCTAGTTCATTTCGTGTCCAAACGGGTCACTTTTGAGCTTTACGTGAAACGTATTCTAATGTTTAATGTGTGTGCCCCCAATAAGCTCACACACCTTTAGTCGTATTATGCTAATCCAACTCTCACATTCCAACAGCACACCTTGCACACCCTCATATACGCCTTGAGTTGTTGGTAGCCCTCGTGATATCTATAACCACTTGTTTCTTTACCCTTTTTTAAGGACATTCACCAAGTTTTTCAAGATTTTTCGGTTACTAAAGATGGTTTGTGTTGTTTGTATGTGTGTTGGATATTTTGCACTTACTAACCAAATATTGTCTATATCAAATGCATACACATGTATATAGCTATAGATAGATAAATGTATATGCATAGATAAAAAAAATTGTGTGTCATAGAAAACACAAATTATATTGTACACATACATTTACGTATAAAATGATAGATAGAACTATGTCTGATTTGATATAATTGACATGGATGAATTCTATGATCAAAAGTTGTTCAGTTTCAAAGATATTGCATATTTGAAAACATATTGAGCAAGCTTTAATCGTAACTTTTTTTTCTTATTTGTTTATCAATATTATGGTTTGCTGTTTTCACGCTAAATGATTATTATTTGTTAGTCATATTGTTGTTGCATTCAGTTTATGCTTGGAAAGAGATATTTAGGTTTGAAATTGAGGAAAAATGGAAGGTCGTGCGTTTATGTCGGCGTTGAGTGTGGGAATAGGAATAGGTGTTGGGCTTGGAGTGGGGAGGACGGTGAATCGTTTGGCAAGCGGTGGTGATTCATCGACAACTGGTCTCACACCGCAAGCGATGGAACGTGAAATGCTTAGTTTGATTATGGATGGGAGAGATAGCAAGGTCACATTCTATGAATTTCCATATTATCTAAGGTAGTGACAATCTTTGTACAATTATAGGTTTGTGGAAACATATTTGCTATATTCTAATGCTATAGGATGTCAAAACTGATTCTTGGGGTGTTTGGCAATGCTTATCATTTTATATGAAATAATCGGAATCACATAAGCAACTGTAACAAAAGGGGTTATAAGAGATATTGTTTGAATGTGCTTGTGATTGTTTGACCCCTAGATAATCATATAATCATAAACCGTTTGTGCATGGAAAGAAAATTGTGGAACACATGGATTTGTCTTGGTACATTGTAAACCACTCAGGGGTGGCTTATCGGTAAAAAGCTTGAGACTATCATAACTAAAATGTGAGAGGTCTCAAGTTCAAATTCCGCTATGTGCAAACAACTTTGGAGTGCCCATGCCAACTTTCTTAAAAGGAGAGGGCTTTACCCGGTTTGAGTATGTGTAGTGGTGGGCTCAAACCTGGTGGATTAGTTGGCAAAAGGTCGGAAGCCATTACCCCAAAAAGTAAAGAAAAAAAGTAATTTGTGGAACACCAATTCTTTTGCAATGTCTGAATTTTATGAATAACAAATATTTTGCTCGTCGTTTTAACAGTGAGCAGACAAGGAGCTTACTGACTAGTGCTGCCTTTGTGTACTTAAAGAATATCGACTTCTCTAAGCACACAAGAAACCTTGCCCCTGCAAGTCGAACTATATTGTTATCTGGGCCTGCTGGTTAGTTGTTTGGCATTATTCTGCTCGTCTTGTTTTAAAGGGATCTTACATATTCTCCTAAATTGACTTGATGCTTGTGTGTTTGAAGAACTGTATCAGCAAATGCTTGCCAAAGCTCTGGCTCATTATTTTGAAGCCAAACTGCTTTTGTTGGATACTACAGATTTTTCACTGAAGGTATATGAGCCGGTCAATAAAAAATATTTCTAGTTTGTATTTGTAACTGGGTTTGATTATTTTTTTGTCTTTAAGATCCAAAGCAAATACGGAGCTTCTGCTAAACCAAATGTAAGTATGCTGACCACTTCTCATAACGACTAATTTCTGATGCATAATACCCTATTTAGAAATGATAAGGTGATGCCTATGTTAATTGCGGCATTTACTGATAAACTATTTTTGTAGGCCTTGAAAAGATCTATATCAGAAACAACTTTGGCTGGCTTATTCGAAACAGGACTATCTGTGATTCAACCCAAACCACAAAGAAAAGGTATTTACTTGAAGCTGGATGATAACTGTTATTTTGCCTATACTCAAATGAGGTATAATTGAATTTTGGAGACATGATGCTCTCGGTTCTGATGTCAAAAAAAAAACAATCGTTTTCAGTTGTTTTGTTTGTTTGATGTTGGATAGTTCTGCAGGAGGTCTACGCAGACAAAGCAGTGTTGCTGATTTTGGATCAACGTATGAGTTTTATTATCCTTGTTGCTAATTGTAATTTTGCGTGTGCTGCATATTGGTTGTATGTTCTATTTTATTATATATTCAAAATTTCAGAGAACCTCTCCAGAATCCCTCAAACCTGCGGCGAAATGCATCTACTGCAGCCAATATGAATGAGCTCGCTTCAAATTATGCTCCAGTAAGTCCAGGTAAAAGCCTATAGAATTTATAAAATAAAATTAGTAAGCGAAAGTGACTTTTGCTTCAAGTAAGCTATGGCACTTCCTTTTTGCAGCTCCGCTTAGGAACACAAGCAGTTGGTCTTTTGATGAAAAGCTTTTTGTACAGACCCTATACAAGGTATCATGCCTTCTTTATAATTCTTTCCTGATCCATTAGACTATTATTGCATAAACATAAAATTTTTGATACAGTTTCTTACCAACACAGCGAACAACAGTCCTATAGTTTTGTACCTTAAGAGATGTTGAGAAGTTTTTAGGAAGATCACAAAGGATAAATACCCTATTCCAAAAAATGTTGAAAAAGTTATCTGGACCAATACTAATTCTAGGTTCACGAGTTGCCGACTTTGATAAGGATTACAATGTAGTAGATGAGAGGGTTACTACTGTGTTCCCGTACAATATTGACATCAAACCTCCTGAAGAAGAAAACCATCTCATCAGTTGGAAGAATCAATTGCAAGAGGATATGAAGATGATCCAGTTTCATGATAACAGAAATCATATTAGTGAAGTGCTTGCATCTAATGATCTTGACTGTGATGATCTTGGTTCTCTATGTGTGGATGATGCAATTGTTCTCAGTAAATATATCGAAGAAATTGTGGTATCGGCAATCTCTCATCATTTAATGAATACTAAGAATCCTAATTATCGAAATGGAAAACTAGTTATTTCGGCTGCAAGGTCAGATTAGTATATTTTTCAGTATTGGTTGCGGACAAACTGCTTGAACATGCAATGTAGTATTTATTTTTTCCGATACATGTAATTTAACTATTTAACGCAACGTATTGACAATTTCAAACCAAGATATGCAATCTGTAACTGTTTAAGGCAATATACTTGCTAACTTTTTTCCATTTAATTCAACATACATACCATTTTTTTGACCATTTGATACAATAAATTGCTAACTTTGGTAAGATATATGTTACATTGAATACTAGTTAGTTACTACAGTACATTGAGTATATCGGTAAATTGTAAATAGTAGATTGCATATACTTGTAGTTTGTCCTAGGATGGTGTACTGACTGTTGCTAGCCTATTCTAATGAAATTGGGCAGTTTGGAACATGGATTGAGTCTATTCCAAGAAGGAAGATCTATAAAAAATGCACCCCAAAAGGTAAGTATTCCATTCCAGCAATTTTGTTACAAAAACTGAGGATTGCGTTTTCATAACGAGTATTATACATTGATTAAGGATTCAACTGGGCAAGGTGCTGTTGGCATGACATTAGAAACAAAACCTAAAACCGCAGCTCCCAGTGAAGCAGAAGCATCAGCCCCTAAGAATGCTGATTGTGTTGCTGCCCCACCAGTGAAAGTAAGTCGGAACATTTTCAAAGTATCGGTGATGTATATTAAGGACTAACTGCCTTCTAATTTGTTTTACCAACCAATTGTTGGACGCAAGTACGACCTTATTTTTCTTATACCATTAATAAGTAACGTTTAATTGATGAAACCTGATTTTATTGTCGCCAAATCGGGTCCCTCATTAGTCTACTGATTATAAACTAGGCTGGCATCATTTGCTCTGATAATAAAGTCAAACATAAAGCACATGTGACTATCTCGACCTTTAAGTGTTTAATATAAAACAGGTCAAAGTAAATCGACGTTCAATATTTCAGGAAATTCCTCCCGACAATGAATTTGAGAAACGCATAAGGCTAGAAGTCATACCAGCAAGTGAGATTGGTGTAAGTTTCGCTGATATCGGTGCCTTGAATGAGATCAAGGAGTCTCTTCAAGAACTAGTTATGTTACCTCTGCGAAGACCAGACTTATTCGTGGGAGGCCTTTTAAAGCCATGTAGAGGAATATTACTATATGGTCCTCCAGGAACCGGAAAAACTATGTTAGCCAAAGCTATCGCTAATGAGGCCGGAGCAAGCTTTATTAATGTTTCTATGTCTACTATTACATCAAAATGGTTTGGTGAAGATGAAAAAAATGTCCGAGCGTTGTTCACTCTTGCAGCTAAAGTATCCCCGACTATCATATTTGTGGATGAAGTTGATAGCATGTTGGGTTCACGAGGAAAAGGTGGAGAGCATGAAGCTATGAGAAAGATTAAGAATGAGTTCATGACACATTGGGATGGACTAGTATCTAATGAAAGAATCCTTGTTCTCGCTGCAACCAATAGACCATTTGACCTTGATGAAGCAATAATCAGGCGTTTTGAAAGAAGGTAACGCTTCAAACTATATCCCAAATTCCCAATATTAGGGGTGACAATTTCTACTTACAAACATAAAATTAGGTTGATTCTCGCTACATTTGACCTATAACGGGTCAAAAGGGTAAAATATGAAACGTGTCAGTTGGTCGAATAGGTACAAAGTGACAAGAAGGGCCAAAAAATGTTTAAGCCTCAACCCGACCCGGCCTAACTTGCTTTTGACACGTACAAGAAAATGACCAATTCTCACATGACCCGTTTCGACCCATTACACAACACGTCCATTTTCCCACTTCCACACAAAACTAAAGTATGCAATGGATGTCTTATTTGATGAATAGGGTAATGGTTGGGCTACCGTCTGTAGAGCAAAGGGATCTGATCATGAGAACGCTTTTATCTAAAGAAAGTGTGAATGAAGGATTGGATTTTAGAGAGCTTGCCAACATGACAGAAGGATATAGTGGAAGCGATTTGAAGGCATTATTCTTTTCATTTTTTGTTTCCATTTGTGACTATCAAATCTAGTGATTAACTATGCCTTTTTGTTGAAAATACAGAACTTATGTACAACTGCAGCTTATCGACCTGTTAGAGAGTTGATTCAGCAAGAGAGAAAAAAGGATATTGTAAGTTAAGCTATTAAAAATTGTCAATTATCTTTCACGCATACGATGTCCTCTTTGTTTTGCTTCAAGTGCTTGTCTGCTTAACAATGGTGCATGTAAAATTGAAGGCGAAAAAAATCAAGGAGGAGATGGGTGACGACTCTCAAACTGCAGAAGAACCTTTAGAGCAAAGGGCGATAACTATCAGGCCACTCAATATCAAGGACTTCAGGGAAGCCAGAAGCCAGGTTCTATAACTATTTACATTTATAAGATTTTATAATAGACACCCTCAGTTGTATTATCTCATATGCTCAGTAATTGTACTAATTTCTTCCTTGTACAGGTTGCGGCTAGTTTTGCAGCCGAGGGATCAATAATGAGTGAGCTGAAACAATGGAATGATCAGTTTGGGGAGGGAGGTTCAAGGAAAAAGGAGCAGTTAAGCTACTTCTTGTAATTTTCATCGCCTCCTTTTAAAACCGTGTTGTATGATTCTTATTTTTTATTTTTGTTATATTTTTGCGTTTACTGCATGAATACACAAAATGTAACACTTAAGTTGAACTGTAAACTAATGAATGATTTTTGTGGTGACTAATTCATTAATAATATTGAAAAATGTCTCAATACACGTTCAAAAGACAGAAGTTCAAAAGACCAAAGATGGTCGATTATTGATGCATTTTCCATTTTTTCGTTCCACAATCCAACTGCAGGATCAGATATACAGAAACGGCAACTCCATAACTTTGAAAACCATATCCTAACAATAGAATACGACATGTCACAAACACCGAAAAGAACCTTCACCCAAGATAAATACGATAGAGACAATTGATATAAGGCCAGCTTAACCATGATCTCGTATCTATAGAAGCCCTTTGTAATTTCCAATAATAATCCAATTAGTATGAAAGCATCGCAACTATGATATACAAGCCTTTTTTTTTTTTTTTTGAGTGGCTTGTGTGCTTGTTTTCTTGGAACGGCAAATTTTATAAAGAATGGCGGCTGAAAAGAGGCCAAAAAGATACAAGAAATGGGTTCTCAAAGAAAGAGAACACGATGAAACAAAAAAAACTACATACAAATTAAGGAGCAAAAACACGTCTAGGATTACGAATCCACGAGTCTCATTGCATACTAGAGGCTAAATATCTACTAGAGATTTGTATAAACAGTTAAACACCTCTAGTGACTTGTTTGTTGAGTTGTATAAACTCATAGGCACAAAAAGGGGTATTTGTTTAAACTTGTTTACGGGTTTATAAGCTTATTTGGTTCGGCTTATATTTTAAACATTCATTTTTTTCTTTCTTTCTTATTTTATGACTTATCAGCTTATTATATATATATATATATATTTCCCAGAAA